>PITA01000254.1:161845-310416 GCA_004023965.1 Spilogale gracilis | reverse complement strand
CAAAAAGAGGAGGCAGCCCCAGAGAGACTGCTGTATCTGACCCCACTCAGAAGACCCTGCCTGGTATAGGGAAAGGAAAGGGAACCCCCTCAAGCACAAGGCACTGTGCTGCGCGGGGGCCTCTATGAGCAGCACTCTCTCCAACCCGGATGGAGATGCCAAAGTGGCTTTTTAAAATGCAGGTTGGATGCCCAAGTGCATAGCAGGGGTCACCAAAGTATAATCCACAAGCCAAAGCCAAATGTGCTTGTTTTTGTACATAAAGTTTTATTGGAATACAACCACACCTGTTCGTCTGCATATTGTCTACGGCTGCTTCTGCTCTATGGTACAGGAGTTCAGTAGACCATATGAATCAGAAAACAGGAAATAATTACAGAAAACATTTGCCGACCTCAAACCCGCTAGATTGAAATCGAACATGAGATCCAAGATCCTGCGGGCCTGGCCTTGCCCATCTTCCCAGCCTCATCTCTAGGAGGACCCCACCTCCCCCCAGCACCCTGTTCTAACCCAGTGCTTCTCAGCCCTATTTCCTGTGGAGGCTCTCTTTTTTTCTTTCTTAAAAAAAAAAAATGTTATTGTGGTGAAAAAAAACAGATAACATAAAATGTACCATTTAACCATTTCTAAGTGTAATGCTCAATGGTATTAAATCTGTTCACATTGTTGTACCCAGTCTCCAGAATTTTTCATTCTGCAGAGCTGAAACTCTGTCCCTATTAAACACTAACTCTTCACCTCCTTATCCTGCAGCTCTAAGCTGCCACCATTCTACTTCCTGCCTCTGTGCATTTGACTACTCTAGGTACTTGACATAAGAGGAATCGTGCAGCATTTATCTTTTATGCCCAGCATACTTCATTTAGCATGGTGTCCTCAAGGTTCATCTGTATTGTAACCTATAGAGACGTCTTAGACTTTTGCTCCTCGTCTTCCCAGGAAATTTTAATATCACAGATATAGTCTGTATCTGTTTGTGTACGGTGACCCTTTGGAAGGCCACAAACCATTGAAATATCCAAGATCGTTCACCCTCCTCCCCAAGAATTAATTTTCGCCATCAGCGGCTATTCCTCCCGCTGAGAATGCGCGCATGCTTGGCCAGCGTCCACAGCCATGCCTGCACTTGCGTGCCTTGCTCCTTCTTGCCTCTGATTTGCACATAGTGCCTGGAATTACCTTTCCTCTGTTTCTTCAGAACCCAAGCTGGAGGTCACCTCCCCTAGGAAGCCAGCCCGGGTTCTCCCGCTTACACCCTTCCTCCTGGTCACCCCAGCTTTCCTCTGCTGCCATCTTTGCTGACTCCCAGCCTCTCCTAGTAGTCCAGGAGGTCCCCGCTGTAAGAACCATCTGCACTCTCTTCCCACATCCAGAGTCAGTGTATGACTGGGAGCAGTGCAGACCCTAATGGATGCTCATCGAATGCATGACCTCATTACATCCTCACGAGAGTGCTGACAGCATTACTAGCCCCGTAAAACCGTGGAGGACACCGAGGCCCTAAGAAGTAAAGTAAACCCACCCCTGGTCACATGACTTGGAAGAAGCACAGCAAGGACTTTGGAGTCAGAGCATCTTAGGTTAAAAATACGGACTCTGATATTTTTTTAAAAGATTTTATTTATTTATTTGACAGAGAGAGACACAGCGAGAGAGGGAACACAAGCAAGAGGAGTGGGAGATGTTAGGGTCCATGGTCAAAGGAACAAGGCTGATACAAAAGCGAAAGTCAAGCAAATTTATTTCCCACCAAGCATCAGAATTTCACTGGCCGGGTCAGAGAAAATGACCCCGCCTAATTTCTCTGGCTAGCTTTTATAGGGCAACCCCCAAACCACAAGCTGACTAGAGTCAGGAAGCTGTCTAGAGTTAATTTTCATCTCCATTGTTCAAGATCCGGGATGTTAAGGGCATTTGGGCTCTTCCACCTGGTCCTAAGTACCTACCAGGAACTGGGGGACCACTCTTAATTTGCATCTCCATTGCTCAGGATCCAGGAGGTTAAGGGGGGTTAACTGATTGGGCGTCTCCCCCAATCTGGTTTGCCTCTGCTGTCTCACTGGGGTGCCGGCGTGCTTTGTACAACGGAAGCGGGGTCACTGGCCTCCCATGGCCCCCTCTGGGAGGGCCGGAACCTTCAGGAGCGTAAAGCCAACTCTGGGAAGGGGGAATGAAATGGGAGCTGGATGTTCTCAGGAAATATTTCCATCCAGACCAGGCAGCCTGACAAATCACGCTTCTCGACTCTAGGAATATTTCTGTCTCCAGAACGGAGGCCATTTAAGATTCAAAGCCTGCCGGGCTCCTTGGCTCCCGGGCAAGCGCACCGACAAGTCTGGCCGTCCGGCAGCTGTTCGTGCCCATCCATTACCACCGGTGTGACAGGTTGCACCACACTTGAGTGGGCCTGGCTTTCTAGAACCAGTCAGACCCCAGCCAGATCTCCAGAGGAGGGGCCGCTGGGGGAGACGGGCACGGCCCTGACAGAACCTCGAGGGCTGATCACTCTCCACACAGGCAGCCTCAGATACCTCATTTCACTTTTCCAGGACTCACTCTGCTCACCTGAAGAATGGGACTAGGGATACCCCCACAGCCCTGGGAGGATAGACCTGGGATTTCTGCAAAGCACTTTGTATACAATAGGTGCTCACTGACTTCAGTCCCCTACTCCCAGCCCTGGGCAGTGAGTGAGGTCTGGAAGGCAAAACTTAAGGGGAGCCAAAAAAATCTCAAAAAAAAGCAGATTTTAAGGCAGCACATCTTAAAAAAATCAAAATTAATGTCAAAAAAGGAACACCTCACATTCAACAAAAGATCACATTTTAAATAAGGACAGGATTCGCATTCGTCATTTTTCCTTTGGCTTCGGGAGAGAATGAAGAGCATCCATGGAAGAAATGATTGACCTAGAGATGCTGGGGTTATAAATCCCATTTGTTTAAAGCTTTAAATGATCCAGAAAGTGTCCTGGGGACCAGAGAGCCTGGGGTCAGTTACAGTCCCCGGCAGGCAAGGCCCAGGACTCCCTCCCTGGCTCCTGCCCCACACAGTCTCCCTTGTGATTTGGGGTGGGGTGTTAAATGGCAGGGAGAGAGGCAAAGGGGAGATTGGACAAGGAACTCAGCATGGAGACTAGTCCCAGAGTTTCAGATACACAGTCAAATACCAGGAAGGCTCCCGGGCGGCCCTTGGAAGACACATGGCTGGCTGGGCCCTCTTCACTTCCAGGGAGCTGCTCATGGAAACCCTCTGTGTAGACCCCTCTGATCCAGGAGAAGCCCTTTACTATCATTGCTGCTCCCTTCTTGCACTGTGGGGGGTGTGGCCTGGATCTCAGGTCCTGGCTTTCCCAGCAACATCCTCCCCCTTAGTTCCTGTCCCTTTGCTCCCTCCCTCCCCAGTCTGCAGGCCCCTTGCTTTCTAGGCCTGCATTCCAGGCACTGTACCTGGATCCTGCTCCCAGCCCGCCGCACCATCTCATCAGGTCCCGAGTAACTCTCTCAGAATGGGACGGACCAGCCTGCTGGACCATCTTCCCCCTGCCGCTGGGTCAAGGCCAGATTACAGTATACACGGCTCATCACACTCTCCCTCTCCTTCCTCCACTCTGCCCCAGCACACTGGCATCCCAGAACTTTCATGCCTGGTGCCTTGCCCAGGCCCTTCTCTCTAAACTCTGCCTTTTCTCCCCACAGTATCCCCCAGTACTTTGCTCTAAGATCACCTCCATTCACAGGAGACTCTGACTTCATTCCTTCCCCTTCTGTGAACCTACTACGTCTACGTAGCACTTGTGTATCTGGGATGGGCTGAACTGTGGGCTCCTTGAGTGGAGGGACGGTCTTAGTCATCTCTGTGGCTCCAAGTCCTAACATGACGTAGACACTTCCCGAATACTTGATCAATAATTCCACCACGCGTGGCTGTGGGCTCTCAGCTGGGGTCCCCCTTGGCGCTTGGACCTGCTTCTGCCATGTACTTGGCCAATCCTGGTGGCAGCCACAGAACAAAACACATTTTTTTTGTCTTTGGGAGCCCTCGAAGAGGATGGGCTGTCCCGGGGCTCGACCAGGCGTGGGTCGGTGAAACCCAGCCTCAAAGCAGCCTGGAATGGTGGAAAATGCCTGGATTTGGAAACCCATCCTCTGTGGATTTGAAACCTGTCTCCCCTCCTTATGATCTCTGTCACTTCGGCTGCAACCCCCTAGATTAACTGAATCACAGTTTCTTCAACCTCCAAAACTGAGACCCAGCTTTCCCACTTGCTAATCTGGGAGAACTCCCGTGAATGCAATGTGTAGAAATTACCCGGCACGTAGTAGGTGCTCTAGCAAGACTGGCTTTAATGATAGTATTTACATTTTCATTTTAGTTAGAACAAGCTATATCCATCTTCATGCCCTGGCTTTATTTTTGACTTCCAGTGAGTTCAGTCCACTCCTTAGCTGACCGTGCCTGACAATTGTCTTTGTTTCTGGATGCTAGTGCCGATATTAGCCCAACGGCTTGCATATATATTTTTTTTTTCCATTTCTGGGCTCTCACAGTTTAATGTAAAAGGGAATAATAGGTCTGTCTCTTTTGAATCCGGCTGCCAGGCTTGGCTCCTATTACACTGTTTTACAGACTTTGAGGAGTAGCAAATAACTGGGAGGGTTGTCAGTCCCAAGTTTTCAAAGCGATGAGTCAATCCTGACTTATTGTTATTATCCCCTAATAGTTTACACTGTATTATTCTGTAATTACTCTGTGAATCACTGTGACACCTTGCATGTTTGCAGCCTGCCTGAGTTATTCCTCCATCTTCCCCTGAAAGCCCCATTAGTCTTGCTCTTGCCTGCGGGAAGACCACCCTGTCACCTGCCGAATACAGAGGACGCTTTGTCAGTCCTTGTCAGGAGAGGATGACGCACGGGCCACCGCAGTCTTGGGTTGGGTTGCTCATTTGGGGAGAAGGAAGAGTTGCCTGCTGTCTACGACTAATACAACAAATCTTCCCTCATGACTTCAGGGCTCAAGAGGTTCCCTTCATATAAGAATATAAGACTGCCTTGAGAGAGGGTCAAACTTCCTCTCAAATTTGAGGATGGCGCCCTGGCTGGGCTGATTACCGACGGGGTCTGTTTGGAACAGGCTGTGTGGAGTACGGGTCTATTTCCCTTTTTGCATTAAAGTGCAAGAACCCAGCAGTGGGAAAATACAGTTGGGCGGGTCGGGGAGCCAAGTTGTTCAGCAGCCAAGCTTCTCTTCCAAGGCATGCCCACTGCGTCTATAGCCCGTGCAAAGTAGAGCAGAAAAGATCACACGGTGCAAGTGCCTGTATTTTGCTGAATTGAACCCCAGGGGGAGGGGGCTCTCTCCTGTAGTGACTTTTTTTATCCTCTCTGGGCCTCAGTTTCATTGTCTATGAAATGGGCACATTAACTCCACTCTCCCAAGTTGCCTCAGCTAATGCTTCCTCCTCTAAGCTTATTTTGCAATATGCAAAGGTTATGAGGCTCCGCTTTTGGAATGTGTGGACTCTAGAAGGCCCCAGAGTTTCAAAATCAGTACCCTAAGACAAGGGTTCTGCAGTCCAGGGGCTTAGAAAATAGTTATGCTTCTCAGACATTTAATTTTAGACATAGAGCAACTGAGCACCTCCTTGTCCAGCCTCTTCCTGGGGGCCCTGAATGCGTCCATTTTGCAGCTCCAGCCTGAAGAAAGACTTTGTTGTGTCAACACCACTGAAGAGGGGTCTTCCTCACAAACTGGCTTTTTGTTTGAGGGGCAGCCCCAGTCCAAGGCTCGGGGGTGGGGGCGGGGGGTGGGGAGACTTTGCAAATTGTCAGAAATGATGCATCAGCGTGCACAAAATGCAAATCTTCTGAGCAGGAGAGGACCCTTCATACCCACAACCCCCATTTCTCCCCTTCCCCTCCCCCAGGACCCTATGGGCACAGCCAAACGATTTCTTAGCCTGCAGAAAACTTTCTAATTGCTTTTTTAAAGTTTATCCCCCCTCCCCTTAACCCTGCTTGCTTATTACAACAGAGCCTATTTTATTATGAAAGGAATATGTACTCACTGTATTGCAAAAAATACAGATAAGTGGAAAAAGGGAAGGGAAAAATTGCCCATCATCATACCCCTGAAAGATAACCACTTTAAGCTCCTTGGTGTATTCTCTTTCTGTTATTTTGTTGTGTCGAGATTTTTATGTACTTATAATTCCGCATAAACAATTTTGATTCTAGCTCTCTCCCCTTTGTGTTTTACCATAAGAAGTCTCCTTTATGATCAGTTTCTGATATTATTTCAGAGGGCTGCGTGATTTCCCGCTCTTCAGACTTGGCTCATCCTCTGTAATCACCACACCAGCGCTGAGAGTTGGGTGGTGTCCAATTATATCACAGTGTAAATAAGGCCTCGATAAGCATCTCCAGGCACGAAGCTTTTTCTCCATTTCAGGTTATTTCCTTAGGAAATTACTTGGTCAAAGGGAATGGATATTTTTTTTATGTCTCCTGATCCATATCATCAAATTACTTCTTAAGACATTTCACTTTCTAGAAACAAACAAAGAAAGGGGTCTGAAGGAAGGAGGACTAGCCTTCTATCTTCCTGCCAAAGCGAAGTTCCTGGAATTCTGCCCAAGGCTAGACCCTTGGTAAAGAGTCAGTGGGTAAAATGGTTGCTAAGAGAGTCAAGCTTCACTGTTCTCACCACACACACACACACACACACACACACACACACACACAAATGGCCATTATGGGATGGGATAGAGGTATTAGGCTAATGCTATGGTGGTAATCGTTGGACATTGAGGAGAGCAGAGATTGATTATTGTGGATTGAACAGACAGTGTGTAGGTAATAAGATAGATTGGCACCTAGAAGGCCGTGAAAATTCAATGAGGGACAATGTCTCCTGGGCATACTGCTCTAATTCCTGTAGGGATCTGAGACCTTGTAGGGGCGGAGATGAAGGCCTGAGAAAATTGCCTAAAGGGGCAGCATCTGATACATTAGCCACTTTCCCCGCACTGTAGTTATCGAGCCCTTGAAATGTGGCTGCTGGAGGGATGACCTACCAGATTTTTCAGATTTTGTGAAAAAGAAAAGGAAGAGAACGTTAACTATCTCATTAATTATTTTTATATCGATGACATGTTGAAATAATATTTTTTATATATTGGGTCAGATAAAATATATTTTGAGAATCGATTTCCCTTGTTTCTCTTCACTTCTGTTTAAAGAAGAGTCACTGGAACAGGTAAAAAGAGCCTCCGTGTCCCGCAGTATATCTCTATTGGACAGGCCTGGAAGCAAGAAGCCCTAGTGTTAACCTCTCTGGCACTAAGAGGACCGTGGCCGCCCTCACAGCACAAGGGGCTTCTGGGAAGCTGACACCATTTAGTCACTTGGCATCATCAGTTAGTGGGACAGAATCCTCTGCCAGTAAAGCAGCGATTTTTAGCCTTCAGTGAGCATCAGAATCATCCAGTGAGCTTTAACCAACATGCATGCTGTGTGCCCTGTGTCCCAGAGATCCCGAGTCGGTTAGTCTGGGGTAGGGCACTATATCCTAACTTCCAAAAGCACCCCCACCCACCCACCCAGAATCCGAATATGTGGCAGGTGCTCCCTCTGGATCCTGGCTCTGTTACGCGCTGGCAGGATGACTTTGGGCATCTCCCTCGCCTTCCTAATCCCTCATTGCTCATCTGGACAACAGCGATCACCGTAAGGGCGACGTAAGAACTGAATGATATTATCTACCCTCTCTGATATACAGAAAATGCTTCTTAAAATTTGTGGCTTTTTTTTAAGCATCTGGGTTATGAATTACTGCTACTTAGCATAACAAAGGCCTGTCTTTGACTCAGGAGTCAGTACAGACCTTTGCAAGAGTACAGATCAAAATAAAAGTGGCAAAATAAAATGTGTGCCTTTCATCTGGGTTGTTCCGTTCCATGCCTTTGGTGTCTCAGAGAGTGGGGAAACTGAGGCAGCGCCTAGTGGAGTAAACAGAGTGGAAGTTTTCCAAACACACAGGCTAAGCATTCTGACTCCCCTTCTTACCTGCTTTACAGCCTGCCCTGAGCTTCTTAACTTCTATGAGCCTCAGTTTCCTTTTCTGGATGATGAAGATATAGTAGTGACGATTTGAATAGTATTGCCCAAAGGATGAAATGAGTCTGGGGAGCTAAGCTCTCTGTAGGAACCCTGCTTGGTGGGGTCAGCTCCCGTGAGCCCCTGGGCACAGTGGCTGCATCTATAAAATGGAGCTAAGAGGACTGAGCCCCTGGAGCGTCTTGAGGACTCCTTTGGGGCAGTGTCTGTGTGCAAGCTCTGGCTCAGTGAACCCAGCCTTTATTCCCATGATCCCTGCTCATCCCTGACTCTGTGGGATGCTGGTCCCAACGCCCTTCTCCCAGCCCTGAAGTTCAGGGTGAGTCGGGGAAAATTAGAAGATAGGAGGTGTCTAGTTCTAGATAGCCCTCCCAGCGGAGTCCCCAAGAGGGTGGAGTGAGGAGCCTGAGCCAAACCTAAATGCTTCAGCCCTGGGGATATAAATAAAGCTCCTTCCCTCACAGGGCAGAGGAGCATGGCTCAACTCCCAGCGAGGCCTTATTGATCATGTGGTCCCATAGCCACTCCCTTTTTACAGATTTAAAGAGAGAGAGGGAGAAAGAGGAACAGATCTCAGGCCACAAAGCAACCCAAGTGTAGAGCATGATAAGGACCCCACCCCTTCCCCATGGGGTAGAAGTAGACTCTTTAAAAAAAAAAAAGTAGACTCTTTAAAAAAAAAAAAAAAAAAAGATTTTATTTATTTGACAGAGAGAAACACAGCCAGAGAGGGAACAGAAGCAGGGGGAGTGAGAGAGGGAGAAGCAGGCTTTCCGCCGAGCAGGGAGCCCGACTGGTCATGATCCTGGAGACCCGGGATCGAGTCCCACATTGGGCTCCCTGCTCGGCGGGAAGCCTGCTTCTCCCTCTCTCACTCCCCCTGCTTGTGTTCCCTCTCTCGCTGTGTTTCTCTCTGTCAAATAAATAAATAAAATATTAAAAAAAAAAAAAGAAGTTTATTCTTCAATAAGGAAAGCATTTGGCCAGTCAGGCAAAGTTCCACCCTGCTTTCCCAACCACAGCGCCCCCCCACCCCGCTCCAGGACCAGCGAAAAATAGCAAGGAAAGAAAGGTGTTTGAAAACATTCTGGTTCACATAATTACTATATTTAGCAGGGTATCCCATGGAGATTAATTTAATGCACAAATACATGTGTATATAGCAATCACCAAGTATCACAGGGTTTGCTGAATCTCTGTTTAAAAAAGAAAAAGCAAAACAAGATTCAGAAACAACCTGCTGAAGACAGGAGCAAGTGGAGACAAGGGTTTTCTTTTTTAGCTCGTTGGCCTGATTCTTGCTGCTGCATGGGAGGGGAGAACAGGGAGCCAGAGAGTGAATAAGAGGGAATCCTGCGGGAGAGCAGTGTATGAGTTCTCTAAAGGATAGGACAGGGAGCGAGCAGGGATCATGTGTGGGAAGACACGGGGAACTATATGCACCATCGGACAAGCACTTGGGAGAGCAGCTAAAAGCTGTCGAGGAAGGTCAGGCAAGAGGAAATGGGATCTGAATTGGAGCGGCATCTGGGGACGGGGAGGAAATGAACAAGGAGAAGGAAATCATTGAGAAAGAATAATCAAGACTCAGCAACTGGCTGTCTGTGGTGAAGGGTGCAGGACAGACGGAATGGAAACTGTGCTCAGGTCCTTATGGGACACTGATAGAGACTCCTGGGGGAAAAGCTGGTCAGCAGTTCTCCAGGTGGGGGAGCCACTGCCTTTACTCGAGGGAAAGGGGGTGCTTGGGCCAAGACGTGCATGCTCAGGAGCAGCCTCCTATCTATCAAGCCCTGAGTGCACACTTCCTGCAAGGTGCTATGCTAAGCGTGTTACACACATCTGCTTATTGAACACTCACCACAATATGTGAGACGTATTATTTTCTCAATTTGACAGGTGAGGAAGTTAAAGTGCAGAGAGGTTAAATAAAATTGCCCGATATTCATCCGCCAAGCAATTGATCTGACTCCGGTGTCTGTGCTCTTGGCAGTGAGGGATGATGATAGGAAAAGCATGGTCTGGGAGTCAGAGAGACCAGAGTTCCAATCCCGTTCACACCAGTTACAGCTCTAAGACATTGGTCAAGTTTAATGCCCTCAATTCCCTTGCCCATAAAATTGGTATAATGATATGTGCTTCGTCCACCATGTAGGGCTATCCCAGTAGAAAGAAAACACGGGATGATGTATTTGAAATTGCTCTGTAAATTGTGCCGCACTGCAGGAATGTGATGGATAAGGGACAGGAGCCTCTGAAATTGGCCACCAAGTCCCTGGATGCTGTGATTTAGACAGCTTGCTCTGTGACCTTGGCCGATTTTCTGGACCATGCTGGATCTCAATTTTCTTATCTACAGAGGGAGCACCCTTCTGAGGATTAAGATAAAAACAGAACTTAGAATTTTCTCTACATTTCTGCCTTTCCCATTTCCCCCATCTCAGCAATCCCCCCAGTTTGCACATCACGCACAGACATCATTAACACCTCTGCTTCCCTCACCTGTCCCTGCCATCAACAGATCTTAGCCATTCTGTCACCATACTAGAGATCTAACCTCTCCATTCCTTTCTGTCACCACAACCGCTCATCCTGCCCAAGTGACCATATTCTCTGCAGGGATTATAATTATGACCTCCCACTGATCTTGCTCAGATCCTTTTGCCCCTCGCCTCTTCGCTACCCACCACAAGCTAAAGTAACCCCTTTGGGTTGGTTTTTTTTTTTTAGATTTTATTTATTTGAGAGAGAGACAGAGACAGAGAGAGAATGGCAGGGGAGAGGCAGAGAGAGAGGGAGAAGCAGGCACCCTGCTGGGCATGGAGCCCTATACAGGGCTTGGTTCCAGGACCCTGGGTATCATGACATGAGCCAAAGATGCCTGACCAACTGAGCCACCCAGGACCCTCAACCCTTTTAAAAACCACGAGTATTTGGGGCGCCTGGGTGGCTCAGTTGATTGGGCAACTGCCTTCGGCTCAGGTCATGATCCCGGAGACCCGGGATCGAGTCCCACATGGGGCTCCCTGCTCGGCGGGAAGCCTGCTTCTCCCTCTCTCACTCTCCCTGGTTGTGTTCCCTCTCTGGCTATGTTTCTCCCTGTCAAATAAATAAAATATTAAAAAAAAACACAAGTATATACACATCATTATTTTGCTTCAGACATTTCAATAGCCACCCATTACCCTTAAAGTCAGTTGCTAGATTCCTCCTACAAGTGACAAGGCCCTCTGTGGTCTGGGCGCTGGCTGCCTCCGCAGCTGGGTCTTAGGCCCCACACTCAGCCACCTTGACCTTCCCTTAGTTCCTCTGAATGCCCTTCTCCTTCCTGCCTTAAGACCTCTGTATGAGCTCTTCCCTCCACCTAGAATATCTCCCCTCCTGTTCTTCATCCAGTCACTCCTGTTTGGCCTTCAGAAGCTGGCTTCACAGTCTTGCCCTCAACAGAGCCTTCCCTCACCTCCCCTCACTAGTGCAGGTCACCTTGTTGCATGCTCTTGGATATCCTTGTGCTCTTTCTCCCCATATATGGCACGGCACCGATTCTTTAATCATACGTGTGAACATCTGTTGAGCAGGTACTTTCCCCACTGGACTATGAGTTCCATGGAGTCAGGGTCTGGTTTTGTCTGTTTGCTGGGGCCTGTCCAGGGCCCAGGCCCTACTAGGTACTCAGCAGATAGCTGCCCAGTGCTGGAACAGAGTCAGACGACAGCATCAAGCACTAAGGCTGAAATGAAGTCTACATTCAGCCCACTGTTCTGTCTCTTCTCCCTCTGTGGTTCTCGGGCAAGCTGGGATCCTGGGCTGTCAGGGACAGTGGTAGGTTATGTCACATCTCTTTCCAGGGTGGTTTTCTTGTGACAGTCCTGGCATCTGAAGTGAGGACAGCAGGAATGCCAGGAGCCTGGGAGAATGATTAACAGGAGCACGGCATGTCTCTCCCCGGTCTTTTCTCTCTAGGATATGGAGAGAAGCAGACAAGTCCAATTGAGGATACTGCGGGGTTCCGGGGCACTGGGGCTTGGCCACATGTCAGGGGGTTATGTAAAATGCTGAGATGAGCACCTCCTAGGGCTGCACCAGGCACATGGGTCTCCATCTCGTAGACGTCCTGATTCTATACCTCTCCAGGTGCACCAGGCCTCCCAGTCCCCTGCAGGAGTATACAATGACCCCTTGAATTTGTAGGCTTCCAGTCACCTTCCTTTCAACCTGCTGGAGCCCGGCAGGCAAGCAGTTAATGGGATTAGGAGTGAATCAGCAAGAACTGTCTCAGATTGCTATCCTACATTGTCTTGGTGTGTAAACTGAAGGACAGAGAGTCAAACAACCCATATATAACAGACAGAGACAACCACAGGGAAAAAAAGAAAGGAAAGAAAGAAAGAAAGAAAGAAAGAAAGAAAGAAGGAAGGAAGGAAGGAAGGAAGGAAGGAAGGAAAGAAAGAAAGAAAGAAAGGAAAGAAAGAAAGAAAGAAAGAAAGAAAGAAAGAAAGAAAAGAAAGAAAGAAAGAAAGAAAGAAAGAAAGAAAGAAAGAAAGAAAGAAAGAAAGAAACCCTTACTCTGCTCACAGCCCCTTCCTGAAATAGTATCTCTTGCAAAACTAAATGGAGAAGAGGTCTCCCTTGAGGGAAAATGAAGTGCTTGATTTAATAACACAAGGACTCCAAGCCTCCCTGGAGTACCCACTCTTCTGAGAGGAGAGCAACCCTGGAGGACCCAGTTCACCGTGGGCCTTTGCTGAACATCGCATTCCCACAGCCCTGACAGTCCGCCTCTGACCTGCCGCGTCTCCCTTGATTGCCGATGGCTTGCGACTGGCACACACAAAGCAGTGCACACGGGAGCGTGCAGTCCGCTGAGTTCTCGGGCTGGGAGCACCTCCCCGTGGCCAACGCCCAAGTCCAGAATAAGAGCGCCGCCCGCACCAATGAAGCATCCGCCGCCCGGCGTGTTTCGGGTTACCCCCCCCTCCCAAGTAAAACCACGCTCCTGAGTCCATGACAGCATCAATTAGTTTGCCTGTTCTTATATGTTTTTATCACAAAGAGGTCATATGGCACACTAAGTTTTGTATGAGACTTGTCCATACCGTTGCGAGGGTGGTGGGCCATTCATTCTGGCGGTGGCGTGGAACTGAATAGAGCACAATGCATCTATACTCAAGGAACCCGTGGCCTTGTGCAGGTTGTGGCGTTTAGGAAGAGTGCTGCTGTGAATTGTCTTATCTGTGACTTTTGGTAAATGCATGCATACATTTCTTTCAGGTTTATGTGCCTGGGAGTGAAGTGGCCATGTCATTGGGTAGCCGTATGTTAGGCTGTAACGAATACTGCCAGTTTTCCTGAAACAGTTGTACCAATTTACACTCCTACCAGCAGCACGGGAGGGTTTCGTTATTTTTTGTTATTCTTTTCTTTTTTAAATTATTCTCTAGTTACTTGTGGGTATATCCGGAAAGAGATAGTTACAGTTTCAAATACTCTGGTCCTTTATTCTTACGAATCATGAAACCATTCCCTAAATTACCACAGGAGATGATTCTGACTCTTGAAACCACACGGTGCAAACAGAATTTTACTTCCCCGCTCGCTCTCACTCGTCCTTCATGATGCCATTCACATACCGCCTCCACTAACGAGAGCCTGAGCTGGGCCAGTCGCCCCTCCTTGTTTTGCTTCTGTCCCACCAGATGGCTCTCCCAGTCCTTCTCACTCATTTTGCAGGCACCTGTGTCACCCATCAGTCCGTCAGACGGTGGCATTCTTGAGGGAAGATACTGTGTCTTAATCATCACTGCCTTCAGTACTTAATACTGGGTAGAGCACAGAATCGGCTTTCAGAAAAATGTAGAATGAGTGAATGAATCTTTCTGTTAGTTGGCAAGTTTATTGAAGGCCAAGGTCAAGAGTTCTTTGTATCACCCCAATGGATTAATTAGGCACACAGTAGGCATTTAATGGGCTTGTTGCCGTAAATTGACATGAAGTACAAACCAACAGCTCCAGTTACTCAAGGGAAAGACTGCTTTTGAAAACCACAAGAGTAGGGGCGGGCAGACAAGCCTCTCTTGGCTGGATTTTGGCAACATTTGGATGTCACTTCCTGCTGGCTTTTCTCCTATCGCTCAAGAGGGAGAGTGAGGTGATTCAGACTCGCTTCTCCGCCACGCAGAGAGCTGGCTTTGCCCTGCTTCCAGCCTGGCTCAGGCTCTCATCTCCAAGGTCTGAAATTCAGGAGCCAGAGTTGCAGTGATGGAAAGAAAGACCAAGCCACCTTCTCTACCCCCAAGCCCACAAGAGAGGAACCCAGTGCTGGCTCATACTGGGCCTCTCTGCCCTCTCTCCTCTGTCACATGTCATTCTCTAGAGCTAGAAAGCAGAGCAGGGATCCTTGGTGGCCCTTCCTGGGCTCCAGATAGCAAACAGGGAAACCATGGCATCTCGGGCAGACAGAGACCCAATACTGACACCACTGTTCTGCAATTACCTAACTCCCAATACTGTGAGATGTCTCATCCTGACTGTGGGGCCCACGATCCACTGACTACTTGGAGAACAGCACATTTTCAATGCTCTAGTTCAGCTGGCATCAAGCTTTTATTCAAGGGGGCTGTAAGCTCAGTGGAAGGAAAATGTGTAATGAAAGTTCAGTAGATATCTTGTCCCCATGTAAGAGGGGATTATTTCTACCAAAATTTTGATAGGAAGTAATTATGGTCTGCTTTCCTCAAAGACTGAGAAATGGCCATTTCTGATCCTTCCTCCAGCAAAAAGAGAAATGATTTCTGTTAGGAAGACACACAGTAATAATAACAAACATAATCCTTAATCTTCCTTTATGCTCAAAGGAATGCTATAGGAATACAGATTTTAATGCAACTAAAAGAATAAATATTTTAAATGGTGACCCAGGAGTCATAAGTAGGGCTTTGTATTTGCAGTTTTAATTCTGGCATAGAAATGCTGTGCATCTTTAGATAAGTCAGCTCCTTTTCTGGGCCTCAGGTTCTGTATTTGTGAAATGGCTTCCTCTGTATCTGATATGTTGAGAATGTACAAGACTAAGTTTTTGTAGCTCTTTAAGAGGAACTAACCATAATAAAATAACCACTATTTGTTAAATATAAAGCATTACACTTAGACCCAAAGAAACAAGGGCACATGTTTTTGTTCAACCAATATTTACATATGCGTACCATGTGTTAGGTGCTAGGACACAGAAGTACAATCCCTGACCCTCCTATAATGAGCCCAAGGTAGAGTAGGGATGACATACACTAACAAAACAGATGCAAGGGAGCTACACACTCTCTTGGGGTGATAGGAAAGGATTTTCATAGGAGGGAACCTTGAGCCATCATGAAGGATGCATTGCCAGGAAGAGAGAGGAGAAAGAAAATGGATGTTTGTAGCTCCAACAGAGAACAGACGCATCATATCATGACTCTGGGGTCCCACATGGGAAAGCAAATTACTTTTGGAATCCAGCCAACTCTAACACCAGAATGAGCTAACGAGGGGTCTCCTGTCCATCTCCGTCACACGCTGCCCAGCTCTGGTTCGCTGGCTCCCTGACTCCGGGCCATTCCATCACCATCCCTGGATCTCGGGTTCTTATCTCTAAGGACAGAGATTGGGCTGAGGTGGCCTGATATCCCTAACTCCCTGCCTCATCTCTAGACCCCAAAGGACAAGGCATCAAGAGTTGTCCCAAGAAAAGAATGAGAGCTTTGAAAGCTTGAAAGACTTCGCAGAGCTTGAAACCCACCAATGGAATAATGAATGCCTAATAAGATCACACTTACAAAGAAAATATGGCCACAGAGCTCCTTCTTTGAAAGAAGTGTGACTCAAAATTTACTAGAGACTTTTATGGAGAACCCCTTTGAGACGGTAGGAAGTGTCTGTTTGCAAGATGTCCAACGCCTGATTTCACACCACACTTTCGGGGACATCAGGCGGGGACAGGTGTTGTGATGCGCAGAGATCACCTTGGTCCCTACTAACTCTGCTTTTCACTGCTCCATGAAAGCCCCCACCGTCCAGCCCAGGTCACCAAGGGTTATTGGGCTTGAGGTTTCCAACTTGGTTGCATCATTTTCAACTTCTCCCCAAAGCATTTTTCTAAATCCTAGCATTTACATAGATGGGGAAAGGGGATGGTCTGCATCCCACATGAACACGGGGGAGACCCAGACTCTTTCCCAATCCACACTATGACACTCTGTAGTGTGATTGGTGAGTCCCTCGCAACCCCACAGGTAACCCTGGGCAGCCACTGGCCTCCCCACCCCAGTGTGGGACACTGTGGGCCCTTGAAAGAGGGAAAGCCACTCTGTCGGTGCTGAGCACCCCCACAATGACCCCTACTGCATGCACAGAAGGTACTTTTTAAATCATCAATCCTTTCCACAGACTCCCCCCAGATCTAGGGGTGTGCAGATTCATTCCTGGTACCCATTCTTTGCAGAACTAAAATCACTTTCCCTCCCTAACCATCAGTCCCCCTGTGAAAGTGACTATCTTTTCCCTTTTAAATTTCAGAACAAAAGGAGCCTTGTTATATCCCCTTTCCCATTCAGTGCTGCTATCCTGCTACCTTTGCACAGCGCCCCGCCCCCAGGAGCCTCAGCACTTGCTTACCTTCTTCACATGGTCAGAGACACCCCCTCCCAGAGCAGAGAAGGGAAATCAAAGCAAGTTCCATCTTAGAAAGGCATCCTGCTATCTCCATTTACTCTATTAATTAAAGGAATGAGAAAAAAACAGAAGCAGAAGTTGAGAAAGCTCATCCCCTAAAAAAGTTTAGTTTTGAGACTGAGAAATGTAGATCAAATACGGCAGGGCAGTAGGGAGGGGGACACACTCTTTTTGTCAGCTCCTGGGAGTGGAAGAAAGCCAGTGCACATTAAGATCTTATGTTGGGGCCAAATCCCCCTCCCCTCACAGCTCTGCAACAGGTGAAATAAGTTCCAGACTAGAGCAGACTACGTGAAAACAGGGCTGGAACCCAAATCCACACAGGAGAAGAGGGTTTTGATCTCTTCCTGACAATGGGCAATTTTAGGAAGACCTGGAAAGCTGAAAAATCCAAAGAGCCTATCTGAAACAGGAGGGAGAAGGAGGGGCATGCCCCTTGAAGGGAAAGAGGAAGGCAACAGGGGGAAGCTGAACTTGAAATTCACCTACCCCACAGTATTGCAAAGGTCCACCCTGACCCAAAGCCCCTCCTGGGATTGCCAGCTGCCGTCCCAACAATATTTGATCTCTGTGATGAATGAAAGACTCTGCACACATGCTGCCCAGTGCCTTTGCTTGTGTGGAGGTTTTATTCTCACAAACATCTCAATTTCTTCTCCCTCCCCCACCTACAAGTTCATATATGAGCGGGTATGCATGCACGTGAGCACACACACACACACACACACACACACACACATGCACACGTCTCTGCATCTGAATCAGTTTCATAAAAATCAAAAGCCCAGCCAAAATGCCACGTCCTCTAGGAAGCCCTTTTGGATTTCCCTTGTTCAGAGAGTCCATTGACCTTCTATGATGGGATTCATGTCTTACAGCCATTTGTGAATGTGCTTTATCTCCCCACCAGCTTATTAAACTCCTCGCATGCAAGAGCCTTATCTTATTCCTCTCTGATTCCTCACAGTGCCCACAGCACTACCTGGCCCAAACGGGGTCCTTATAAATATCTGTTGAATTGATTATTCTCCTTAGCCAAAAGGGTGGAAAGGAACCAGAGGGTGTTTATGGTTTCTTATTGGGTCTCCCCTGTATGCAGGTCTTGGATAAAGCTCTGAAAATACAAAATGGAAAACGTAGGTCTGCTTTCATGGAGCTCACAGACATGAAGGGATATTGACAATGCCGTATGGTCAGTGAAGAATGGCAAAGGGGCGGGTCACCCCATCGGGAGCAGGGGCCACCCAGAAGAGCATTTTAGAGGGGTGACCTTGTAGTCCCACCATCAGAGCTCATCTGAGCCCTTCCTGGCAGCAGGTGGAATGAGTCATGACCAGCTCCGTCCTCTGACCAGGCATAGAGACCACAGCACTCCAAAGGAACCAGCTGTCTGGCACTGGGTGGAGCACAAAGACAGAAGAAATCCCAGAGAACATCCACACTTCTTGGGGGCTTGACTAGTTGCTTTAATTAGCCAGCCTATAACCATAAAGACAAGTGGCATGGATGGTAATGATGCAAGCATGGGACCCAAGATTAGGTATGAACAATGGCAGTGCTGGACCCAGTGGCTGGGCGCTGCTCTCTGAAGCTGGTCCTGGAGCCTGGGAAGAGAAATACGCGGCGCGTGCTCACAGGTGGACAAGTGCTGATTAGCACCGAACGTCTTACCTTGTCAGCACAGCTCCCGGGACGAATAAAGTACTTACAAAATGAATGTGCGCCTGGAAAATCTCCAAAGTGAATCTTCTTACCCAAATGTTACCCAGTATTTTAATTAACCTGGGCTTATTGTTCTAATTACTTGAGTTTTACACCGTGAATTGCTGTTCGGGACTGGTGATGATCAGTAAACACAATTACCATGTATGTTTCCAGCAGAGCTCTGCCCTTAAAATTTTATTTAAAAAATAATAATTAGCAACATAAATCTTTAATTTCTAGTTCACTGGGGCTAACAGACTGAGTGGGATGGAAAGAAAAGCTTTCTTAGAATATCAGGATCTGGTCTTAATAGCCTCGTAGCATCTGATACCTTAATGGGCTTACTTCACTTTGAGAAATATCCGGTGCAAAAGTTAGGGCTGCAGAACTCTGCCACAATATATCATCAAGTGAGAAAAAAAAAACAAAAAATAAAAAACACATAATAGAATGTAGGTAACAATAGCATTTTTAAAAAAGATTGTATTTATTTATTTGACAGAGAGAAACACAGCTAGAGAGGGAACACAAGCAGGGGGAGTGAGAGGGAGAAGCAGGCTGGGAGCCCGATGCGGGGCTCGATGCCAGGTCTGCAGGGCTCCATCCCAGATCTCCGCGATCATGACCTGAGCCGAAGGCAGTCGTTTAACCAACTGAGCCACCCAGGCGCCCCAACAACAGCATTTTTTAATAATAAAAAAACACTGCGTGAATATGTGTGTTTGAGTGCATGTGCTTAAAATATGTACGGAAGGATATATATACCACACCAATCTGTTAACACTGGTTAGTTACCCTTGGAGAGCCTGACTGGAGGCACTAGGGAGGTAGGAGGGACTCTCCGTTCTTATTTTATATGCTTTCAGTGTTGACGTTGGAATTTTATGATAGAAGTGTTACCTTTGCAATTAACACATTTGGTAAAATCTGAAAATCACCACTTCTTGAATGAGCCAAGGGCACGGTGGCACAAAGAGCCAGGTGCAGGGAGCCCGCAGGCACAGGGGAGCCGCAGTGACCCAACCTGTGATCCTAGAGCACACTCTTTGCTTGTCACAGTGGCATCTCACAGAACCTGGCGCTCTCTTCCTGCCTCCCTGACTTCTGCTTCTGGATCCTGCTCCGGTATCTTGCAGTCCTCCCTTCTTAGCTTCTCCATCCTTTCTCTCCAGATACATACTGGCTCCCTGATCCCTAGCCCATTTCTGTCTTCACCCTTGGACTCCATCTTGGTGTTTACTTTGATCTTCCAGCGTGAGCCTTTGTAACCATCTTGCCTCTACACGGGCACGATCCCACAAGTCATGACCTTACCACCTCCCTGCTCCCCAAGAGTTCCTCCCTGGGGGCTCCCGACCTGGTCTAGTGCTTAATCATACATATTTTTGATTGAACATGACCTTGAAGCACAAGATAATTACTGATTTTTAGGATTCAACTAAAGAAAATGAACCTTACCAGTGCAGAAGAGGAACTGAGGAAGTCAGACTTGAGAAGAGTACTTCCAATGGGCTACCTTCCTGAGAGATTCCTAACAATGGTTCTTACCTGCTTGATTTTTACCTTATGCCCCATATTGGAACTTAACCCCAGCTAAGATGTAATTCCTGAGAGCTACATTTAGCCAGATGCACCTGAAATAGAAAGAGGCTTAGATGTCACCCTCCCCGCCTTTGTTCGATGGGTAAGTGCTACTATGTGTAGAGGTCTTTCCTTATCCATTCACCGAGAGTGTATTGACTCATTCTTAGAAAGCATTCATCCCCTTGCTATAGGCCAGTGGTACACACTTAAGGTGCTGAGGCGAAGTAGAAAGGGTCCCTGCTAGGGACGCCTGGGGGCTCCATCCGTTAAGGGTCTGCCCTCAGCTCGGGTCATGATCCCAGGGTCCTAACATTGATCCCTGCATTGGGCTCCTTGCTCAAGGGGAACCTGCTTCTCCCTCTCCTCCCAGCTCAGTGCTCTCTCTCTCTAATAAATAAATAAAATCTTAAAAAAGAAAGAAAGAAAAATCAGGTCCCTGCTTTCAAAGAGCTCTAAGTGCACCATGGGAACTGATGTGGGGGTTCGGGCTGCAGGGGTGAATTCAGGCACGGGTACTAGGTACCACGGCGGCCCACCTAGCAGTGGACACTAGCTAGCTCCCAGTTAGCTCTAAAAAAGTGCTGTCATCATGGGCATCATCTCTGGCCTCAAACAACCTGTCATCCAGCGATAGAAAGAGAAAGAAAATACTGCAAGAAAATGTGAAGACATCGCCAAGGGTATCCAGAGACAGAGAGACTGACTCTCAGGGCAGCGAAAGAAGGCCTGCCTGAAAGGGCCAATGGAAAACTCTTGAAGAATGGATGACTGCGTGCCAAACTGAGCAGGAAGGGGCAGAGAAGGATGCTCCAAGCAGAGGGGAGAAGCTGGTGCAAAGGCATTATGTATCCCGGGACAGGTCAATAATTTAAAATGCCTGGAGCTTGGACCGTGCGTTGGAGAGTGGTGGCTGGGGACAGCGGGTCCCAGGGTGAAGGGCCCTGAAGGCCTGCCCAAGGAATCAGCTCTGTACTTTGCAGATAGCTGAGGGACTTCTGAGAATATTAAGCAGAGGAGAGGCATGGTCAGGTGTCTGTTTTAAAGCCACCTCCCTTAGAGTAAAGCCTGAGAGTGAATTACCTCCTTAGCTTAGATGCTCCCAGAAAAACCCACCTCAGGTTACATTCCTGGGGAGGGAAGGGGAAGAAAAGCGATCCAACTTATGAAGCACTTCCTCTGTGCCAGACTCCAAGCTGGGCATCGGACACCTGTCTGCTTTCTAGAGCCCAGAACAGCACCATGGGAGGGGAGGGTGGTGTGGGGGGCATCATTTTGCCAAGGAGGCAAGGGTAAGGGGATTCACGAGATCACGCAATTAGAAAGTGAGTCGGGATTCGAACCCCAGTCAAAGCCAGTACTCTGCCATAATTTGTTACCTGTCTGGGCTCCCTTCTTCAAGGGTCAGGACACTAAAGGCCACAGAACACCCTAGAAGAGGGTCATTGTGGACACAGCGTTCCTTGTGTTGCTCAGGGCCTCAAGAATTAGGCGCAATGTCATAAATGCCTCAGGGATTTGTGGTAAATTCCTTTGGAAATGTAATGCCAAGGGAAGATTTTCTTTCTTAGAATCATGTGTTTTCTCAGAAGATGAGAATCATTTAATCCATTCTTTTCTCCTCTTACCTTGTTATCAGAAAGCTCCAAACTCAACCTTAAACTCAGTGTCTATCTCAGCCAAAGTAATTAAAGCACATGCTTTCTTGACCTTTTATATGCTTTGGTGGAATTTTCTATTTTATTGTACACATGTATGTTGTTTTAAGATACCTCAAAGCTTCTTGGAGTATAGAAGAACAATACAAAATGTGCTTTATACCTGCTCTGGTTTTTCTTTTGACCTTTACTCTAAACAGTTCTCAGGATAATTGCTATTGCAGACAAGGCCCATGATTCCTCCCTCCCTGGGTTCCATTTCTGATGCACACTCAGCAACATTGCTCTCCATTGTGACATCCTGCAAGTTCCGGGTGTATACTCTATGCGTTTGTTGGATCGTTCATTTAGTATCCACTAGGTATCAGACACTGTGTGGTTACATACTTTATCACATTTCATCTCTCTGACATTCAAGGTAGTTACCATTACCCTCACTGTAAAGTGGGGAAACTGAGGCACAGAGCACTTAAATGACTAACCCAGAGCCACACGGATAGTAAGGAATTGAAATGAGATTTAAACTGAGGTTTACCAAAGTCTGTTTACTTTTCCTTCTGCTGTAAGAGATCTGATTTCCTTAACCCTTTTGTGATCACACAAAATTGTATGTCTCCTGCAACCTCCCTGTCTCCTTATCTGGTTAGCTACCCTAATTGATAAAAAGAAAAAAAAAAAAAGAAGAAGAAGAAGAAAGATCTGCTCCCGGCTTCATAGACAGACCTAAACATCCAGACTGCCTATTTTCCTGACCTAGAGTAAGTGCTTTCAAAGCATAAAAATAGAATCTCTCTTTTCCATTTATCTTTGTCCTTAAGAACCACAGAGTGGAGAATACATCAGACCCCCTGACTTGTCTATCTCTGTCAAAAAATAAAAATAAATAAATAAATCTTTTCCACCAAGTTCTTCTGCTTTTTATGAAAGCCAGTAATGAAAACTCAATGTGCAAATCCTAACATCAAATCCACATTACATAATAAAACCCCCGCCTCCCAGCCCTCTCCAGAAGGGCAGATTTCAGTGAGACTATTTCAGAGATGAAGTAGTAGAAATTCTTCTGTGCCCTCATGGCCATTTTACTCTCTCCTTGTTTGCATGGAGGCAGAACTGTACTCTCTTATCTAGCATCCACATCTCAAGGGGTCCAAGTTCCTGGAACTGTACCTGCTCAGCCAAAAAGCAATGTGTCCTTGGGAAAGCCCAGTGGTCATGGATAACACTATGGAGAGAGTCACCTGCCCACAGTCCCCCACCCCCACGGCTTCGGATGCAAAGAAGGAGAAAGGAAGAAGAAGGAAATTAACACTATCATGTCCAAAACGGTGTTGCATGCTTACCGTGCCAGGCCCATTAATCCTCACCAGAGCCTTTCAACACGGTTTCGGTGAGGGGGTCCGTGGGGGAGCATGGCTCAACTTCACGGCAACTGGCAAACACCGGGGCCGCGGAGCTGAGCGCACCTAGCTTCAGCCCTCATTGCCTGTCGCACATCTAACCACAGACAAAGCAAACCCTGAATAATCCACAAAGAAAAACACGTCTTCGGTGAGAGAACTCTGCCCAGGAAGAGGTCACCAAGGATAGCTGCTCTGCCTTCTGTTTGCCGAAGTCCTACTGGCAATTCCTCCTTAGAGTCTCCTAGGCTAGATTAATCCCTGCCGCCATCCCATTGGTGTCTCAGGTTGGTTCTCTCCCTCTTGGCTCTTCTGACCCATATAGAGGCAAGTCTCTTTCTCCTGAGGTTTAGCCAGGAAACAATTGGAATACTTCAAACAGCATATGTAAGAAGCAAGTACAAGAGAGAAAATATGAAAGCAGAGAATCCATCAACTTCACAGGGAAGGGATTTCTTAACAATTGTCACAGAGGAGCCTGCCCATCCAGGTATCCCCATGTCACAACTCGAAGGGTTTTGAGCTCTGGACTTGGTGAAGAAAACCCAGGGATTTGTTGAGAATGATGATGTGTATATTCCTGGGATGAAAAAGATGTATATTTACTGACAAAATTATTTATAATAAACATCTGTACAGTGGTTTGTGACACCAGATGATAAAACAAACAAGAACTCAAAAGAATAAGAATAACCATTCACCATTGTGGTTAAGGAAACATTTTGAGTCCTGCTGGGATTCCTCCACAAGTGTGCGGGGCTGTTCTTGGGACACACTGTCTCAGCTGAGGTTCACTTTAGAACCTCATCTACCAATAATGCAAAGTCCCAAGATCCTGCCTCTTGTCCTTCACTGATTCTTCCTACTGATCTTTATGGATATGTTTACTTCTCTCCGAGATGCTAAGAATGCACAACCCTTGCTGCTCAGTGCCCTTCGTGTTCACAGGGTGGCCAGGAGGGCCTGATACACTGGACTTTGCTGACCTAAGTGTTCTGTGTCTGGATCCTTTCTGATGTCCGCCATATTATTCCAGGTGAGGCTCCATGATGTTTTCTCTACAGCACAATGGGAAGGGTATCATATACTACATTTGTAGTATACCTACATATTCTACATTTGTCAGAAAAGCCATTTCCTACCTTGTAGCCCATGAGGAGATGGAACTCCCCCATTAGGTAGAAATTTAGACACCATGGCACTTCCTATGTAGCACCACTAAAAGTCCCCCTAACAACACAGTTCAGAATACTGTCATCTAAGATCAGCTACCATTCAAGTTATTACACATTAGGCACTGGTTTTTAATAGGTGACACATACTTTTCTCATTTGATTAAATTTTCACAGGAATCTACAGTGCCAGTGCTAGTTGCTCCATGTTAGAGATGAAGGAGCAGCGAGTTGGAGAGACGGTATGGCTCACCCAATGTCACATATGCAATCCATTACAGAGGATGTTAAATCTGGGTCTTCCTCTGCTACTTCTGTGCTTGCCATCAGTCCCGAAGGTCACTGTGGGGATTGAACCTTATTCTGAGGGCCAAGGAGATTCCAAGGAGACCCAAAGGTCTAGAGAAGACTAGTGAAGTGCTCTGACAGCAACATGGGAAACAGATACATGTAGCAGGGTTCCAGAAAATGGGAGTCAGAACAATAAGTCAAGTATGATGCCTGGGGTTCTGATGTGGATGGCTGGGGGAATGGTGGAGCCATCCACTGAGGTGAGAAACTTAAAGGGAATATGGTTGGGTGGAAAAAAAAAAAAGGGTGAGGAAGTCAAGGTTAGTTGTGTTGAATTTCAGGTGTCTGAAGAGCACCCAGTGGGCGTACGAAAGGAATTGCACACACAGGCCTAGAACTCAGAAGCAAGATCTGGCAGAAGTTGTAGGTTTAGAAGTCATTACTTCATCCATGAGCTGAAACTAGACAGGCATATTGTTGTTCAAAGGAAGCATATGGAATAAGAAGGGGATGAAGGGGGATAAAGGAAAGCCTAGATATGGAGCCTATGGGGACCGAGGGGAAAGGGGGGGGAGTCCTTTCTGTGCTCAGTGAAAATCTCCAGCTCTCCTTCTGGTCTCTGGGTTGTCTATCATCTCACTCCAACTTGCTTTTCCTGGTTCTAAGAGAGTTGAGTTCCCCAGGCATAGATGAGAAGAAATTCTACCTCCATCTCCCAAACTCCTAGACTCTCTGCTTGTAGCATGTAAAGAGAATACACGATGACTCAGCAGTTTCCTGCCTGTGAGATAAACGTATGCTCAGAGATGGGGTTGCCTGCCATTCCCCCCGGCCTATTATCACCTCCTCCTTACAAACCCCCCCCCAACAATTGCCACAAGCAACCAAAATGTGAATGGGAAATATACTATGTAGTAGAAACAAACTGTCTCAGGAGTCAGACTTGGATTCAAAGGATTCAAGGTTTAATTTGGAACCTAGGCAAGTTAATTTCAACTCTAAGTGTCAGTTCTCCTATCTATAAAATGGGCTAATCCTCCCTAGAGACCTACACATGGTTGATAAATATCAGGTGAGCTTTAAGGCAGCCTCCCTGCCCAACTAAGGAAGGGCTGCCTCCCCAAACTGGATGGAGCCAGGACCATGCAGAGATTCTGAGGTTCATGCCACTCCTCCCTAGTCTTTTGGACCCAGAGTGAGTTCTGACAGTCTGTGTTTACCCATCTGCCTCTCTTACCAGAGGCTGGAAAATCAGGCTCTGTGATTCCCAAGAAAGCTCTAGCTCTTGGACCAGATTAGTAATGTCAGACAAAACTGCAGCATTCCTCTTTATTCATATATAAAAGGATCAGAAAAGTTTTCCTCCCAGCCTTCAAGCAATCTTGTGTATAAACATCATTGAAATCAGCAGGTGTACCTTCCAAGAGAAGACTGTGTCTCTTGGACTCTTTTGAGTAGTTTTCTCTTCTGGAAAAACATAAAAAGAGAGAACAGCAGAAGATACAAAGTAAGGATCAAACCCACGCACAACCAGTGTCCAACTTCTTCAGAGGGATTTTTCACATAGGTTCTAAGCCTGAGGATGAAAGGCAGGCTTTTCTCTCAGATCAACACAGGTCTCTAACCTCTATCTTTGTTGATGCACATTCATTGCCTGAATTAGGGAGGCAATGTTGGCACTGGGGATTGCTCTGAAGGAGAGACCTGGACATCTCTAGTCTAAGGTTAATGATGAGCTCAGTGTATACAAGTCTCAGCAACACAAATCTTAGAGATTATCTAGCCCAACTGTGTCATCTTAAAGATGAAGGACCTATTTCCAGAGAGGAAGAGAGACTTTCCTAAAGCCGCAGGATAAATCAGTGGCAGATTTGGCACACAAACTCAAAGCTTGTGTTCCTGAGTACCACTGTTATTCCAAGCACCACCTGCTTCCCTGGAGAGTAAATATTATATCTTACCATCACAGATTGGACATACAAGTGGATATCACAGGAGTTAAGATATGTCATAGGATTCAGTGGACAACTATTAAACAATGATATTGCAATAATAGAGAGTATTAATATTAGAGTGATATACTATAATAGTAATGTAATTCTAATTAGAATAATATGCTCTAATAAGTGAGTATAATACTGTTACTCAATTTTAGAAAAACTTTTGCTTGATAAAGGCGTCATCTTGCTTGACTCTATAAAGTGGGGAGGAGTGATGGTATTCTAGGAAGAAAATATCCCCCAGGGATAGGGACTCTTCACCAATTCTTTATTTAGTGCCTATTGCACGCCAAGCATGTGCTCAACTTCGAAATTGCTGTCAAGGATGAAATGTTACCTAAGATCTCTCTTATGGTCTTGTGGGAGAACAGATCCAGGAGCATACCCTGGTCCTGTGAAGTGATTTGTGTCAACAGAAGTCAATATAATGGTTTTGAGTGTTGTACTCAAAGGTTGCATGTAGAGGGTACATTTCAGCTGGTGTGGTCAGTGATGCCGCCCTTTCAGGTAAAGGCTAGAGGAGGGAGGAGAGGATGCACTGAAGGGAACAGAGAAGGAAGAGTGAGAGCAGGGGTGGCGAAGGTGGTGGTGTGGAGGAGGAGAACAAGGAAGGTGATGATTTCGGTTTGGGACATTATACATTCAAGCAGCCCAAGAGCCCTCTAAGTTACAGAGATTCTGTCAGATGAGCTAGCTCAATCTGTATTTTAAAAATGCATTGAAATATATAATCCACAGATGTCTCTTCTTTGCCTTTGAAAGTATCTTTCTTTCTTTCTTCTTTTTTACTATTTGGTGGAGTTTATGGAGGTATAAGATACATGTCTGCAGATAATCCACCATATTTAACCAGGAGTTTCAAAAGTCAGTATCTGAGTGGTAAGATAAGTAAGAGTTGTTAGGAGGAAGGGAAGGAGCAAGAGGAAGAAGAAGAGAAGAAGGAGGCAATGGCAGAGAGAGAACTGAGAGATGCTCTAAGATGTAGTCATAGAACGAGGAGGCAGTAGCAATGGAAGAAAGATGCTCCACTTCGTCATCGCTCATTGCTACATGGTAAGAATTTGTCAGCCCCAAATCGGTGGGATCCTTGCAACATACAAAGTGGCTACCACAATGCCAAGCTCTCCCATGGATCAATCAGTTCAGACCATGTCTGTCTGATGGAGGCCATGGAGTCATCGCTGAAGGGGTTGACCAGTTCCCTGAAGCTACCTACTCAATCTTGTTATTTTTCCTGCTAAAAAGAATGGCTCTTAAGTTATGTAGGTGATTCATAATGTCTTGGATGTGTAGGTGGCTCTGCCTTTCACCAGAAATAGACCAGCTCAGCCAAGTTCTCTGGTATCATATAGGTTAAATCTTTCCATGGATTAAAATTGCTCCTTTTATTTCTTCTATCCTCCCACCTTCCTTTCCTTTTCCGTTCATCACTCATTCATTTGCTCATTCAACAACACAGAATTATTGGCTATCTACAGTATGCCAGCTCCTGGGCAAGTCTCCATAACTAGGGTTTGGTTCATAATCATGAGGTTGGTGAGGCTGGCTACAAGCAATACCAGAAGAGGTGTTAAAATAAGGCAACCCAGCAGGGGATTGGAAATCACAAAGGAAGGGAATTCCAAGATCAAATCCAAATTCGGCAAGAGAAGATGTAGAAGAAAAAGTAAGGATCATAAAAAGCAGAAAATCCCATGAGCAAGATGCAACATAGCCACTGTCTAGAAGCCAGGCCTCAAATGATGGGAAAGGCCTGCTTCCTCTCAGGGAAGGGGAGGAGATAGACGAAGTAAAGGAACCATACATAGTTGTTAAGATTTGAGGAATCACCATCTCATCAAAAGGAAGCATGAATTTGGATATTTTTAAAATAATAAGTCAAAAGCCACTGAGTCCCTCCTTCTCCAATTAGCTTGATTCTCTATCCCAGCCAATAAATCCCTCTTATTAAAGCCGAAGTTCTTTTGTTTAAGATTTCTTGTCTTTTTGGTCTCTTTAGCATTTTAGAGGATGTTTGCCCACTTGTTACCTGCCTGACTTCCATTTACATCACCTTGGTATCTGATAAATTGTTACTATTTCCATTAAGGAATCTCATGTTGATTCTTTTTGCTTGTGTCTCTCACACATATCCCTTCATTATTCCTTTCCATGGAAATATGTGTCGGCCATATTGCTCCCAATTCCCGCCATCACTGCCATGCTGAGGCTCTCATCAGCTCAAGCAGAGAGGACTGCGGTCGTCTCCCTTTCCCCTCTGCTTCCCGCCTCCAATTTCTTCTCCTACCTGTTGAGAAACTAATTTTCTAAAAGCTCCATGTTATTTATATCCCCCCATCAAATTTCCTGCAAATGAAACAAAAAACATAACAGAATCCTCCTCATTACCTAAATAATCAAGTACACATACACATACTTACACACCCACACGCACTAATGTGGTTTCAAGCCTCCTTTGTGCCTTATCTATGTTTATTCGCCTTCATGTACAGAATCTTCTCTCCTCAGCCTCTGTTCACAGACCTGAGCTACCAAATGTATATGAATGAAGCCCTTAAAGAGACTTTATTTTCTTAATATTTTCTCAATATTCTCCAGGTACTCTTACTTCCTCTGCCTTGAACGCCGTCTCTTTTCCCCTCTGTTAGACACTGTACTAAAGTGGAAGGAAGGAACACTGACAGGCAGTCCCCGGCTGTGTGATACAGGACAAGTCACTGACTCTCTCTGGGGCCCAAGTTCCTTTTCTATAAATTGGGCCAGGGGATCACTAAGGAGCTTCCAGCTCTCACCTGAAGTGAAGTCCACCCTGGAGTCCCCCTCACCCACCCTTCCCAAGGTGATTCTCCTTAATAGGAGTCACCCCATGGCTTGGAGAATGAGGGTAGCGGGACTCAATGTACAACATATCTGGAACTGCATTTGTGCTGTAAGCATGAGAGCTGCGGCTGACAGATCCGTAAGTGGCTCTTCTATTTCAGAAAGCAATGACACCAATTAGAATGTCTGCCTTAGTTACCTCTAATGAAAGTGCAAGCATTGTATGTGGGCACCAGACTTCCTCAGAACTTACATGCCATGCTGGAACATGAGTCTGTGGGCTGGTTAATGTGCTGGCAGAGGGCAGCCCAAGCCTTAGCCTGGAGACAGAAAGAGTAAAAGAATGGATAACTCCTAGATATATAAGATATTCACAGCATGTTTATATTTTCAGAGGGTTTCACCTTCATCATGGCACTTGACCTTCACAGGAAGCAAATGAGGAAAGCGAGTGAGCGACAAATATTATTGATGTTTACTATGTGCCGGGCCCTGTTGAGGGTGTATGTGCTATGTGCTGGGCCCTATTCAGGGTCCTGTTGAGGATACACTGCTGGACAAGCTCAAGATCCTTTCCTTCATGGAACAGACATCCTAGTGGAGCAGAATCTATTGCACTGAAATGAATAGGAAAATCCCAGAAGAGGAGTTAAAAACCATTGCACGATTATGGGATAAGTACACTGGCAAAAGTTTGATAGTTAACGATAGCAACTACCATTTAGTATTCAACAAATATTTACTGAGTGCTTACTATATGCCAAGTTCTGTGCTAAATGCTTTACATATGTTGTTTTATTTAATCGTTATGCTAACCCTGCAAAGCAGCTTTATTATCTCCATTTTTCAAATGAGGAAAATTAAGACTCAGAGAGTTTAAGGAACCTTCCCAATTTGTGCTAGATGGCTTGCTTTGGAGCAATGGTTGGAGACAATGGTTAATCCTGTTTGCAGGAGCAGGGGAAAGCTGCAGGGAGGGGAATGTTGAGTGGGGTCTCAAAACTGAGTATATGTTCACCAAGCCAAAAAAAAAGGAGGAGTTGTAGATGGGCCAGGGTAAGAAGCTAGGCTTTCCCAGAACTTCCTGGAATTTGTTATAGAACAAAATAGAAAATATCTATACACCACGTTGGGCCAAGTGGGCAAAGCTGCAGTCTTGAGCAGCCCCTGAGACTCCTGCTGCCCCAAGCCTATCCTATAACCCCAAAATACCTGCACTTCCTGCACTCCACTGTGTGATACAGCACACAGGCTATGAAGGTCTGCAATAAGCAGCAAGGATTCACTGATGGATTTTAAGCTCAGAATGGCACGGTGGAGATTGGGTCAGAGAGGAAGGAAGTCAGAGGCAAGGGATCCAGTTAAAGCTGTAATGGAAGGGTAAGCTGTAAGCTATAGACGAGGAGGGTCCAAACCAAGGTAGTGGCCCTGAGAACGGTTCACAGACCACAGACTTGAGAATGATTGAGGAGGGCAACACCCACAGCCTCGGGGGATGGATGGAATATGGTGGGAGTGAGCTTATTTGAGGATAACGCCAAGATTTCTAGGTTGAAAAGGGACTTAGAATTCATGACTGAAATGTCACTTCCCATGAGTAAAATTCCAGTTCCAAATTTAAAAGGATATATTGTCAATACTTTACAAAGCAGTGCAGACATTTCACATTTCTCTGTATCAATCAATGAGTGAATATGCAAAAGGGAAAAACAGACACACACATGCACTGGCGCATGTGCACGCGCGCGCGCACACACACACGACCCTCCAAAGGGAAGTCTGCATTCAGAACACAAGTACATGAGCTGCGACCGTGGAGATGTTCTGATTTCTGACGCTCCTCGGTGAGTTAGAATTCTGCTGCTCCTATTCCTGTCATCCATCGCACAAGACTTCCAAGTCCTACAGAACAAGACCTGAGATGTTTCTGATGGAGACACAAGCGTTAGAACTGCTTTCTCAAATGGAATTCTATTTCTCTTTGATTGTTGTTTCCTCCAGGGGGGGAAAATGTGGTAAGAACTGGTCTGCCATTGTTTTTAGTTGAAGACACAGGAAAGAGATAGAAACATTTAAATACCACAAAACTCCCTTTTATAGAACAACTAGACACCCACAACACAGCCCAACTGGCAGTGACTGTAATCAGTTTGAATGGTAAGCCACGTGCCAATCCCCATTTGGCCATCAATCCATTGACAACAAGGAAGCTTTGGTTTCCCGGTTTCCCCGTGATAGTGGAAACAATGGGCCAGAGAGAGTGAAAACCTTTGTTAACCAAACCCTTTCTCCTAAGAGAACATCAGTCATTTTTCTCAATAGCCAACATTTCTAAGAGTTAAGAATTTATTTTCTCCTCTGAGAACCACAACTTTTTTTTTTTTTAATGGAACAACTTGGCTAAAACTCCTTCTGAAATACATGCCAGTCTTTCTTATATCCTTATACAAATTATACAAAACAAAATGTGATCATGGTGATGCAAGGCTAGCATTTTAAGTTCCAACTATTATTTTGGGCTAAAAGACTCAGGAATATTTGAGATGTGCAGAGGTCGCCCAACATTAAATGGCATCTTTTTTTTTTTTTTTTTTTTTTTAGTCCTTTGATCTGTTTTTATAGTTGTTTCTGTCTGCTCCTTTGTTGTCAGGCCTTGGCCATACATTTAGGCTATTAGCACTCTTGAATCTCAAGCCTTCATGCTTCCTTTCAAAACATTACTACTTTTATTCTGTTGAAAGCCTGAAAGGCAATACCCAAGATTATATGTAAAGTATGAGTTAGCAGGTTTCATAAAGGACAAGGGCCTACTCATGCTTCACCCATGTGTAGTATCTTTAGTCCCTAGAAGACTGTAGAGTATAATGGCGGGGAAGGTGGGTGCCAGGGAGAGACAGGATTTGACTTCAGCAAAACCTGACTTTGACCTTCAGTAATTCATCTGCTATTCCTCAGGTTTGTCTTGCTCTTTGGCACAAATAGAAATAATATCTGTCTACTTCCCTCAGATTACTGTGGGGATTAAATGAGACAATGCATGCAAAGTTCCCAGGCCTACCCCATTACTAGCCTCAATTAATTAAGGCTATTATTATTACGGATTTTGTGACACACATTGTGACTGCTCAAACTGCTCAAATGTATTCTTCCTCATCTTCCTGCACTGCCTCTAACCTGGAAATTAGTGTTTTATGGGTGTTAAAACCAAGCAGAATTCCATCCATAGTTAAAGACGAAAGCATGATTGTAATTCAGGAAAATGCTCAAGCCCTTCACACTGCTCACATCCAGCCAGGGTCAAATGCATCAAAACAAGTTGTCTGGCCAAGCGTCTGATCACAAGTCAGAGTAAGTTCTCAAGCAGAGACTCAGAACAGATGATGGAAACACAGCAAGCCGAAAGGACACGAGGGAAGCAACACTTCAGGAGGCAATCTTTGCCCAAAGACCTCTCCCTTATTGGGGACAGTTTAGCTTCTGAGCTGGCTTTATTACAGGTCACTATTTGGTCACAGAACATCTATCACTAAGTCATCACTAGGACTGAGACCAAAGTGGAGGTCCTGGAGGAGCCTGATAATGCAGACACAGAGGGACCCGGGAGTCAGAAGCCATGACGACAAGGCCAGATTGGGCAGCGTTCAGGGTGACGGCAGGCAGCCACAGCAGGGCCGCCTCTGTGGCTCCCTTTCACTGGAGAGCACCGGACTAGAGAGGTGGGGTTGACCCAGAGGTCCAGGGTTCCAGGGCCCAAAACCAGGTGATAGCACTTTCTAGAAAGAGAAAGCTTTCTGCTTCCGATGTGCATTCTTTCCAAGCTTGGCTCTGGCAAGCTTGCTTGGGTTTAGTTTGTCTGGAATCTATGTAACCTTACCAAAAGAACCTATAGTTTAGTAAAGCCTGTCTCTCCTAGTTCCACTCTGACCATTTTTCATGTGCAAGGAGATGTTTCCCTAAAGAGGTGACCAGGTGGGTGTGCCCTTTGTGCTCAGACCTTGTTATTCAACACTATTTCATATTTAACTTAACACACTGACATCTTTGTCCTTGTCCTTTTTTTTAATGACGTCGTTTTCCAATGCCATAGGATCACCATACCTTGACCATTCTCCTGTTGTTGGGGAGACAAACCTTTCTTAATTTGTTTGTTTGTTTTCCTCGATCATGAAAATCCTCACTGTGAATACCTTTGTACTTTTTCTTTGCTTTTGGGTTATTTCCTTAGGGAAACTACTAGGGTGTGGGATTGCCAGAAGAAAGGGTATGAACTATTTCCTAGCTCTTATTACACGTCAAGTTTATGAACTTGCCTTTATAACTCCAAGCCCTTTCATAAAACAGTTTTGAGTCTAATGTTGTGTGTTAGTGCTGTAGGCTACCGAGAAATATTAAGTGAGTAAATTTAAGCACTGTTGGACTAAAGAAATATTGATTAGAAAGGAGAAAGCAAGGCTGAGGCCTAGAAGGAAGGAAGGAAGGAAGGAAGGAAGGAAGGAAGGAAGGAAGGAAGGAAGGAAAGAAAGAGAGAGGGAAGGAGATAGGCAGATAGGCTGAAAACCCATAGTTTGTAAAGGTAAAGTCTTACTTTGTGGCCATGTGGTGGCTCTCAGCATGCAAGGTCATTTTGATGTTGACAGAAGAAATATTTTGTGTGGCTTTCTCTAACTTACTTTGCCCAGCGTGACACTTAATACTCATGGGTGCTTCCCTAAACCTTTCCCAATCACTAGGCTTGTATAGCTTTGGCTCTGCCCAGGATGGCATCTCAGAAGCTAGGAAGAGCATAACTCCAGCTGCACAGCAGAGACTGAGAACCTAGCTTCTGTTTTCACTTCTTTCATCTCCCCAAAGATTTTTGCATTGCCATCCACTTTTTCTTTCCTCCTTCTAAACTCCCAATTTCCTGCCTTTCTAATAATTACCAACAGGCTGGGCTCAGACCTGTGTTGGAATCCCGGCTCTACACGGTGTGACATATTCTGTGTGACCCTAGGCAGGTGATTTCACCTCTCTGAGCTTCATTTTCTTCATCTGGATTATGATTATGGCTGTTATTGTGGCTTAAGCTGTGCTTAAACCAGCAACAGAGAAAATGAGATTGGAAAGAAAAGGTTTCTATGTCCCCATCCGTAAAATGGGAATAATATTACCCACCTGGGAGAGTTGTCATGAAGAATCATTACAAGGTTCACATAATAGTATATGGTAGGTACTCTGTGCTCTTTTCATCTCCTCTCCTCCTCCATCTTCCCCTCTCCTTCCCCTCCCCTTCCCTTATCCTATCTTCCCTGTCCTGCCCTTCTCTTCCTGCCTTCTGTTTAGATAATCACACAGATGCACATGGCTGCCAAAGAATGTACTTAAATCGTTCCCTTTCTGCTCCTCGGCTGGGTGGACAGGCAAGATAAACTAGGAGTAGAGAAACCTGAGGTAGTGGTTTGGTCAGGTCATTTATAAGGGAAAGTGAGTAAACACACTGCTAGTGGCTGAGACAGGGGAAAGCCGTGGCTGGGAGGAAAAGCAGCCTGGACAGAGGCTTTTGACAAATCAACCTAGCTTTAAATCTGAGTCACTGCAGAAGGTCTGTCTGCAAGACAGATTCAGAGCTGGCTACTTAGGGCTCCAGAAAGGGGAGGTGAGAGCCAGAGTAGGAGTAAGTCATGGCCAAAAACAGTTAAGGATATAGTGAAGGGATGGTGAATACTATGCCTAATTGTACCTGGGGTTTTATATTTCATTAAATCCTATTTTAACTGCATGCCTTTCGTAACATGAGTGGATGGTAACTACTGGAGAAGGTTTTTACTTAACAATTTTAATGAGAGTTTTGTTATGTGTATGGGAGGGGAAATTGGGTAGAAAAGTGTGCAAGGCTCCATTGCTCTACTAACTTTATGGCCGGTGTTACAACCAAGGCCCAGTCATTCAAGCTTAAACCCAGAATAAGACAATGATAGGTAAGCAAAGCTGGGGGAAGGAGACTGATGGTTGAGGCGGTCTGAGCTTAGAAAGTAAATGTCACAAGTCAACAAGTTGCCACTGGGAACACAAAAGCTCACGTCAGGAAGAGGACGTGGTTGCGGACATCGTGGGTGTCATGGATCCGAGCACCCTTAATGCAGTGCTGCGTGAATATGGAATCTGGTCTCAGATCCCATCTCCAAGATTCATCCCTGGAGGCAGAGTTGCAAAGTTGTCATGAGGTGGCCTGCAGATGTGAAAACAAATGGAGAAATTAAGTGGAAAACTGAGAAGGTGTATGGTGAGAACCCTCAGACCAGTTGAGGGGACATCCTCCTCTGGACCCTCACAGTACACTGTGCTCATCTCTGGCATAGCATTTATCGTGCTTTCAGAATTATCTGTTTTTTACCCATGTCATCCACTAGGCTGTAAGCTGAGGTAGAGACCAATGTGAACAGATGGCACCTTCCATTTCCAGTGCTGAAGACAGCGCCTGACATGCTCTGGGGGCTCAACGAATATCTGTACAGTTATCACTTTCAGCTGATTACAACCAACTTAGTTAAGACCCTGTACTCTAGAGCCCAAATTCTTAGGTTTCAGTCTAGCCACTGTCTGGACAATTTACTTACTCAGTCTTTGCCTTGGTTTCCTCTTTGTAGAAGAGCTGTACTGGTGGTACATATTTCATAGGGTTGCTGTGAGGATTATTGACTTAGCACACGTTCATTGAGTACAGTGCCTGACACATGGTGTTCAATCAATGTCAGCTATCAAATCGCCATCACCACTATCATTGCCATTGCCATCACCATCATCACCACCGCCACCATCATCATCACCAACATCATCACCATCATCACCAACACCACTATCATCACCATCATCATTTTCAGCTTCACCACCACCACCGTCATCATCATTGCCATCACAGTGATCAATACCATCATCATCACCACCACCATCATCATCACCAACACAACCACCATTATCACCATCACCATCATCACCATCACCATCATCATGACCATCACCAACATCATCACCATCACCATCATCAAGACCATCACCAACATCATCATCTCTATCATCATCACTGTCACTATCCTTATCATCATGATCTCCATCATCAGATTGACTTCCCGTTACAGGAGCAAGCTGTGGAACTCTGTACACCAATATCTTTTCCTGAGTTTAACTACATGAGGTACAGAAACCCTGTGGTTCTCTTTGCAGTATGTTTTACCCACTCTATATATTAGTTACAAAGACTTCTGAATCCCAAACTGGCTTTCTCTGCCACCCAATACATGTTTGGACCACCTTCCCAAAACCAACCAGGGATGCATGCTCAGGACACCCAATGTGTGTGTGTGTGTGTGTGTGTGTGTGCGCGCGTGCGCACGCGCGCATGTGTGTGATAATTAGTCTAGTTAAAATATGACCAGAAAATTAAATCCTATGCAAATATACCTTGTAATACTTTCCAGAGGCAAATGGAAATAACTTTGCATTACCTCCTGTTTGAGATGATCTCCACAAGAGCTTCTGTCCACCAGTGTATCTAGCAAAGAGTTAATGAAAAACCTGATAATAAAATAACAAGCTCTGTGTGCCACCTTGTCAATAGGACCCTCTGTCCTTGTTGGATGGGAGAGCAAGACAATGTGAAATGAGAAGTTGAAGAAAATAACAGAAGTTGGAATGAGGTGTCAGAGGAAGGCAACCATAAAATAACTGAAAATACATAGGAGGAAGTGTGAAGAACATGGACTACAATTACTCTAGTAAATGGTATTCACAGAATGCAACCATTTGTATAAGAAAAGGGGATATGTGGAGGCTAAACGCACATCATATGTATATTCACAAAGTGCCGCTAATAGATTATACAACAAATTGATGGCCTTAGTTGCCTCCAGGAAGGAATAATGGGTAGCTGGGGGAGGAGAAATGGTAGAAGACTTTCTAACTAGATTTATTCTTTTGTCCTTTTAGAACCATGTGAATACTGATTTCAAAATAGATTTTTAAAAAGTTATTTCCTAGGGTGAGCAGAAAGGGACCTGGAAGTTGGAATTCGGATTCTGGTTCTGCATTTTTCAGTAGCAATCTGTATGATTTATAGCAACCCTCTCCCCTCTCTGGACCTCGGCTTCCTTCCCTGAAAGAGAAGGGGTTAAACTAGATTCAATACCCAGCTCCCAGCTCTCAGGATTTGCCATTCAATGTGGAGCACTGGGCTTTAGCAGAGTTCCCCCCAGCCCTGCAGAGCATGAGCCTATCAGCCCTCTACTCTGGACCGGTCCCTCCAGCCTCTGATCTTCCTTGGTGGCTGTGGACCCTCTTCCCCCTGCAATTTATTGCTGGTGAAGGATCGGCAGCTGAGAGTTTGAATTCCAGTAAAATGAGGGTGCCCAAAAGGGCAATATAGATAGATAGATAGATAGATAGATAGATAGATAGATAGATAGATAGATATCTGGTGAGTCTAAGAAAGAGCCCAGAAAAGGAGAGAACTAGGAGAAGTTAAGTGTGATACAAAAAGGCCATGCACTGAGTAGGAAAAGAAGTAGATATGCAAAAGCGTGGGGAAAGGTAAGATGGACCAGCAGCTCCAAAGCCGGTCCCATGGTGAAGGGTGGAAGGGGTGGGAGGGAAAAGTGATTGTACAATGGGCTTAGACCACCATGGAGAAGTCCTCCTTGCTCTTGTCACCAGTGCAGGAATCCCTGTCATGACCACTGGACATTTGCTCAGGTCCTGTGACATGGCAGCCAGGTCTATGATGGAGGCCACCAGCAGCATGAACTAAGGAGGTATCAGGTAGGACAGCTAGGTTTCAGGCAGAAGTCAGGAGAAAAGAAAGGGGAGTGGGAAAAAAGGGGAAGAAAGAAGGGGAAAGGAGAAGGAGGCAGAGTGACAGAGAGCCAAGGTCAGTACAGAGATGAAAAAAGAAAGAGAAAAACAGATTTGGGTGCACAGGTAGACCCACAAAAACCCACCTGCCCCATAAGATCAGTGAACTTTAGTACTAAAGGACATATTGACTCATTACCATGAGCAGCAGAATCCTAGAGGAAAGAAGGCACTTGGCATTCTAAGCAAGTACACCAGGAACCCATTGTCAGGGTCCCCTCTCCCATCACCATGTCCAGTGCGTCCCAAAGATGAGAGCGGAAATAAGAACCCATAGCCACCAGAAAGAAGACTAGGGTTAGGAAGGGCAAAATTCAGAGTAAGGGGCTCTGCGGGCTCAGTGGCCACATTCTAAAGATGTTGACCTCCAAGATCCCACTTCAAGGGCAGCAAGTATAGGAGAAACTGTTGCAGGAACGGGTCACATTGCACCTGAGAAGAAAAGACTTACCTTGAAGAATTTGCTAGGTAGGCAGACCACTAGAACCCCTTTCAGCATCAATGTACTCCAATTCTGTAAAGACTTTTGAAGGGTTCCCGTGTGCAAGAAAGATCAAACTCAGTTGTGTGGGTCTCCGGAGATAAATTAGGGGAAATGGGAGAAATGAACAAAACGACAGATTCCAAGTCGATGAAAGGAAGAAGCTTCAAACACTGCTAGATGTTCCAGAATAGAACTGGTTACCGGTGGATTGTTCCTGAAGGGGTGTGTGGGAGGGGTTCCTGTAGCATGTCGGCAGCAGGGCTGGGTGGCCCCTCAGATGTTTGCAAATGCCGAGCCCCTGAGCAGTAAGGACTGGGGTAAACAAGAATATTAGGGTCCCCCAGGAAGCCTGATCAAGCCAACAAGTGTCAGCTCCAAAGATTGGATTATAAAACTGACCGACTTCCCCCTCCCAACAAACTCATTTGATGCGAGGAAGAGCTTATGCTTAGCAGGGGTAGTCACATACCAGAAAGTGGGCTGGCCAGGAGGACGCTTTGCTGTCTCTGCAAGCAAACATCACACAGAAGAAAAGGCCAGGATGCCAGGTGTGGGACAACAGATGTTTTAGAGATAAACAAGAAAAGGGTGATTTTCTTGAAAGCTTACTATTGGGAAAATCACAATGCTAAATTCTAATTTCTTGGTGGAGAGGTTATGTGGGTCAGCTTGTGCATTGCTTTGCAAAACGGTTTTCCTGGCCAAGTGAGGCTGCCAGGACAGGAAAGCTAATTCGGATGTGCTATCATTCAGTAGAAGGTTTGAGAGCACAGGGGCTGGAGGCAGACTGAATTCAAGGGCTGTGTGGCTTAGGGTGAGTAGCTCAGCCTCTCTGTATTGAGTATTCCTCTTCTTCGAAGCACAGAAAATAATGGTACAATTACATTGTAAATGTAAATAATAGTACAGTACAATTACTTTGAGCATTAAATACTTAGAACACTTCTTTTTAGTGTATATAACTTGGAACAGACTTAGGAAGTCCTATATTTTATTATATGTTTACTATTATTTATCATACCTTTGCGAGAAGCATGGTGGAAAGGGAAAATCTTGGACTTTGGAATGAGTTAGAGATGAGTTCAATTCCGGCTCTCTGAGCTCTTGGTTCACAAATGTAAAAAGAGGACCAAAAATTACGTTTGCAAGCCCAGTTCAATGTATGGCATACAGAAATATTTAAGAAATCCTAGTTCCTTTCACTTCCCCCTGTCCCAGTGTGCTTCATCCATGTGCCAGGCACGGCACTAAGAGGTAGGGACACAAACATGAATGAGGTGTAGTCTCTGTCCTCAAAGGGTTCACATCCAGAAGGAAAGCCTGGACACACACAAGGACCATGAGTTTCCTGGGAGGCGATGCTTAAGCTGGCGCTTGAAGAAAGAGTAGACTTTGCCGAACTGGTGGACATACTGGTCCTGGACAACGTGGGGGTAGGGAACTCACTACATATGTGTGCCACAGAGACAGCCGTTGATCCTAATTATGTAGGATCACTAGCTATCCCGGTGGATTTCTGTGCCAAGACCCTGGGAGCTTCTGCAGGATATCCCTCCTCTTTCTGGAAAAGCAACCCATCTGGAGAATTCGCAGGAAAACTCAAGGCACAGAAGACACTCAGGCAACCCAAAGCAGCAGGTGTGCATTTCAAGAGAGAAATTGCCAGGAGATTAACAGCCCCCAGCGACTGCACATATCAGAAACATAGAGCACCCTAAAGGTTTCTATAAGACAGAGCTTCGGGCCAGCCCAAAGTAAGGACTCTGGAAGGCCTTATGTGCTTGCCCTGGCCACTTCTTTAGCAACTTCACTGAGCTCACAAGGTCGCCGCACGTTAGCTGGGATGTGTGTCACTGTGGCAACCCGAAGGACCACTAGGTCTAGGCTGGGAGCACTGGGGTGTGAGCCTCTGGTAGAAGCCCCACAAAACTGGCAGATTCAGAGCCTTCCCCCCAAAGCCAGCAAAAGACAGCTCCAAGGAACCAAATCCAAAAGAGAAAAACCCACTTCACTAGCTTTTTCTGCTGGTGAATGAGAGGAGTCTCCAGGTATGTGTGTGGAGAGGTGGGGGGGGGGGTTGAAGATGAATGGAGCTCAGACGTCCTCTTCTCCAGGGGCCAGAAGTAGGGAGCTGCCATCCTGACAGGATGCCCTCCAGGTCAGTGAGAAGGGAAAGCCCAGCTCTAGCACCACTCATAGGCTCAAGCCTCATTCAACAGATATGCCACAAGCACCTCTAATGTCATCACAAAGTAGGTGAAAGTCCTCTCCAGGGCCAACCCCCAAACGCTCCCCCACACACACACACTTTATTGAGGGCCCTTCCACCTTTGGGATCCTTCCACATGATCTCTGCCTAGTCTCACAACCCCCATCAAAAACCACTCTCTGGAAAATGTCTGCAAAACTCCTTTATCCCATGGAGTGATGGGGCTGAAGGGTCACCTCTCCCACAGAGGCCTCAGGGGGCCAGTCTGAGGCCTGGGTGAAGACCTTCTGTGTACCACATATTGCCAGGCAGCTGTGGGGGCAGGATCCCAGCACTGCCCTCCAGGCGCCTGGCCCAGAGAGAGCAAACTTGGGCCATGGGGGGCAGTAGAAAGAGCGAGGCCTTTGGGGACTGGGGTGCAGAATCCCAATCCGCTATTTGCAGGCTGTATGACCTTGGCCATGTACTTGGCCTCTCTAGTCTCACCTGGGAAATGGAGCTAGTGGTACACTATGTGTGTGCTTCATCCATCCACCAAAACACACCAAAGGCGGAATGTTACAAAGACTAAATAAAAACGTTCCAAAGTGCCTGCGGGTTAGTGGAAGCCCCTGAGCCTGCCCAGGAGGGAAGGGCGACATCATCAGCCTTCATACTGTAGGATCCTAGGTGTGGGAAGGCAGAGATGAAGCCTCTTGTCCTGGGAAGTCACAGTCCTCCCTCCTGCCCTCCCAGGAGAGCTGTGTTGGCTTGCCAGCTCCAGGGCTGAGCAGCAGGCCCTTCCAGCCCAGTGGTGGGGGCAGACCAGGGGAGCTCCTAAGAGGCAGAGCCCCACTGGCCAGAGGCCGGGTCACCCCACACCTCACACACATACTACGCACCAACCCACACACCACGTTCAGGAGCCCTGCTCTGTGTCGGTACATCAACACACCCATTCACACCCACCACCAAGTGCACACACACACACCCACACAGAACACACACACAACCATCCCAGGCTCCTTATCCTGCACACATCACACCCACTCAGGTAGCCACAGCCCAGCATCTGCAAATAAACTTACGTGCAGGAGTTACACAGAAATACCCGTTCACACATACTCACGCACAGCCTACCCACACTCAAGGCGTGACACCCTCACACACGTGTTCACATGCCCACACTACACAGAGGCTAACTCTCCTTACGGCCCATCTCCCAGCCTGAGGTTTCCTCACACTTAGCCCCGCACAGCCCCACAACCGGTTCTAACCCACATCTCTCCCGCAAGCCCGCACTCCCGGGCACATCTGTGCTGCGCCTCCCCCACCCGGCGGCCGACTCCAGCAAGAGGCTTCCCGCTCGGTGTGCAGCGGCCACAGTGGCCAGGAATTAAAATGCAGCGAGGAGGAGCCGGGCGCGTCAGCACCGCGTCTCCAGGAGCGCACAGCGCCCGCCGCCGCCGCCGCCCCGCCCGCCCGGAGCCGTGGGGCCAGCGAGCTGAGGAGCAGGTGCTCGAAGCCCAGCCGCGCCAGTGTCGCGCGGCGGCTGCCCAAGTTCGCCCCGGGCCCGAGGAGGGCCGGGCAACCGCGAGAGGAGCGCTGCTGGCGCCGCCGCCGCCGCGGACTTGGAGTCTTGAGATAAGGACGCGCGGAGCAGCGAGTCCGGGTCACCCTGCCGGGAGGTGCAGCCGGGGCTCCGCAGTCCCCAGCTCCTGGCGCCGCCGGGGCAGGGAGAAGAACAGGCAGCGGGACAGCGAGGCCGGGCTTTTCTAGAGACTCGAGGCCCCCCGGAGAGTCGAGGGGAGAAGCGACACTTTCCTCAGGCCAACAGCTCGGAAGGGGCCCAGCAGCAAGCAGCCTCCCGCAGGACGCCCCGAGAAGCCCCCCAGCTCCGGGCGAGAGCGGGCGCGTCGAACGCAGGGCTCAGGCGCGGGACTCAGGGGAGCCTTCGAGGGTCTCGGCCGAGCGCAGCCCGAGGAGCAGTGAACGGATCTCGCAGGCCAGGGAAAGAGCGCAGCAGCGGGCTGAGCGACCCCTCGCCCCGGTACACACCCACCCCACCCGCGGCGCCCGAGCCGCGGTGCGCCTCTGGGGGCGCTAGTTCCCTGGCGCCTTCTCTCCCGGGACCCAGCACCGCTGGGCTCCGGGCTGGGCTAGCGGGCCCTTGGGGATGTCCAAATCAGGCATGGTGGCTGAGTGGCTGCTCTCCCCGGACCAGCGTAAAAGCTGGGGTTAGGCGGAGAAGGGGGGACTCGGCGCAGGGTCCCCCGAGGTCCAAGACGAGGGCAGGCGGGCGCGGCGCCCGGGCACCGGAGAGGCGGCGCCCAGTGGGGCCCCTCTAGAGGTAGCGGCCGGCCCAGGCACTCTCCAGGAAGACTAGGGGCCGGGAGAGCCCGGGAGGCGCTCGGGAGAGGAGGCCGGGGCCAGGGGCGGCGGGCCGAAGCAGCTCTCAGTCCCGGGCGGGCGCCCGCGGAGGCGGCGGCGGCGGCGCCGGGCGGGCATGCCGCGCCACCGGAGCTCCTTTCCGGCGCACGCTTCCCTGGCGCGGGCTGCGCGCGGCGGCTGCCGCTGCTGCTTCCACTGCTGTTGCGGACTCCCATGGCGGCTCCGCCCGGCCGGGGCTGCCGCCGCTGCCGCCAGCCGCGGGCTGAATGAATGAGCCGGAGCGGCGGAGCCCGGCTGCCCGCGGCCGCGCTCACCGGCCCGGGACGCTTCCGCATGGCCCGCGAGGAGCCGGCGCCGGCGGCGGTGGCGGCGGCCGGGCAGCCCGGGGGCGATAGGAGCGGCGAGCGCGAGCGGGCGCTGCAGGGGCCGGGGGTCGCCCGCAGGGGGCGGCCGTCGCTGAGCCGCACTAAACTGCACGGGCTGCGGCACATGTGCGCCGGGCGCACGGCGGCGGGGGGCTCGTTCCAGCGGCGGGCGCTGTGGGTGCTGGCCTTCTGCACGTCCCTCGGCTTGCTGCTGTCCTGGTCCTCGAACCGCCTGCTCTACTGGCTCAGCTTCCCGTCGCACACGCGGGTGCACCGCGAGTGGAGTCGCCAGCTGCCCTTCCCCGCCGTCACCGTGTGCAACAACAACCCTCTGCGCTTCCCGCGCCTCTCCAAGGGGGACCTCTACTACGCCGGCCACTGGCTCGGGCTGCTGCTGCCCAACCGCACCGCGCGCCCGCTAGTCAGCGAGCTGCTGCGGGGCGACGAGCCGCGCCGCCAGTGGTTCCGCAAGCTGGCCGACTTCCGCCTCTTCCTGCCGCCGCGCCACTTCGAGGGCATCAGCGCTGCCTTCATGGACCGCCTGGGCCACCAGCTCGAGGACATGCTACTCTCCTGCAAGTACCGCGGGGAGCTCTGCGGCCCGCACAACTTCTCCTCCGTGAGTTGCCCTCTGCGCGACCCCGCTTCCCGCGTTCCCCCCGCGCTCCAGAGCCCGTAGGTCCTCCCCGCTCCCCAGAGTATGACACCTTTGCGGTGAGGTGACATCATTCCAGAATGCCAAGGCGGAACCCACTCTTGGGTCCCTTGAGCCATGTCCTCCGGGTCGTGGGAAGTTGGACACAACTGTAGGAGTGATCTTGCTCACCTGTCCTGGCCTCTCGCGTTTCCAGTGTCAGCCCCCAGGCCCTCAACTCTTCTCTTTATGGTCCCCTCTGTGAATGATAGCCCGATTTGTCCCGGACCTCACCCCTAGGGCCACAGGACTCCGGGGAACTGCCCTGTGTCTGGGGTGAAGGGATGGGGGGAGACAGAAGCCCGTCTTACTTGTGGGTTTGTTGTTTTTGGGAAAACCAACAGGAAGCTCTTCAAAAGGGGGCCCTCAGCAGAGTTGCACTGCTCTGAGCAGCTTCTGCCTGAGTTCCAGAACACTTGGACCCTAGGGGGACTTTGGAGGAAACGCCCAGAATATGAACCGACACTGAAACTGTAGCTGGTTAGGTGGAGAACTCGGCAGCCCTTTCTGCTGCTTCTTTAAAGCTCTGTCTTGAGCATCTAGGGGAATTGAGCAGTGGTGGGCATCCGTGGGGTCCTTGACCCCTGGAGGTGAGTGTGGGTCCTGGGCTAGAGGAGCCACCCCACTGCCATGGGGAAAACAGCCTTGGAGAGATATTGAGGCTAACAGCAGGGGCCAGGAGAAGCTGAGCTCGGGGTTTGTAAACCATTTGTTGTGCTGGTTCCCCCACGCTGTGGGTCTAGATAATGCAGCTGTCAGACAGAAGGTATCTGCCTCATGCGGTCTGCCTTGGAGGAGTTCTGGTGCCAAGCCCCAGCGTGGCACAAGCCTGTCCAGTCATTCATGTGTAAATGCCCCTTAGATGGGTTAGGGTTTTTGCACTAGTGTGGGAAAGGTAGGCTGTGTTTATTTGTCATGCTCTGATGATGATTTTACCAGCCCTTTGCCTCGCTCCTGACAGTCTTATATCTGACCAGGCTTTTCCTGTGGTGGTAAAGAGATGCCACTGTTCCAACAGGTGTTGGCTCAGATGCCCATCAGGCCAGGCCTCTGATTGGCTACTTGGGCTTGTCGTTATCTAGGCTGGTGACCCTGGCTTTGGTCTTGCCCTCTTTGCGTTGCTTTATGGAGTACAGCCCTGACTTGTCCATTCCCCAGACATCCCTCGCTTTCTGGCTTCTCAGCGTGCCTTGGAGGAATCCCTACCTAGTGGTTCCCTTGCCTGTTCCAGCAAGCAGATGCTGATGTGAACTTCCAAGTGGCTCCTTTCCGATGTCAAACACAATGCTGACTTCTACAAAGATGAAGGAATGAGACTAGCAATACCTTGTTTATGTTTGGCGGACCACTACTACCTAGCAGCCCCTAAAGCTAGACTGAAGTTCAGTGTTATATTCAACTATCAGCAACCCCTGGCCTCAGCTTCAAGTTGTACAACAGGGTTCACCAAATAGAATCGGGCACGATGGCTTGACACATGGGCAGAATTGCATGCCTACAGCCAATATTCACTTTTGACATTCCCACAACCCCGTGTTAGTGACGAGATTTATTCCCATTTTACAGATGAGGAAAATGAGGCTTCCCAAAGCTCAGAGCCAGTAAGTTGAAAGCCCAGCTTTGCAAACCATCAGATGCATTACACAGAAGCCACATGTAGCCTTCCTCTCTGAGCCAAGGCCTCTCTTCTATTAAAAGACCCCTGCGTAGGACTCTGGCCCTCCCCCACCCCTACCAGCTCCCATCCGTTCTCCCAGCATGGCTGGGAAAGGGGCAAGTGGAGCCGCCCCAAGGTGGTGCAAGTAGTCAAAGCATTGGCCGCATGTTGCCAGGGCCTAATCCACCTCTGCCTGCGTGCGGTACCTTCGGGGACCACCTAACCTCAGTCTCCCCAGCAGGGGTGGCTGTGAGTTGCAGCAACCAGGACCCTTCCCACTGGGGCATACCCTTCTCTCACTTCCCTGTACCTCGCCGCCTTCCTTCAGCTGAAGAGCTTGCAGACCCCTCCTCCTTCCAAGCAAAACAAATACCTCCATTCCCCAAGTATGTGTTCCTGGGGACTCAAGTGACCCCTGGTGGCTGGCTTTCTACCAGGACCCTGCCCTGGGACTTTCCAGCCTCTTTAACATTCCATGCTGTAGTTTTTTCCAAGGATCTCAGAATGAAAGGCTGTATCCCTTTTCTCTGTGGCAGCTAGAAGCCAGGAGAGCATCAAATACAGAGCAGGACCATCGGGAATATTTTCCTCTAACTATGCCATCCTTGTTATCTTTGGTGGAGTGGCACTCTAGGGTAGCAGGTTAGAGCAAGAAGGCTCAAGCTGTAGGGGTGGTTCAAATCCTGAGACTACCACTTACTGTGTGTCCTCTGGACAAGTGGCTTAGCCTCTCTGTTCTTTAGTTTCCTGCTCCATCTAGTGGAGGTGACAAATATATCCTATTTGTTGTATGTAGATGGACGGACGGATGGATAGACAGATAGACAGATGTGCATATGCCTATGTGTAAAGAGGGTGGAGCTCTTAAAACGATGCTGACCCCATCAAAATGTTGCCTTTAAATGATATTCGCTTCCTAACTGGTCTGTTGGCCTCCAGCTCAGTGCTCCCTCCCCTCAGCATCCATCCCCTGCACTATAGCCAGAGTACTCTTTCTAAAGTTCCCCTCAAAGCATATCATCCCACCTCTTAAAACCCCTTAAAATCCCAGGCTGTCCTCAGGCTCTACACCTTGCCTTCCCTCTTGCCCACCCCTCCCTGGTACCACATACTTAAGCTCTGCTAACAGCTTACAACAGCTGGACCCCTGCTCCCCAAGCCTCTCTGCCATGCTTTCTGTCGTCCTCTGCTGCTATAAGTGCTCCCCACCTCCCCCCACCACACACACACAAGTTCTTGTCTGCCTCAGGGTACTACTTATCCTTCAGCATCCAGCCCTGGGGGTTCTACTTTGGAGCCTCTCCTGACTGCCTCACTCTCGTCACCAGGCAACTGATGCCTTCCTCCTTTCTACCTCTCTACCTTCACATTTAGGTGTCAGGCCTCGCACCTACTGGTCTGTGTCTGTCCCTCCCTCCAGAGTCAGGTCCGATTTGCCTGACCTCTCCAGCCCCCGGCATAGAGGCTGAGACATAAGTGTGGAGGAAAGGCCTGGGGAATGAATCTCTTCACGAGGTACCCCCAAGACTTCTTGTTGTCCTGGAAGACCCTCACCAAGACATTTGGCTTAATTTCTCTAGGGAACACCAGTGGAATGCATTTCTATTAAGGAAATGCCAGGCATTTTTCTGGTTAGAGGTGGGGAGTGGAGAGCAGCATACCAAGCATTCCCCAGACACTCGTGCCTCCAAGCCCTCAGAGGACCAGTGCATCAGGTGAAGAATGGGGTCCCAGGGGAAGGCTTGGGGGGGCGGTGATGTTCCAGCTGGTCCTCAGAGTCTCCTACCACCTAATTAGTCTGGCGTCTGGAAATAAACTTGGTGGGGGAGAGAAGAGTATTGGAAGAGGTGCGTCTGTTGGGTTTTATTCTCCAGGTCCATTCAGGTTGTGTTTATTTGCAGCTTCTCTGTTTGTTACAGCTGTGAAAGGGTTAATCACTCAGTGGCCAGACAAAGCAGCTCTGCACACTCTGGCCCTCCTGGATTATCCTGGGGTAGGGGAAGGCAGCAGTAAGTGGCAGGACAGAGAACCATGAAGCCCAGCTAGCTGGGACTGGGGCCTCCGGAGAGGGACAGGGACCGAGGGGCTGATGCTGCACTCTCTTGCCTCTGGGAATAGTGCCTGCCCCACGCTGCTGATGTGAAGGCATGTGTGCAGAGGCTGACCCATGGCTGCACAGCAGCAGGTGCTCAATATAGGAGAGCTGTTGTAGAATTGGGGTAAAGAGATTGGCACAGTCCTGGGGGTAGCAATTATTAATTATTCACAATATAATTATCGTATCTTATCGTGACCACTTACCTGAGTGGGGATGGGCTCATTTCCTGGTTCATTCATTCAATCAACCCGTGTCAACTTGAGTGTCAACTCCATGTAAAGCTCTGTTCTAGTTGCCAGGAGCATAAAACTAAGCAATTAATTATTAATATTACTATTATTGTTGAGGAACGAGACGTGTGCCAGCACAGAGTGCAGAGGTGCGATGTGGGCTTAGAGGAGTACGCTGGTGGAGACTGGGGACCTCCGATGGCTTCCTGGAGGAGGTGACATGTAAACTGAGCCGTGAAGTCTAAGTAGGAGTCCAAGGTAGAGAAGGGGGGTGGGGGCAGCATGTAGAAAAGTGAGTACAGGGGTGTGAAATGATGAGGTTGAACACAGTCTTCTAGGCCATGAGTGTGGTTCAAGGTATCTGGAGGGAGGGGCCGGGGCACTGAGGAGAAGGAGAGCAGAGTTGTGATAACAGAAGGCCTGGCGGCCAGACGACGTTTTTAAACTTTGTAGCAAATCACTGACTTCTTTCGGGTCCCCCCTGTGTCATCTGTGTCCCACCCCCATTCTTCACTCCATCAGGGCCGTTCCTCCCTTTCTTACTCCCTTTTACTGGGGTCAACCTTGAATCCAGATTTTGGTCTAGTCTGTGTACCAAAAGCCAAGGAAAGAGCTTTTTGTTTCATCACACTTTGTCACAGCGAGCAGGCTGGCTGCTCTGAGCCAGCTACAGAAAACCAGAAATCATTTTAGCAACATATTGTTTAAAATCAGCAAATTCGGTTGAAATGGTGCTAGGCCAGGCAGTCCAGTAGTTGTTGAGGATGGATGGCTTTAGGGAGGCAAGAAAGCTACTTCTGTCTTTAGAGAAAGAGGAGTAAACGAGCTAATACATGTAAAGTGCTTAGAACAGTTTCTGGCACCAAGTAAAGGACTCAATAAATGTGAGCTATTTCCTTTATTATTACTTGCAGTGAGCTATCTGAGAGAAGTACGAAGGCAAATAGCGTTGGGCAGCTGTGATACGCCAGGCCTGGGCTGGGCACACTGCATGCCATCTCCGTTCTTGCAATAACCCTAAAAGGGTGTGCGATCATTCATTTTACAGATGGGCAACTGCAGCTCAGGGAGGGACTGTAGTCTGCCTGGAGTCACAGAGCCAGCAGATGACAAAGTTGGAATCTGAACCCAAGTCCTCAGGACCACAAAGGGGCGTGCAGGGTGGTTGGTGGGGGTGTGCTGGGAAGACCAGGCAAGCCTCAGCACTGCCCTGACCAGCCATGTGACTTTGGCCCCAGGATCTTCCTCTGTGAAATGAGGGCATGTGCCAAATGACCAAAGGGACTTTGCTGAGAAGTTCTCCGTCCAAGTGAGCAGTCAGGGGAAAACACGGCTTAACTACTGCAGATGGCCCGGGCTTTTCAGCCAACCGTCTCTTTTCTTTGCAGAGCTGAAACAGTGATTAAGGGGGAAATGTACAAGTTATTGAAGTGCTGGAGATAGGATGGTGATTAAATAGACATTTATACAAGGAACATGAAAAGAACTCTACCAGTGATTTTACTTTGGGGAAATTAGTTTAGGGAATCAAATGTAAACTCTGCTCAGGTCTGCAGATATCCAAATTGACCAACGTCAGGCTGATTTTGATAGTGGCTGTTTGGGAGTACTGTGGCCAGTCGTGAACACATCAATCAGATGTCTGCCCAGTTGAGAAGGGCTGGAGGAGTACCCAAACCATTTGGTTTATACATCCATCGTTTCAGTTCTCCTAAGTGGTTTGCTTGGATCAGCCACTCAGTTAACCAACCAATGCCCATCGAGTGCCTACTGTGTGCCAAGCAGTGGGCCACAAAGATGACAATCATTTTATTCTGTTTCTGGTAAATAGGCCTGCGAGGGTCATTGTGCTTCATCAGAATGATGGGGGCCTGAAAGGAGCTACCCGTCACACGGGGGGGCATGTGACAGCCCAGGATTTAGATTGGGCACCTGTCATGTAAATAGTCGTGTCAGTGTCACCAGACTCGAATGGGTGTTGTGGAATCCATTTTACAGATGAGAACGCTGAGGCTCAAGAAGGCACAAAGTCACTGCGGGAGGGCAGCAGAGCCAGGATTCAAACAAAGGTCTGCCCAGCCCCAGAGCTGACACTCTTCTTTCTGTGACCCCATTCTGCTAGCACTCAGACGCCAACCCTTCCAGAGAGGGTATCCTACACCACCTTTCAAACCTTAGCTGGAAGTTTCTTTCACTGAACATTGATATGGGCCCCCGAATTCATCCTGGGTTCTGAGGCCTGCAACCAGGAGCAGGACGGCTGTGTACCCTCCTACTCCACCAGCCATGCAGAGGAATCAGGAGTTGTGAAGAGTCTTCATTCGGCCACAGTCTGATTAAATTACTAAATTAAATTTTAGTAAATCTCTATTTACTAAAAACTAAATTACTATTTTCATTCTTTCAAGGACATTGGTGACTTGTAGTCCTGGCTAACCCTGAGCTCCGGCTCAGACCTGTGCTCACAAAGGGACGACTCACCCGTCATTGGAACAGGACTCATTGGTAAAGCAAACAAAGGAGGCTAATGCACTGGGGAACTTTGTTCTCCTGAGCCTGTCCAGTATCTGCCCTGACACCACTATTTATACTATTAATTTCGCTAGGAAATTGCTTCCTCGGACTCCACACACAGTTGTTGAGCTCCTACTCTCTGCCGGGCACCTTTACTTCATTAGTTTATCTCGCCCAAAAACAGACTGGAGGAGAAAAGTCTTCTTTCTTCCCGGTACAGATAAGGAAGTGGAGGTGAAAGCGGCTTGCTAACTTGCCCAAGGTCAGACCCAGAAACTGATCTCCGGCTTCCAAAGTCAGTGCTCTTGGCACTACATCATAGTTGATTGCCCAAAACGAAACCCCAGTCCAGCTCTGCCAGCAGACTTGTGTTTCCAATCAGAATATGCATTACCGTCTCATTTTATCCCGGCAAGAGTGGAGGGTGGATACCCCCGGTGGCCTGCCTAACTTCAGAATGGGGAAGCAACTTGCCTGGGTTCACATGGCCCAGGAAAACAAACAGAATTTGAATTCAAATCTCCTCAGCTCCTCTGTTCCTGCTCAGGTGGCTTTAAGGGGATTTCACAAACCCTAGCAGATTTTCTTCAGGAAAAAGCAATGGGCCCCTGAGTGCCTTGCAGAAAAGGATCAGAGCTAAGACTGGCTGCTGCAAAGAGGTGCTGATTTCCTCCTTTATCTCTGCCCTGAGACTTCCCCTCCTTCCCAGGCAGGGAAGTATCCTTCCCAGCATACTCCAATTAATTGTGGATGAATGGGAAGCCTTCTAGGCCTGTGCTTCTCAAGCTTGAGCATGCTCAGATTCCTGGGCCCCTGCAGAGACCCTGATTTGGTGGATCTGGAATAGGGCCCAAGATTTACATTTCTGAAAACTCCCATGTGATGGAGATGCTGCTGGTCCTTGGACCACACTTGGACCAAACCCAGCTTTGGGCTCCTTAAATTCCCTTGAATGTTGTGAAGGAGAGATCATTGGGCTCTCTCCATAAGGCCTGTAAGTATGCAGGTGGAATGTGAATGTCCATTCTGGCATGGCCAGTGTCCATTAAACCAAAGTGCAAAGGCCATCTGGTAGGCTGAATAATGGCCCCTTGAAGTGGCCACATCCTCATCCCCAGAACCTCTGAATATATTACCTGACATAGCAAAAGGGGATTCATAGATAATTAAGGGTTTTGAGATGGGGAGATTATCCTGGATCATCGAGGGGGCTCAGCGTAATCACCAGGGTCTTTATAAGAGGGGCAGGAGGGTCCGAAGGAGACATCACCATGGAATCAGAGATCAGAGAGTCAGAAAGAGATTTGAAGACACAACATTGATAGCTTTGAAGATGGAGGAAGGGGCCACGAGCCATGGAACACAGGTGGCCTCCTGAGGCTGGACGGGCAAGGAAACAGTCTTCCTCCAGAGCTTCCAGAAGGAATGCAACCTGGCCAACATCATTATTTCGGCCCGCTGACCACCAGAGTTATATGCTGATATATTTGTGTTGCTTGAAGCAACTACATTTGTCGTAGTTTGTTTCAGCAGCAACAGAAAATTCATAGCAGCTTCCTGTGTTGTACAAAACTCTCTCTACTCCACACCTGAGTCCACATAGTGAACCAGGCTGGGTAGGTTTAGATCACAGTCTGTCCCAGAGCCAAGAAAATAAAAGAACCCAGGAAAAATGTGCAGGTAGGTTCAAAAATAGTCAATATGAGAGTATTTTAACTATGCTTACACATGAGCAAGATGGGGAATTTGGACCCCAGAAACTTAGAGAAGAGTTGGAGGAGTTGGAGGATGAGGATGGGGCTGGCGTCAGGAGTAAGCCAGACTCAAGTTCAAAGCCCAGGTCCACCAGGTCCCAACTGAGTGGCTGTTGGAGAGTTGTTTACCTTCACTGAGACTCTTGTTTCCCTATTTGTAGAACAGAGATCATACCTTCCAAACAGGGTGGTTGTGAAACTTAGAAACAACATATTAATCCATTGAAAATTTATTTGTTGGGAGCCAGCTCTGGTCTGGTCCTAGTGGATACAAGTTGAGTATCAGTGCAGACAGTGCCCCTACTCCCCACTATAAAAGCACAGATGGTAGGTAACAGCTAAATGTCCTATCACTGTCATCCTCCTTGTTGTGAGTAACAGATGACAGCTCTCACTTCCTCTGAGGAAGACTTCTGGGCCCTAGAGAGTATGTGCTAACAATGGCCTTCTCCACATTGTCGCAGTCCCAGCCAGGATCTTCCTATAGCTTTCATGTCACACCTCCGTGGGTGGGTCAGAGCCTTCTAGGGTCGCTTCCCCCACATAGCACCCTGACCAAAGTGAAAAAAATCAGAGAGGGAGAATGAGTTGCTCAAGGTCACATCGAAAGTCCCTGGGAAGCTTGAAAGCCCTTGAGGATAAGTGGGCATAAGCCTATACACGATGCTTTTCTATCACAGGAGTGTCTGTTTCTTCCCCTGAGAACATACTCTTTTCCCAAAATATGTGTGCTGGTCATCCCCTTCTGATTCCAGTGGCATATCTGATCTGAAGGTTATTGATACTCTGATCTCTGAAAGTGAAGGGTTTAATCTTCTCTTGGAACCCCTCCCAACGAAAATTATTTTCCCACTTTGAAATGGCACGGGCATCCACTGTGAACTCACATCCATAAATCTGAGCCTACTGCTCAGGAAAGCAGATGAGCGTTGATTCTGCTTCTCAGTACAGTCTCACAGAGCAAATTATGGCAAGAATTTGATTTATAGAAGCACCTCAAAGGCTCTGGAGTGAGACGCGTGTTTATTCACTTTATTACCGTTTATTTTACACTATCTCTTTATGCTCCCTGCACATGGATTTGAGAGACTGTTTGGTAGATGCTTATGACCTGCCAGTTTGCACAGCCCTGTTGAGGAACAGGACCTGTTTGGTGATGCTGCCGACGGCTCACGGTGGGGGTCCTTTTGCCCGCGCCGAGGGTGAAGCCCAGACTGAGCAGACCGGCTTGGAGGCCCTAGCCCAGGGTTCTCACCCGAACTTCCCTAGCTCTGAGCTTCAAAGATACTTGGTGTAGATCTCCAGCTGCAAGCCGGGGATGTGTACAGTCAGGCTTGATTTAAGATTCAAATATCTCAGAACAGCTGGGGATATTTAACATTGCTATAATTACATTACATTTTTGACAGTACATGGAGTGAGAGCCTTTTGTGTGTGTGTGTGGTTGAATATTCGATGAGCATCAAATATTTTAACCAGCCAGGGAAACACAACTGCATATTTCACACCCAAATAGTTTTGTTTTGAAAATGCCAGCCTGGGGTGGGCATCTCGGGCTCCAGTCCACTGTTATCAAGTCTCTGGGAAGGCAGGAGCGCCGTCCCTGTGGCTGGGGAGCTGGGTTAGCTGGGACGCCGAGAGGAGAAGGGAACGGGCAGGAGCTAAGAGGGCACCCCCTACATGCCAGGGGTGACACGTGAAGGCTAGGATGTCACTCCAGTCTGCTCACTGTGATGCCACCATAACAGTGACAAGGAAGCCGAGGTTCAGAGAGCAACTGGGAACTGCGAGAAATGACATTGATGATAAATGACAGAGCTAGGGTCAGCTCAGGCCTCTACAGAGGTGGAGCCGTCAACTTGGGCGTCCCGGCTGATGGCAAGAGGTGGGATGGAGGGGCAGAAACGAGGTGGAGAAGACCCCCATGTGCCCGCTGTATGCCTCCATCTGTCTTCCTCAGCCCTTCGTGACACCGCTCTTGGATAGTCTTGGTGTGTCCATTTTACAGATGACAGAACCAAAATTCATAGGCGCATGAGGAAGCGGTGATGGGGACCTGTACCTTACATTCTTAGAGAATCACATCTTGAAGAGTTGATTTCTTTTGATCCCTGGCTACCTCTGTCTCCACCTCCCCGGCCACCTGCTCCAAAAATCTTCTCCATCCAGTGAGGTGGGAAACTACCTATTACCTTGTCTGGCCTCTCTCTTCCCAGCCCTTCTGGACTCAGAGGTTCAGTCACAAAGCCTAGTCACTTGGGAGCTGCTCATCTTTTGTCCAGGTTCATGCATTTATTCAGGCTGTCGTTTGCCCCCGGTCCCCTGACCTAGTGTCTCTGCCGGTAAACCTGTCCATTCTGCAGGCCGTGTGCTGACATGGGCGCCGAGTCTGCCTAGAAGGGGCACCAGGTCTGAGAAGGGCCGCCTCTGAGGAGGGGGAGGGGAGGAAGGGCAGGGAGGGTGCAAAGAAGCCTGGTGTCTTTGCCTGCACTTTTTCCTGTAGTCTGAATGTTTTTAACCACGTGTAGGTCTAACTAATACAAACAAGTATATGAAACAAAAGTACTGTCTGAAAGATTTCCCACCTTTTCTGAGGTTTCCTAGGTTTACTCCTTCGTGTAAACCATCCGGAAAGCCAAGGCCTCGTCCTTTCGACCAGCCAAGACTCTCTTAGCTTATGCCACTCCCAAGGCTCTTTCCTCTCTTGCTCTTTCATGCAATCCTCCTCATCTACTCAGTTTGCTGTCATCAGACCATCACCTCCTAAGGGCAGGGGTGACGCTGGCCCTTTCCTATGGTTGCCCCATTCCTCATAGGTAAGAAGGGCTCTGTCTAGATACTGAATAGTCAAAACAAAAGAGAGGATTGAGGATTGGTACCACCAAAATATATGTGGACTCCTTCCATTGTTCATTAATCCATTCAGTGAAGAGTTGTCCGTAGCCCACCTGTGTGGGGCGTTGTGTTCGATGTGGCATACAGGGGAAATGGACAGGCCCGTCCCTCACCCCGCTCACATTCCGGAGATCCCTGAATGAGCTCCATGACAATCAGAATGATGGGGAAGGCTTGTTTAAATATCCCTGACCCAGACCCAGGACTACCAAGTCAGAATTTATGGGGGAGAGGTCTAGCAATGTGTTTTTAACCCACAACTCTGGGTGATGGAGGATTTTAGGAAATCATTCTATGTTGTGGGGAGGGCAGTGGCACAGGTAACAAATATATGAGTGAACGTGGTATTTTGATATTAAAGACTGTGAAGGCAAACAGTTAAGGACCTGTACAAGGGAATGGCTGGAGGCTCCCTAAAGATGGGGGTAAGGAAAGGACCGATTCTCCAAGGAGATAGCATCCTTGCTGAGAAGGAGAAGGCACTCAGGGAAAGGGGGGGAAAAGTGTTCACGACAGAGGGAACAGCAAACTAAAGGTCTTTGGAGAGGAGGTGGTGGGGTGCCTTCCTTCCAACACAGGAAATTCCAGCTCCAGTAGCTCCGTTCCGTTTTTTGTTCTGTGAGTACATCTAGCTTCTTCCAAAATGGAGCTGCCTCTCTCACCCACACAACGTGAGAGAACAACATGATTCTAGCGGTTCTGGAAATAATTGACCTTTGGAATTCTAATGCTATGTAGCCTTAGGTCCTTAGGTGGGGCTCGCCTTGAAAAAAATAACTTTAAGTAAGCAGAAAAAAAACAAAAACAAAACACAGTCTCAAGAATCTAATTGCAAATCCCCGTCTCAGGGCAGCTCAGTGAGATGGACGGGGCCAGGCCCTTTCTTTGGAATGCCACGTCCTGGCTAATTAGCACCACCTTCCTCCACCGATTCATCTTTGTGAGGGCAAGGTCTGGACCTTTGACTCCCAGATAGATTTTCCCTACTCATCTTCTAAGGTGTCAAGTCTGAATGGCGGGTTGTCCACACTGAAAACAGGCTGAACTCTATCATACCCTCATTTATTTCAGTCATTCACTTCTTTGATCATTCTGTTATCCATTCACTGACTCTCACATTCACCTATTCCTTCATACATTCATTGAGGGCCCTCTGTATACCAGGAACTGTGCCAGGCTCTAAGGATATCAAAGTGAATCCATTCAAAGCCACTGATTTGGTCTTCCTGGCCTGGAATATCCTATAGCCAAGCAACAGGCTAACCACTCAGCGGCCTCTCCAGTTTAGTGCTGAAAAATGGAACAGAGAGCCTGCGTATTTTCCGCCTCTGTTTGTCTTCATGATAACTGTGTTACATATTGTTCCCATTTCACAGAAGGGGAAGGAAGGCTCAGAGGGGCAACTGATTTGCCCGAGGGCATCCAAGCTAGTGCCAGAGCCAGGTCCGTCCTGCTCTGGTCCTCCCCTTGCCCCTGGTGGTGAGTCACGCTGGGAGACAAAAACCTGTGTCCGTCCACAAGTCTCAAAGTCACAGTCACCTCCTGGGGGCAATCTCCCATGATCCCTCTGGAGGGCTTTGTAAGACCTGGTCGGGGAGTTGAATTCTTAGCTCGGAAGTGTCTGGGTCACCTACAGAGCTTCTCAAACTTCAATAACTTAACCCTCAACCTTCAAGAACCATCACGGTGACCCCTTGGATGTTGCCGATGTCGCTGGTGCACAGACCACATATTAAGTAGCAAGACGCTAAAAGGCGGGAAGGAAAGATAGCATGGAGTAAGACAGGAAGAAGGGACCACCTTGTCCTGGATCCTGCCCCAAAGAGCAGAACTGCTTCTTCCAGGCCAGACCCACAGGCTGCTGCTGCTTGGAATTACAGACAACACTGTGATTGGTTAAGTCTCTAGTACAGATAGCTCTTTCCCTTTGTCTTTATATGAGACTGAAATGACTAGTTATTTAGGGAGACCGTGTGAATGGAGAAATGGCAAGGGAGTGACAGACCTCCAAAATGAATTTCCCCCTGAGGATGAGCCGGCACGAGGCCATTCTGTACCCTCTCTCGACTCGGGGGTATCAGTGGATGCATCTGGGAACAGCCTCTAGCTGGATCACAGTAATCAGTCTGTCTTTGCGTGGTGTGCTACTCTGATGGGGAGAAGCCTTCAATTTCAAGGAGTCTTGCCAATAACAGGGCGTTCCTAGGTAATGCAGCTAGAAGTCTGTGCTTGTGTTGCTCCGAAGCTATTAGTTAGAATTGCTAAGACTGCTTGCCTCGGGCTATTCACTGGATTGACTCTATCATACCCTCATTTATTTCAGTCATTCACTTCTTTGATCATTCTGTTATCCATTCACTGACTCTCACATTCACCTATTCCTTCATACATTCATTGAGGGCCTTCTGTATACCAGGTACTGTGCCAGGCTCTAAGGATATCAAAGTGAATCCATTCAAAGCCACTGATTTGATCTCCCTGCCCTGGAATATCCTATAGCCAAGCAACAGGCTAAACATTCAATGGCTTCTCCAGTTTAGTGCTGAAAAATGGAACTAGCCATTTGTTATCTTTATCCTGAGAATCTGTCCTGCTTAAAGTTACCACGTAGCTGTCCATCGCAAGACCAAGTTGAGCACCCAGGTAAGCTCCAAGCTCTCATCCCCATACCGCATGCATCCCACCACATCCCCTGGGGTCTCTGCACCTGCTGTTCCATGGCCAGAAATGTCCTTCAACCCCCCCGTCTTCCTGGAAAACTCTCCCTCATCCTTCAAGACTCAAGCTGTATCATCTTCTCCCCTTCCCCCATGCCTCCATGCTGGGAAGAATTTGGTCCTTCTTCTCCTGGGCTGCATTTCGCTATTAATCCCTGAAACACTCTGGTATGCGGTGGTTAAGAGTCGGGGCTCTGGGTTCAAGTGCTGACTTTCCGGTGTCTAGAGGTATGGCCATGGAGAGAGATTGCTGGAGACTCTGCCCTCGGTTTCACATCCAGTCTCATTTGGATTTGCACAGCATCTCTGAGGGGATGTAGAAGACTTGCAGATCCCACGCAAGAGGAGTGACTTGCTCAAGGTCACAAAGCTAGTGAGAGGCCAAGTCTCAACTACAACTTCAAGCTTCTCACTTTCTTTCCGGGGCTGATACTAGTCAACAATGTGTACAGTTGTTAGCCGCTTGGAATCACTCATTCATACCCAAAGGGCGTTTTTCTTACTTTCCACTGAAGGCTAGAAGACAGTGCTCTGGCCGGACAAGCCCTAGAGGAGGACTGGGGCTTTTGTAGGGTGATTCAGGTTTTGACATGCCAGTTTTACCCGAGATATTTAAATAACTCCCCATGGAGGAGAGGACAACCAGGCAGTGGTATATGACTTCTGGGAGGGGAATCGAGTGGGAGGCCAAAGTCTGGCTTCCAGAGAGAAATTACCATTTTGTATTTATTACTTTGGCTCACAGGAGTGCCGCAGGGACAGGCTTGCTAATACATTAGGTAATTGCCTTGGTTCACCACTTCGCTTTGCGGTGTCTAGACCAGCCCAGGTATAGGCATGTAGAACGTACTCAGCTCAGGCCTCCCAGGTGCCAGGGCTCTCTTTAGGGACATGAGATGCTGGAGAAGAGGGGGAAATTTGGAGAGTGGGACCTGCGGGTGTCCACCTTTCAGGCACCAGGGGGCACCAGGATGGCCTGGTCCCTATGACCAGAGTATAGGGGGCGGAGAAGGAATCCTAGCTGGGAAGCAAGAGACTAGAGTCTGCACTCTGCTACTGAGCACTGAGCAGCCCTGGGCCCTTAGCTGTCCCTCTCTGGGCCTCTGGTCCACATCTGAAGAGTTGAGGAGGTCATAAATCAGTCTTTCTCAACTCTGTCCATTGGAATCACCTGGGAGAACATAAAAAAATAAATTACTAACGCTCTAAGCTCAACTAATTCCCTGGGGTTCTGAGTTCATTGGCTTGAGATAGAGCCCAGACCTGGGTATTTTTCCCCAGGTTGAGAATCCCTGGGTATTTTTCCCCAGGTTGAGAATCCCTAGACTAACTGATGTGCATAATCTTCCTTAGGATAGGCTAATTCTATGAGCCTGTGTCATCAAAAAAGGCAACAAGAATGTGACCTTGAAATCCAGGGTTGGGGAGCCTGAGTGGCTCAGTCAGTTAAACATCCAACTCTTGATTTCGGCTCAAGTCATGCTCTCAGGATCATGAGATCGAGCCCTACATTGGGGCTCCATGCTAGACATGGAGCCTGCTTAGGATTCTCTCTCTTCTTCTGCCTCTCCAACTCCCATGTCCTACTCTCTCTCTTTCAAAAGAAAGGAAGAAAGAAATCCAGTGTTACTTGTTTCCGTGTTCAGATTTGTTGCCATCCATGATTCGTACCTGCTCATGTCCCATCTTGTCCCCATTGAGGGTCCTTCTTACCTGTGAAACTTGGAGCTCTATACCAGGAGACAAGGGGTTCAGTTTCAAATGAGGGTCACCTCGGAAGCTCTGGGCCTCAATCTCATCTCTAGAAGCTGAAGGAGCAGCCTTGCTTCTCTGTGCCATGTGGTTTATAAGGGCCTTCCTATCTAGTGCCCGAGAGGTCAGCCTGAGAGCAGAGAGTGCTGGTCCTCTGGCCCAGATAAGGAAACAGAGGCTCAGGTAATCAGCCCAAGGTCATCCAGCCAGGAAATAAGAGACCTAGACAGACATCAGTTCAAATGTGAGCATTGTAGCTTCCCAGCGGCCTTTGAGTGTTCTATTAGCTTACTGTGCCTCAGTTTCCTTATCTGTTAAATGGGCATGAATACCACCTGTTTCCACAGAGTGGTAGTGAGGAGAGAGAAAAGTGGCCAGGCAGAACTCTTCATGGAGCCTGGCACAAAGCAGTGCTCAGTTTATATTTGTTGCCCTCAGAAATTTCTCCCATTCCTCTTTTATCCTTTCCTTTCCTCCTGCTTATTTTTAACATCTCTAAGGACAGGGACCTTTAGAGACTGTTTACTATGCATGAACTCGGGCATGTTGTTTAACTCTGTGGGCCTCAGTTTCCCCATCTGTAAAATGAGGATATTAGAGGTATTTGTGGAGGTGAGGACCCGATGGTTGCGAGAACAGCTTTTGGCACAGACTGTTGCTGCTACGGCTCAGCTTCTCCAGGGCCTTCCTTGGCCTCCCTGAGCCCCGCAGCACAGCTCCCAACCACCATCGTCCGCACCCCCTGCCCGCCTCTGCCCCAGGTCCTCACTGTGTTCTGAGCCGTGAGAGCTCTGCTGAGCACGCACGGCCCACAGGGCTCACGGGCAGAGAGAGGCAGCCCTATATCAGGGGATTGCCTACTATCTCGAGATGGGAAAAAAGGAAAAAGCTATAAATATGGAGGATTTGTCTGTGATAAGTCATGGTTAGAAGCCCGAGCCATATAACTTTTTAATTCTCCACTCCAGCTTGTAGGCTCAGGCAGTAAAAACAGTCACTAGTAATTTATTTTTTTCCACTCTTTTAATTTAGTAATTTTTTTTCTTTAACCAACCAAAAAGTCCTCCTAAACTCACCGTAAGCTTTTATTTTTTTCCCCCTTTAGCAGTGTAGGTCAGAATGAAAATGTACAGACTTAGGGGCAATGTCTTAGGTGGGTGTTGTTAAAATAGGATGAGTCCTGGGTATGACTTGCCTCATCTGCCTCCAGGTGACACAGGAAGGAGGCAGGTCAGCCAGAACTTGGTATGCAGACCAAGGCTGGATCTGAGCCACTTCTCTTTCACCTGGGAGCTGAGTGAGCTCCAGCAAGTGACTTTCTTCTCCAGGCTTAGTTTCCTCATTTATAAAATGTAGACAACAATTAGGAGGTACCTCCCCTCACTGAAATGATCTGAGAATCTAAAGAGATCATGTATAAAACAATTGTTTTATTCACTGTAAACTTCTAGCATGTTGGAGACTCTCGTTACTGATGATGATGGTGACGGTGATGATGATAGTGGTGTTGGTGATGTTGGTGATGGTGATGATAGTGGTGATGGTGGTGATGGTTATGATGATAGTGGTGATGGTCATGATGATCATGATGGTAGTGGTGTTGGTGATGCTGGTGATGGTTATGGTGGTAAAGATCATGATGACTAATGGTGAAGGTGATGACAGCAGTGGTGGTGATGATGATCATCTTGCTGATAGTGATGATCATGGTGGTGATAGTCATGACAATGGTGGTGATGGTCACGATGGTGATGATGATGTTGGTGGTGAAGGTCATCTTGCTGATATTGATGATCATGGTGGTGATAGTCATGATGATGGTGGTGGTGGTCATAATGGTGATGATGATGTTGTTGGTGAAGGTCATCTTGCTGATATAGATGATCATGGTGGTGATAGTCATGATGATGGTAGTGATGGTCATGATGGTGATGATGATGGTGGTGGTGAAGATCATAATGATGATGACTGATCATGGTGGTCATAATACTACCATGTGCAATATAGAGCCCATAAGTTTATGTGTTAAGAAGACAATTTTCCTCAGAGCTTATATTTCTCTATGTATACAAAACAGGTCATCAGTAAATAATTACTTACCTAAAATCAACTTTAGATTTCAGAGCTCAGTCCACCTTTTAGAAGTTTCTTTCATTCATCCCGCAAGTATTAATTGAGTGGCTACTATATGCCAGACCACATTAGCACTGGACCACAGCAGACAAACAAAACAGACAAGATCCCTACTTTCATGGGGCTTATAGTCTAGAAGAGGGGGGGAGGGGTGCTGGAGATAGATGGTAAGCATACATAATTTTAGATGATGATAAAGACTCTGAAGACAAAGAACTAGGACAGAAGATATGGAGTGATGGAGAGAGGCTTTCAGTGTAGTCAGGAAAGCTTGTCTGAAATAGGGGATGATAGAGGGATGTGACTAGGGGCAGCATTGTGCCAGGCAGAGGGACCCAATGCAAAGGCTCTGAGATGAGAATGAACTTGGCTGTTGGAGAGGCGAAAGGAAGGCCTATATGTTTTGAACAGAGAGGAAGAAGGAAAGAATGGTATGAACTGATGTTGGAGATGTAGACATGGGCTAAACTGTGGTAAGCCTTGTAAGCTGGGCTAAGTATGAGATGATTCTCAGGGCAGTGAGAAGCCACTGAGGGAGCTTAAAAGGTATGGGAGCACCTGAATGAATATATTCTCTGAGAAGATCACTCTGGCTTCAAAGGTTGGATAAGAGTGCATAAGAATGGAGGCAGGATGACAGGTCAAGGTGCAGATGCAGTGTTTGGGAAGAGAAATGCTGCAGACTGGATCAGGTTTTGATGGTAGAGATGTGAGAGCGATCCAGTTGAGGGTGGACCCAAAAAAAGATGTCATAATGTGACTTGATGTTGGATTGGCTGTGGAGTGTGATAAAAAGACTCAAGAAGAACTCCCGGGTTGTGGGCTTGAGCTACTGGGCTGATGCTGGTATTACACACTGAGGAAGGACAGACTAAGGGACAGTAGATTTGGAGGACAGGAGAAGTATTTGTGGAGGGGGTCGATAGAACTCAACATTTCATCCATGCTCAGATTGAGATAATGAATGGGCATCCTAGTGGACAGTTGGACAAGTAAGCTCAGGGAGAGGTCAGGCCAAGAGATAGGGACTCAGGAGTCATGGTGGAATGGCAGGATTAGGAGGCATGAGAACGTACAGGGTCATGGAAGGAGAGTGTGCAGATGGAGGCGAGCAGTGTGTTGAGCACCACGCGCTGGGCATGCCAACAGAAAGGAGTCAAGAAGCAGAGGAGCTGGAAAAATCAGGGAGGTGGGAGGGAAACCAGAAGAGGGCTGGCAAAGAAGTCTAGGGGAGAGAGACACGACAAGGGGGTATAGTCACTGCAAACAGTGAGCTACCAAGGGCAGGCCTGTCCCTGATTTGGAAATGCATGTCTGCTCAGAACAGAGGTTGTGAAGCCTAGGCTTTGGAGCCAGATGCACTTAAATCCAGGGTCCACAGTCCACAGCCTTTTCTTAACTTTCAGACCTCAGGCAAACCCCAATCTCCTTGATCCTTAACAGCCTGCCCTGCAAGGCGTTATTGTGCAGTTCACGTGAATTAGGTCCTTAATGTGCACCACTGGGCCTGGCATATAGTAGCTGCTCAATAAGTGGAAACTAGTTATATTCTTCCTGAAACTGTTGAGTGGGCAGAGCTGTCAGTCAGGCCAAGTTGTGAAGGAGAGGCTTGATTTGGGCAATCCAACCTTCATTCAGGGTTGGAAATGAAGTTGTCTTTAAGGCTCAGACAGGTAATACAAAGAATAACCAATTAAGAAGCAGATAGACCACTGGCCAACAGGCATCCTAAGTAAGGTGTTTAAAGTTCTGGGGCTCCTGGGTGGCCAGCTCAGGTTGTGATCTTAGGGGCCTGAGAACAAGGACCACGTTGGGTCCGGAGCTCAGCCTGGAGTCCGCTGGAGATTCTCTCTCTCCCTTTCCCTCTTCCCCTGCTCCGGCTCACTCTGTCTTTCTAAGTAAAAAATAATGTCTTTAAAATAAAATACAAAGCTTAAAATTTCATTCGGACCAAACAAAACCCTTTCACACAGGCCCAGTACCCCCTGTAAAGAGATGATGGACCGGGGAAGAATTTAAAATAGGAAGCATGGGATTGACAGGCTCAGATTTGCATTTCAAAAAGGCTGTTCGGGAAGCTAGGCCGAGAGAGGATGGGGGAGGGTCTGGTTCCTCCCGGGGAGAGGAGCCAGGAAACTCTTCCAACAGGTGAGAGAGCACTAGGATAAGGAAATCAGCTCATTATAACGTAATTAGCTCTGTAATCAGTATGCAGGCTTATCATCTCAAGACGTAAAGATGATTATACGATCAAAAGGGTTTTCTTTCTTTTAATGGAAGTAACTTGCCAACCTAGGGGTTTGGGTGTGGGTCGAGAAAAAGGTAAGACATTTTTTTAGCCAATTGATTTTGCAATGAATTAATTTATTGATTTTTTTAAAAATCACTATGGACAGTAGAAGTTGTAAATGGGATCAGTGTGTGGTTAGAGTGAAGGCCAAGTGTATGGGCTTATTAGCAGGGAAAGAAGAATTAACATGGTTGGAGAGGAGGGCTTCCAACCTGGATAGCAAAGCCTGCTGGGACCAGGGAGTGTGAGTGGTCTCAGATCTAAAACTCTCCCCTCTGCTTCCTGTAAGAATCAACAAGTGGTAGAACTTTGGACAGTGAGGCTCTATGCTGGAACAGCATAGTCAGGATGCTCGTGTTTCAAACACAGAACATATTTTTACCACCATTCCCAATGTTTTGGGTTTTTTAAAAGATTTTATTTATTTATTTGACAGAGAGAGAAATCACAAGTAGGCAGAGAGGCAGACAGAGAGAGAGGAGGAAGCAGGCTCCCCGCTGAGCAGAGAGCCCAACGTGGGCCTCCATCCCAGGACCCTGAGATCATGACCTGAGCTGAAAACAGAGGCTTTAACCCACTTAGCCACCCAGGTGCCCATCCATTCCCAATGATTTTAAGTACATAGACAAGAAGGAACGTAGAAAATCTGGCAGGCAGACCAGAAGGAAGGAAAGCTGGGAGGGAGGGAGGGAGGGAAACAGAGGAGGGAGGGAGAGAGGGAAGAAAGAAGGAAAGCCTATCCTCAGATTCCAGAAACAATGAAAGACCTTAAATTCAAGGTAGTGACCACACAGTTGCCTTTGAGGTGGTGGGGGATGACCAGGTCCTAGGCTCCAGGCTTGGGGGGGGGGGTTGGCAGTGTTGCTCAGGGAGCGTCGTTAAAATCTGTTGACAGGGCCTCTGCGTAAAGGACTCTTGAAGAACTCCTCTTTCTGTTAAAGAAGAATAGAAAGGAGTGGAAAACTCCAATCATCCGTCCATCCATCCATCAGAGCACAGGGAAGCGAGGTATCCACTAGAGACTCCCGGTGGGAGTGGGAAATCTCCTGCAAACACCGAGGTCGGCAAGCCCACACTATGTATGGGTGAAGGGTCTGAATGCCTACTATCTGCATGGTGCAAGAATCTCAAGTCAAAAAATCAACATAAAAACTGGTCTGAGTCTGGCAAAACACAGGGACCCAGGGGAAGCAAGCTGCAAGATCAGCTCTTTTAGGGCACTGCTCACAATGCAAGGCATGTGGGCTCCTGCAGATGAAAGACAGGAGTTGTCACACCTGTTCTCCTCTGTAGAGGAGGAAGCTGCATCCCAGGGAGGGCACCCACTTAGCCCAGGTGCACAGTCGTAGTCTGAGGTGGGATGGGGTAGTGGAGAGAGCAAGAGTGTTAGAGGCCATAGACCTGAGTTTCATATTGGTTCTGCCATTTAATAGATGTGACCCTACATCAAGCTGCCCAAACTTTCTGAGCCTCGGTTTCCACAAAATGAGGTTGCTGACACCCACTTTGTTGAGTGGTTGGGAAACACAGGAGATCACTTACGTAAAATCGTGTAGCGTGGTGTTGGAAGATCTCTGTGTTGCTTTCCTTTAAACTTTGCTCTTAAAAAAAAAAATCAGTTCTGCCAAAAACCCCCGTTCCCAGTAAGCCCCAGCTGGCCCTGATGCTTCTTTATCTAGCGGGCCATCTGTGTTCTATTACTTTACACTAAATTGCTTGTTGTTATAGGATTAATTTTTAAACTCCTCATGGCTTTCTCAGTCCCCTATAAATGCACGTTTCTTGTCTGTCCTCACTTATTTCCCACTGGTCCTAAAAACCCCAGTAGTAGTCCAGGGAATGAATGAATGGTTGAGTGGATGGATGGATGGATGGATGGATGGATGGATGGATGATGATGGATACATGATGGGTGGATGAGTGGATGGATGAGTGCACGGATGGATGATTGGAAGGATGGATGGATGATTGGATGGATGATGAATGCATGATGGATGGATGAGCGGATGGATGAGTGAGTGGATGGATGGATGAATGGATAGATGGATGGATGAATGCACGAATGGATGGATGGATTGGATAGATGGATGGATGCATGGATGGATGGATAGCTATCAATTAGGGTTCATTGGTCACCAATCAAAGCTGACCATTGCTAAATTAAGCAAAAGGGACTATAGTAGAAGTATCACAGAATCAATAGTCCTGACAGTGTTTTGTTTAATCAAACAACCACTGCATGAGGATTTCCTGTACCAAACATGGTACTGGACTGAATCTAGTTAGAGAGGTAGGACCCACACAAGTACCATGTGTACACCTGCCCATGTACACAGTGAACATGCACACAAATGCTGGAAAACCAGGCTGAGAAAAGGCAGGAACTAAGGAACCACAGGGTTATAAGGGGGTGGTAACAACCTTTCGGTCAGATCAGGGCCTGGTCCCTGGAATAGCAGGCACTTTTCTTGTCCAGGCCTAAGTGCATGAGAGTCAAAGTGCTGGAGAGACCATCCAGTTGACATAGCTTGGGTCATATGTCCTTTGAGGCATAGCTCTCTAAGTACACACAGTGAGGTGCTGCAGCTGAGAGAAGACAAAATGGCTTCTGGGTACTCAGTGTCCTCCCACTGTTCCCAACAAACAGAATGGATGAGCCCTTGGTCCTTGGAGGCAGCACCAGTGACTTGTGGCTTCACCAGCCTCTGCTACTCCTCTCCATCATGTCCCTGTTCACCTTTCACTCTACCCACCCACACCCACCTTCTGTCTCCTCTATAGTTCTGGGTACCCTGCCCCACAAAGCAGTCACTTCCTTCCCCTTCGAGAAACCTTGGCAGCTTCCAGCGCCCACAGTGATTGCTCCTGTCCCTGAACTCCCATCTCCCCTGCCATCAGCAAGCAGGAATTATCCTTTGCTACTGCCTGTTTGCCTTCGGTCTGGGCTCTACTCTGAGTTTCCTGGGAGCAGAAGCCTTGTCAGATTTGTCTTCATCCCCCATGGTCCTAGCACAGTGTTGCTTTCAGAGTCAGTGACCCATGGATGCATGCTGATCCGTCATCAATGAGGGCATGTGGCATGGAGTCAGTAGGGTACAGCAGTGTGTCTTAGAAACAATTCAAGCATACACCCTTGGAGAGTTGAGTCAACTAGGGCCCTGGGAACTGACTTATGCAAAGTTGCACAAGTTATTGGAGACAGTTCTGGGCCTGTAAGCGGCTCTTACTACTTCCAGTCCAAACTACACTCCCTGCTGCCTGTGTGTGTGTGTGTGTGTGTGTGTGTGTGTGTGTGTGTGTGCGCACACACGTGCATGCACGCATGCATGTCTCCATGTCCCACCTCTCTATGTGGGCCACCACCTCATCACATTTGGCATAGTAAATCCTCAGTCAGTGCTCGTCTCATTAATCACAGAAAGCCTTGGCAGGATCATACCAGTGTGCTCTTTCTCTTGTTCCTGCCCCATCCTTGCCCCCAGCTTCTGCCCACCTTCAGCCTCTCTGCCCAGTGAGCAACCAAGAAATGTTGACTGATTACCCCTAAACTTCATTTTGTTTGAGAGTCAATGAATTTCCAAAAGTGGGCGATTTGTCACATCCGGACAGAATCCACCAAACCCTTGTGTTGCCTAAATCACTCCGAGCGAGTGCCCTTGTCAGCCACCTCACTTCACTCCACCTTTCTATGCTACTTGAAAAATTAGTCGGTGTACGGGAAATAAAGTCACTAGGAGGGAACATTTTGACAAGGTAATGGTCCCCTGCCTTTCTCGACATTTGCGAGGGAGTCAGAGTCCATTATAATGTCACAATGGCTTACACCTTTGACATCTCATTGAATAATTAAAAGGTGGTTTAATCATAGCGATCATCCACTTAGTGTCTGGTTCCAGATGTCAGGGAAACATGCTTAAGGAGGCAGCCGTGGGTGTGTGGTTGGGGGGAGAGGGGATAAATCTGGGTCAGGACTGAGACCGCCAGGTGGCAGGTTCTACTGCAGCTCCGGGGATGGGAAGGGAGGAGGGAGGGAGGAGGTTGGGAAGGGAGAAAGGAAGGGAGGGAGGGAGGAAGGGAGGTAGAGAGGGGAGGAAGGGAGGAAGAGAGGGAAGGAGGGAGGAAGGAAAAGGGGAGGGAGGAAGGAAGGAAGGGAAAGGGAAGGGAGGAAGGAAGGAGGAGAAAGGGAAGGGAAGAAGGGAGGGAGGGAGGGAGGAAGGAAGGAGGAGAAAGGGAAGGGAAGAAGGGAGGGAAGGAAAGGGAAGGGAGGAAGGGAGAGGGAAAAGGGGAGAAAGGCAAAGAAGGAGAGAGGGAAGGGAAGAGGGAAGCTAAGAAGAAGGGAAGAGGAAGGGAGGGAGGGAGGGAGGGAGAATATTGCCACTCTCTTTTTCTTCTTTGAATAACATGCAGGAGCAGACCTTCTTTTCCATCCAAAGGAAAACAGAGTTTGTTTCCATTAATCACAAGTGGTTAGTGCTGGAAGGGAACTTACTTCTCATTCTTTCCTAAGGCAGATATTTATTGAAAGCCTGCTCTGCATGTGGGCATTGTTGTCACTGCTGTGGAGACAAGGAGGGAAAGGACAGCCCAGATTCCTGCTCCTCTGGGGCTTATGCTCTAGAGCAGAAGAAGGCTAAAAACACACATGCACTGGGAGTAGCCATGACGCAGTGGTGACCCGGTGACTCTGAGTTCTGTGGTCAGGGCAGGTCTCTCTGAAGAGCAGCCTCGAAGCCAAGGTCTAAGTGACAAGGGGTCAAATGCGTGGAGCTCCCTGGGAGAGAAGCTATGAGAAGGCTCTGGGTGGGAAGGACCTGGGTGGGAGGACCAGCAAGAGGACCAGTGTGGCTACGGGGAAGGAGGTGAGGGCAGTGGGGCCAGGTGGGTTTCCCAGGCTTCTGGGTTGGGAGTTTGGATTTCAGTCTCCGTGGGACTGGAAGCTTGTGATGGGTGAAGGAGAGGAACAATAGGCCTTGAGCATTAAGATCTCACATTAGACAGAAAGAGCCACACTTTTGTTCTCCCATATGTATCCTTCTCCCTGCTCCGCTGGGTGCAGGATGCTGGGAAGGACAGCAGTGAGTGACATCCCTGACCCCAGGGGCTCACTGCCTGTGGGAAGACAAAGGAAGGAACAGCAGGGACCACCTGGTGCCCAGCCCCCTAAGGTAGAGGTCAGCCCAGGACTGTAGGAACCAGAGTCAAGGCGCCTAATCCAGGAAGGCTTTCTACAAGAGGTGTCCCATGCTTCCACTGAGAAGAGACTGACCAGGCAGATAAGGCAGCATGGATGCCAACATCCCAGGCAATGAAAACAGCTTGGATCCTGAAGGAAAGGAGCCCCAAAAGAAAATGGCACATCTGCGGAAGAGCAGAGGTCTGCAGGACTGGAGTCACAAGGCCCAGGGAAGGTCCCACAGCACACAGTTCTTATCTCTGCCTTCACTCCCCATGCCCTAAAGTGAAGGTGACCAGGGTCAGGTGTTCAGAACCTTGAATGAGTCAGCATGTCCCAGAACCCTTATTCACTAGGCTAAGTGCTGGGAATGGGGTTTCCCTCGAGGGCAGGTGACTCTGATTTTGCCCTCAGTGTTTTCAAACTGTTGCTCTTCCTAGTAGCTGTTCAGATCCTGTCCTCATACCCCAAAGCCGGCATGGTCCAGGGAACAGCCTCACCCCTGCCAGGAATGTGATACTGGGGAGATTGAGGTCTGGAGAGGGGAACTGCGTTAATCCAAGGCACAGAGCTTTTGAGTGGAAACACGGTGACTAAAACGCTCATCTCTTGACCCCAGATCTGGCACTGCTCTGCAAAACAGAGCCACATCGGGCAGGGGGAAATGGCAGAAACATCTGCTTCCAGCACACGCCCCTCAGCTGTGAGTGCCAGAGCAGAGGCTCAGCACTGAAGGTGTTTCTGAGCTCGTGTTCCATGTCCACCTCCTCTGGTGACTAGCTGTGTGTCTTTGGGCAGGTTGCTTCACATATCTGTGCCTTGGATTTCTCCTCTGTAACACGAAGAGAATAATCGTACCTGTGAGTGTCGAGTGCGGGGGACATACAGAGTACTTGGAACCGTGCTGTGTACGCAGTGGGACCCACAGGAACCTGGCGGGCACTCTTATAAGAGCTCCCACGAAAGCACCCATCTACATGCCCCTCCCGAGTGCCCCGAACACCTCCTCCCGCACATCCTCTCACATCCCCTCGCCGTGGTGACATGATAGCTTTCAAAGTGTTGTACAGACACCTGCTACAGGCTTCATGTCTCTTATTGACTAATCCCATACACATTCTCTCACTGGGTCATCACAGTATGGCCAGGGGGCTTTTATCGATGCAGAAAGAGAGGCTCAGAGTGGTTGAGTCACTTGCCCAAGTCACACAGCCAGCTGGAGGCAGAGCAGGAGCCTAGCCCAAACCTCTTGCCCATCCGTCCACGTACTCACCATCTTTCATCCTCTCCCAGGCTCCCTGCCTTGCAACTGGGGGACTGCCCCTGCCCCTGACAGACATTAAACAAATAAATACACAAGCAAATGAGTAATTACGCATTGTGCTGGCTGCTACAGAACAGAATAAGGTCCATGAGAGGGGAAAACAGGGTCGGAATGGGGGAGAAAGCCACTCCGATGTGCAGGGAGGCGTGTGGAGTGGGAGCCTGAGGCTGCCATGGAGTGAGGGACAGACACCCAAGTCCCAACAAATCTGTTGCTACTCAGAGGGTGTTGCTTGAGACTCCCCGCACCCCCTATCCATGGCAGCCCCCTCCCTTGGCCCCAGAAGAGGAAGAGGACAAGAGGAGTGCTTTGGGGAGTTGCATGCACGCCTCCTGAAGGCAGAATGGGGAAAAGCAGAGCTCTGTGGCCAGCACGTCCAGGGGGATGATGGACGAGGTTGCCCCTAGTGCAGAACGGCTCCAGACTTTGGAGTGCTCCTTCCCCGGAGGCCAGAGCCCAGGCAGAATGGGAACAGGCACACTCTGGTGTTCATGCGGCCAGAGCAGGTCTGGGCCAGGGGTGTCTGGTCAAACCAGCTCTCTCCAGAAGCCCTGGGGGAGAAATGGGGACTCCAGCCTGTGTGTGTGACCAGGGCCCCAGCTACTGTTGTCCATTTCACATGGCTTGTCTACACCCAAGATTTTCTTTGGAGGAAAGGGTTTACTCCCTGGAACATAAAAAGCTGAAAATTGCAGCGTATAGATAGACCTCTGGACTCACAGCCCAGACCCACAGCACGTGGTGCATGAGCTGGGTAGACAGTGGCCCTTCTGGCCATGGATTATCTTCAGGGCTCCATGGGACAGTTGGGGGGAGTGCTGAATAAACACGCCTCACGGGACACCTGCCTCTGCAGAGGTCACAGCTTGCCCTCTGTGTAACCAGATGGTGTCTATATGAACAAGTAAACAGAAAGCACTCAGCTAGGGCCAGAGCACCCAGGTGGGTAACAACCTGATGCCCTTCCCTTGGGGAGCTCACATTCTGCTTGATGAATGAAGCAGCATCCAGAACATTCCCCTTAAATTGCTCACTTACAGAGCCAACAGCCATGCCTTTCTTCCAGGTCCTCTGGTGTCTTTTTGCTGAGCCTATGGCACCACCTTCCTGATGGGACTTGGGTGTTTGTCCCTCACTCCATGGCAGCCTCAGGCTCCCACTCCACACGCCTCCCTGCACATCGGAGTGGCTTTCTCCCCCGTTACGACCCTGTTTTCCCCTCTCATGGACCTTATTCTGTTCTGTAGCAGCCAGCACAATGCGTAATTACTCATTTGCTTGTGTATTTATTTATTTAATGTCTGTCAGGGGCAGGGGCAGTCTGCCGTGGTCTGTTTAACCAGAGGCTCGCAGACTATCTGCCTCGTTGTGGACACAGATTCATTTCAAATAAATGCACGGTCCTTCGGGCAATGGTGGTAGGTAAGTTTAGAAAGTGGTTGAGGTCCGGAATTTGGGAGGGAGGGGGACACCAAATCAGATGGGCTGGGAGTGTTCATGCCACAGGGCATTTGAGCTGCTGTACACCTTTTAATCATCTCTTCCCTGCCTGCCTGCCTCCTTCATTCCCTCCCTGTCTTTCTGTCCTTTCTTCTATTCATAAGAGAGAAGGGGCGCCCGGGTCGCTAAGTTGGTTAAGCAACTGCCTTTGGCGCAGGTCACGTCCCTGGGATCCCAGGATTGAGTCCCGCATCAGGCTCCCTGCTCTGCAGGGAGTCGGCTTCTCCCTCTGACCCTACCCCATCCCATGCTCACTCTCTCATTCTCTCTCTTCTCAAATAAATAAATAAAATATTTAAAAGAGAGAGAGGAAATAAAGGGAAAGAGACCCTTGTGGGGGGTAGAAGGGTCAGCAAATTTTGAAGCAGGGAGGTGAGATTTGAAACCTGTTTTGGGGCGGGGCAGTCAGCCCTGGAGGTCCTTCCTAACTGATGCTGGGAGGACCACATGTTTCTCTGGCTCAGCGGAGCCCACATGGATTTACCAACCCTTTCCCAGCACAGGCTGCCCTGTCTCCAGCCTGACAATGTGGTCACACACCAGCTCCCCTTCATGACTTCTTTCTCCTGATGCTGCCTTGGAGGGGCCCCTGGTAGTCACACTCCGGTGGCAGAGAGGAGCCGTGGGCACCCTGCTGGGATGCAGAGAGGGCATGAGCCAGCCATCCTGCTTCCTGTGAGTCTAAAGATGCTTCCAGATCACGGCCGCCACCGCCAACCACCCCTCCCCCCGCCCCCCAACCTTCACCACCAACACGTTCATGACCAGGATTACGTGTTAAAAGCATGAACTCAGGAAGCCCAGTTCCTGAATTCAAATCCCGACTCTGCTGCTCACAGATCACTTCTGTGTGCAAAATGTAGATAATATAATAATAGCATTTGCCTCCTGGGATGAAATGAGCCGACAGACCCGAAGTGCTCAGTTGTGGTCAGTGCTGGGGGCATCTGTGTTGTCATATTGCCAGGATCTGTACGCCTGACTCTCTCCCCTGGGGGACCGGAATCAGAGGTCTTGCTCACTAAGTGGAAGTTGCCTTTTTCCAGGTCACCAGGGGGTTCCCGACAAAGCCTAGTTCCCCACTTCCGTGCTGTTTCCCCCTTGACCCCAGAAACTCCACAAGGGCTAGAACCCAGCACCCAGGCCTGGGTGCATCATAGCAGCTCAGAGAATGGGTGTAGAAGAAATGAATGGCAGGAACATAAGACAGAAGGATGCTAGGATGAGATACAGAAGATGAGGAGAAGGCAGGGGACCATATTCATCCTGAAGCATCATCCCTCCTTGCTCAAGAGGGTAGCTGGTGATTCTGATAGCCATGCAAAGATATATGGGGGAAAGGCTAACCATGTAGGAAACTACATTTCTGAAATTAGTGGTGGAGGGCCAGGATATTATGTTGGTCGCAAATGGATTTTTTTTTTTACTTGGCAAAAACAGTCCTTCAGTGAGGGCCTGCTCAGATATTTATTTCTAAGTCTGCAATCAAATCAGGAGTTTGAGGGTCTGCAGTGGGATCGAAGCAACAGAGAACAAAATCAAAATGTTTGTCGGAGAGGCTTAAAGCAGTTCTGAAGAGGTGGGACCAGGGGAAGAGCAGTCTGGTGGCAATAAAGCATCTTGCAATGGTGCTCGGTGGCCGTGGGAGGCCAGCGTTTGGTCTGCCTGGGCTCGTTTCTGTGCAGACACCCAGGGGCCAGGACCTGCATGCACAGGCAGTCAGTGAGGGGTGGTGGTGAGGAACCCAGGCCTCGGGAGGGATGAGGCGGGAGGGACGGGACTTCTCCCCCTGCATTGGGACAGGAAGCGGTGGCTGTGCCTGCCGAGGTCTCTGCCTGCAGGGCTCAGCCCAGCCTGACAAGCCTGCCTGCCGCCTTGATCCAGTAAGTCACTTAGGGCTCTCGCAACAAAGCATTCCGCCTTGCAGTGCAGCAGGGACCTGTACTCCTTGGCCCCCTGGAGGCAGCGATCTATCGTGAGGCTGTAGGACCTGATGAGGTGCAGCAGGAAAAAGACATCAGACCATCATTTTCCCTTCAAGGAGCCATTAGATGATTGTGTCTGACCTTCAGGGGAGCCCTGGGAAGCTCAGAGTGGCCTGTGCCAAGTGCTCCAAGCGGCCCCTGCAGAGTTAGCGTGCCTGGCAGCTTCTGCTGCCAGCCGCACATGTCCCTGTAGCCTCCCCGAAATGCGGTTCCTCCAGTGGTTGCCATGTACTTGGGGACAGAGCCAGGAGGAGACAGGCAGTGTGGCCCTTGGAAGAGCTCTGATGACCTCAGGGTCCAGGAGACCAGGCCCTATCTGTAGATCTGCTCCGTCTTGCTGTGATAACTGGGGCAGATCATCTCTCTCTGCATTTTTTTATATGGAGGTCCCCAAAGCCACCTAGAACAGGTGGAACAGAATGACTCCAAGTGGGGTCCCAGGACCAGCAGCATCAGTATCAGCTGTGAGCTCATTACAAAAGCACATCTGGGGCCCCAGACCCAATCAGAAGCCCTGGGGTTGGAGCCCAGCACGTGTGGTCTAACAGGGTCCAGGCGATTTGTGTGCAGGTTGAGGTTTGAGAAACACTACCCTGAAAGGCAGGTTGCGTCCCTAACTCTGGCCTGGGGCATGACATCTACAGGAGCATATGCTCAGATGGCCCAGTAGGATCCTAAAATAAATGACCAAGCCCAGACTCACATTTGGGTCTCCAGACTGCCACTCCTTGTTCTTTCTACCAAATCTGGTCATTATAGTGCCTTTGTTTGCCTCCACCACCAAAACACAGCCCTTTGCTTAATTTGCTGCTCAATTGAGGGGGGGGGGTGTCTGGCTATGATACCTGCACCTCAGCTTGTCTGGGGAGCCCTGAATTTGGGGAGTGAGTTGGGGGGAAGTTGCTTTGAGCCTGACTTCTGAACCAAGGGGTTGCCGCATATGAAATGCCAGGCAGTGATATCTACACATATATAATGCATGGGTTTACAAGATTCTGTTATAAATTGCAGGGTTTTACAGCCCTGGTTTTGTAGACTGATGAGCGTGCATTGGAACAGCGCGATATATCGCCGTGTAAGATAATGCCACCAGAGATGGAGACCTCATATATCATTACGAAAGAGGACGTTGGATTTAGAAATGGGCTGTTTTTATTTAAGTGCCTTTGGTGTTTTGAAATTGTCAGCTCTGAGACGCTCCAAGAACTGACATGTTTTGGGCAAATGCCACTTCTCATGGAAACCCTGAGCGCCCTCGCCCAGGTGACTGACCAGAGCTGCCAAGGTGAGCATGAATGTGCCAGGAGAGAAAGGGAGTCTTCCTTTGTGCTCTGTGCCGCCTCCCCGCACGCACACACACGCCCCTTGCCCCTTCACTGGCCCTTACTCTGTGCCTAAATTCCCAGAACACGGTTTGAGGCGGGACTAGCGGGGAAAGTGTGTCTAGATTGCCACTATTTTTGGTGTGCATGCCCAAGGCAATGCAGATGCTGAGGGCTAAGAATAGGTACCTCGAAGCCAGACTGTCTTGGGTTCCAATCCCTGGTTCTCCTGCTCATCAGCTTGATCACTTTGGGAAAGTTATTTAACTCAGCTTTAATTTCTTCCTCTGCAAAACAAAGAACAGAGCTTAAGGCTTGATCCTTGCTTCCCTCCTTGCCCTGTGCCCAACCTCTGTCCCTCTTGCTCCTGGGGTCCAGCCACAAAGACCTCCATTTGGTTCCTCAAACATCCCACATCGCCATCCTTTTGCTCCCACATCAAGGCCATGGCCCTTGCCCGCTCTTCTGCCAAGAAAGCTACTCCTGCGTTCGTCTACTGATCCCTTTCTCACTTTGGTCAGGGCTCTGCTGAAATGCACTTTGTGGGAAGAACCTTCCCTCACCAGGCTACCCCAAATTCCTTACCTAACTCCCTACCCATTCTTGGCCTTTGTCCCTTACTCTGTTACTTCCCTTCCTGGCATGCATCACCTGACTGCTGATTAGCCGATGGATTGGTTATCTGTGTCCCCCACCTCCTTGTGAGCTTCATGAGGGTGGAAAGAACGGAAGCTTTCTGTAGCGTCAGTGCCCTGTCCCAGCACCCAGCATAAAACACTCCATAAATAACTGTTGAATGAATGAATGAGTGGATGGCACTTCCCTGATTCCAGATGAGAGAACTGACATAAAGCAAGCAAAACATTTAGTGTATTTCCTACCATTTGGTAACTATATGCATTTATGCTTATTGAGCACTTACTATGTGTCAGACATGGTTTAAGCACTCTTCACCTGTTGATTCAGTTAGTCCTCAAAACAGTCTTCAGAGGAAAAGGAGGGACAGGGAGACAAATAACTTGCCCAAGGTCACCCAGTTAACCGGTGCTAAAGCCATGTTCAGAGTTGTACTCTTCTCTTCTGCCCTGTATTGCCCATCAGACGAAGCTGTGGCTGCCATCATACCTGGGTAATAGGGACGTTGGTGTGACCTAAACACGTGCCAGCCCTCCTGCCTTGCTGAGGAAACGGTGCCTCAGAGGGGAGGGCTAGGTGGTACCCCTGGGGAGCCCAACCCCTTGACTCTCAGCCACATCCAGCCTGAACGTTGGTCTGTGGAAGGCAACATAATGTGCACTAGGCTGGGAGGCTGGCGCTCTGGGCACCATCCTGACCCTGAGACTAACTTGCTGTGTGACCTCGGTGAAGTCCCCTCACCTCTCTGAGCCCCAACCTCTTCACCCCTGTAATGGATTATGTTCTCATGAAGATAACAACCCTCCTTCTGTTGTACAGCTTCTTAGGAGGACACACTTGGACAGACTCCGGTAGAAAATATTATTGGATTGAGTGCTGAAATGGAGAGAAGTTCAGATCCCATTTCCCCCAGGGACAGGGCCTCCCCTGTAAGACATCAGAGCAGGAGTTACAAAGCCCTCTACCCCCAAGATCAGAAGTGGGCATCAGAGCAGGAGTTACAAAGCCCTCTACCCCCCAAGATCAGAAGTGGGCTTTGTGATTAGGGGGACTGAGCCAAGGGAGCCCGTTCACCGGCTGAAGTCAGCCCTCACCTGGCTGCTGCCTAGTGTTGCGCTCACAAATGCCGCTCTAGTTTGCCAGATAAGCTAGGAATCTGAATTTTTTATGTGAAATCTACGTTTTCAGTGTTGACTTGAGTTTTATAGCCACCTGTGATGATGAGTGGCCTATCCATGGGCGGGGTCGAGCCCAGGGGACCTGACAGTCCCCATCTTTGCATCCGTGCCTGCCAGGGAAAAGGTGCTGGTAAGACCGCTCAGGCGTGAAAGGCTTCCCAGCACCGCCTCCGGGCTGACAAACCCGCGGGGGACTGGGAATGGCCTCCTTCCCTGTTTCTGCACCAAGAGATGTTCTAAGGGGGCAGGGAGATAGGTTTCTTCTTAGAGTAAAATTTTCTTTGTATCAGTTAATTTGTTTATGATCTGCACTTTGTTTTGTACTTTTTGCTTGATGTACCTTAGACATAGTTTCATATGAGCTCATGCAAAAATCCCACTTGTGTTTTTGACCTCTTTGCAGCAAACCACTGTATAGATTTGCCTTCCCGTGTTTTTACCAGCCCTCATGGTTGTGTCCTTTGGTGGCAAACAGGTTTCCCCACAACAGGTAATACTGCAAAGAATGACATTATCTATGTGCATTTGTGTAAACACATGGCATTTCTGGGGCCTGAGAAATAATAGGTAAATTTCTGAAGTGACTACTCATATCCCTGGTCCTTAATCTGAACTTAAGTCGTGATATAGAAACTTGTACAACTTTTTTCCTAGTGTGGAGTAAACATGACTCCACAGAAGGACAAGTAGTCAAGCAAATGGGACACAATGGTATTCATAGATGAGTCTGGGGAAAGCATCTGTGAGCATTCCTTTACTGTTCTTTGTAATGTTCCTGGAGCTTTTTCTCCAAATGTCAGATCATTTCCAAATTTAAAGCATTAACGAATTACTCTAAGGAAGCAACATTGTGAGCTGTGTGAAATCTTATACTGTTATTTTGTAAGCACCTTAGTCCAGCCCACTCTTTGGAGTCTTTTATTCTCTATTTGATTTTTTCACAGTATTTACAACAGGGACACGTGCTTACAATAGCAAGTGAAAGAAGACAGTGCAAAGATCAATAAAGGCAAAGAGCCACCCCATCTGTGCCTCCTATCTCCTGAGATAACCAACATTCTCAGCCTGGTGTGAATATCACTCCCTAGTTCACTCCTTGTTGACACATGGATGTGTGTGCGTGTATATTCACCTCCCTCTGTATTTTTAATACAAGACTATATACACTAGACTAAAGCTTGCTCTTTTTACTTATATGTCACAGACATCCCTCCACTTAGATCTTACAGTCTCTTTCAAAAAAATCATTTCTTGGGGCACCTGAGTGGCTCAGTCGATTGTCTGCCTTCAGCTCAGTTCACGGTCCTGGGGTCCTGGGATAGCAGGGAGCCTGCTTCCCCTCCTGCCTGCCTCTCCCCCTGCTTGTGCTCTCTCTGTCACCATCTCTTTCTCTCTGAAATAAATAAACAAATCTTTTTTTTGATGATTTCTTTACATTGACACACAATATTCAGCCTATTTCTTTCCTAAATTAAATTTTGTCTAATTACAGAAATAGCCCTCATCATGTAAAATGTAGATAACTTGGAAACACGGAAGAAGGAAGTGACAGTCGCTAATAGCCCCTCCAGTGGAAGGGCCGTTAGCGCTGGTGTATTTCCCTCCGCTCTGTGTGCTCCGCACCCGTCCACGTGCCTGTGTGTATGTATGTCTGTGTCAGAGCACTTCACACAAATGATGCCATTTCGTGTGCTGTCTGATCTCCTGCTCTTTTGGCTTACTGTTATAATGGGAGAATTAGTCCCGTGTCTTCAATATTTTTTAAAGTGGAAGCTTGAAAGGAATTCAGATGTTAGGTTAGGTTTGCTATGCTTATGAAGTGGAAGAGCCAGTCAGAGAAGGCTTTCTGAAGGAGGCGGTACCTGAGCAAAGCCCTGAAGGATGAATCGAAGTCAACCAGATGGAGAAGAAAGGGGAATGGGGATGTCAGGCAGAAGGAATCACTCTGGCAGAGGCCTAGAGGTAGGAAGAAGCTCAGCGCACGCAAAGCCTGCCTGAGGTTGATGGACTGGGTGGGGAAGGGAGACAAGGCCAGCTCTTGGAAGGGTCTTAGGGGGATTAAGAGATTTCCACGAAGGATTTCACTGGGAGGGGCAGGGGAGATGATACAAGCTTGGCTGAGGTTTGCCTTTTAGGATGACCACACTGGTGACATTTGGGGGCAGGACTGGTGAAGGCACTTGGGAGGCAGGGAGAGGGTTACAAAGGTCACAGAAATTCCTGGACCAGGGTTCTGTGACCTTTTTAGGCTAATGTCCTAAAAACTCCCCCAGCCTCCCTCTCCCTTTAAGCCAGTGCCACTTCTGGTCAGTTGCCTGAGTCTTTTTGGCAGTTGTGATGTTCTCAGCTGGTGGATGTTGCCTCCAAGCCCCAGAGCACCTGTTAGTGGAACCATTAATGATATGATGGAAATGGTTTTGAAAAATTTGCACAGAGAAATCTGTGCCTCTCTTCTGCAGCTGCCCTCTCTGACCTGTGATTCCCAAATCGGAAATTCGGGGGAAACAAGGTCCTGGGAACTCACATAATGCCAGAACCCGACAGTTCAAGTGTACAAAGCACAGGCGGCTTTAAGGCTGCCTCCTCACTTAATGATGCCCATTCTGATGGTCTCAGCGTCGTGGAGCAGGGGAGGACATCCCTAGAGATCAGGCCACCTTCCACATAGTCTAATTAGGACACCTGTGGCTCTTGGAAGAAGAGACTGAACATCTCGCTTATCTTAATAGTCCTCTATTTAATCATTTAATCAAATCCTCACTTTCTTCTTCTTTTCATGAAAACCAATGTCTCAGGCATGGAATGGTCACCTGTTCCCCCAAAGTCTTACCCACCCTGAACCCCAGCTCATCCCTGAGACCCTGGCTGGCCCATCCAACATTGATCATATCTACCAATGAACACCAATCTCTGCTTAGGCAGAAACTTTGGCTGCTTCTTGTAAACATCTGTAATCTTAAGTGGAAAAAAGAAAAAAATGCAAGAAAATCCATCATCCTAATTGTTCGGAAGTGGAATATTTTCCATGAGGCATTAATAACGCTGACCTGATGGTGATTTTTCATTTTCAACTCTAGTCGAGTTCATGTTAAGTCCCAATCATCCAAAGGGGGGGCGGGGGGCTTGTGAGTATGCACACATATGGGCACACGCATGCTCATGTCTGTATACATTCATGACCAACATGGAGCTAGAAACCACAGTCAGAAATACATCGGTTTGGTCTTGAATTCCTAATGCTAGATGTGCCAGTTGGGAGGCAGGATTCCCTTTGGGTAAAACCACATAGACCTGTGTATGAACCCCAGCTCTGTCCCTTGGCAGCTGTGAGATCTTGAGCAGTCCTGTCTTTTCTCTAAGACTTATCTTCTTCAGTTGCAAAGCAGGAATACTGCAGTTGGCATGTGAGATGACGATGAGCAGAGACAATACAGCGTCCGACTCGCCATCAACAGCGGCTGTTATTTCTCTTAGAGCCCAGCGTGAGAATATTGAGGGACCCAGGTGTCTCTGGGTTCCGTCCACGAGGGCAAGTCAGACCTCTTAGAGGCGGAGTGTAGCCGGCAGGAGGGGCCTCAGGACAGCTAAGAGGCCAAGGCAGCCCATGAATGTGTTGTTAAAATGGGGGCGTGAGGCCGTAACCCAGTGAAGAGCCAAGCTCTGGGAGGAAGGAAAGAGGACACCGCCCAGAGCTGGGCAAACGCATGCTGGAAGGGAGAGCGCCGGAACTCCAGCCGGGAGAGTCGAGAAACAGAGCAGGCTCATAGGAGCACATCAGGTCAGGTAGCTGAGGAGCTAAGGCCAAGAACTAGGGGGACGCACGAAGCGGGGACATCAGCGCTACCCTCCGTGGGCTCTGCAAACACATTTTCCTGCAGCTCAGGGAAATGCCCGAGATGTGAGTGAGCCCACATATTAACCTTGAGAATGACAGGCCAAACAAAAGCACGCTTTTGTTGTTCTCTCCAGGCAGGACATAGGCCAGAAAAATGGTCTCGGGGCTGGATGTGTGTGAGCACACCCGGAGAGGTGTGCCGGGTCCTTGCCGGTCCTAGAACAGAGTGTACTGTTACAAGGGCCATTTGTAGCCAGCGGGCAGTATTCTGCGTGACACTTGTTTGGGAATTTGCATTTCCTTCACTTCTTAAAAAATGAAAAGCAGGAGCAAATAATTGCTAAACGGAAGGGAAATCGAATGCTTAATAAATGAAAAGCCCGCCCTGATGAAAAAATTGGGTGCAGTTTGAAAACAAAATGAGTTCTGGCAAAGAAGAGGCATGAACTCCCTATGGTTTATGGCTCACGTTCTTGACTAGGAGAAGGTTCCAAAGGAAATAGCAAAGCCCCAGTCTTCCCACATTTTGGGTGACCCTTGGCAAACCACTCCACCTCTCCGAGCCTCAGGTTTCCTATCCAGAAAATGGGCTTGACGGTACCCCACCTGCTTAGCTCACAGGGTTCATGGGAGACTAGCGTTAATAATGTAGATGGGAGAGTGGGAGCTGAACCAAGAACTTGCAGATTGATAACAGGGATTGCTTTTAAAACAACTCAGTGACTGTGCCCTGAAAACAGAGGGACTTTTTGCCCTCAGAAACAGCATGGGGTGGGAAGATCACAGTATGTGCATTGAGATCTGAATCTGAATCTTGAACCTATTAGCTGTATGACCTTGGCTAAATCACTTTACCTCTCTGAGCCTCAGTTTCCCCCTATATGGGATGATTATAATGATGTTCACACCCTTGTAGCATTGGTCAAAGAATTCACTAACATAAGGTGTAAGATGGTAGCTGGCACATGGTAGTTCATCCCCCTTCCTGCCCTGACCAGTGAACAGCATTTGTTCTAATTTCTTGGTAACCCAGAACCTGCTTCATGACATTGACAAGATTGATCACAAGAAAAGTTATCATTTTTGAGATGTTTTTTGACCTGTTGAGACCTTAGAAATATTTATCTCTGGATCTCTCTCTTTCTCGGTCATAGTCAAAGTGTTTTTAGCCGACTACAAATACAAAGCCAACCCCCTCTTCAAAGTATAACCATATAGCAAATTTGACATCAAGAAAGTAAAAAGGAGGCTTAAAACACTGAGAATGTAGCTGGCGATCTGCAGGTTAAAAATGGAAATAAAGCATACACACAAACACATTTTTACACATAGCCATTTGAAATACATATTCATCAGTACCAATTTATCTAATTCCAATCACATACAGCTTTCAACAGAGAGGCACTAGCAATTTTTGTCTTTAGTCAGAATTTTTCAAAATCTGTTCTTTGGCTCTCTAGGGTTCTGTGGAGGTGCCTTGGGCCACCTTGGGGGATAAGAGGGTTCTGAGCCCAGCAAGACTGTGGTTCCCCCCTCTCTCCACTTTAATCAGGACATCTTTAATCTGTTTTAAACATCAGGGTCCCATGAAAGGCTTTAAAAAAAAATGGAATGGGCGTGTTCTCCTCCCATAAAACAAAAATGTGAAAATGACCAGGATAGTTCAATGTAGTTCAGACTCCTATCTTACAGGTTGGAGAAATGAAACCACAGAGAGGAGTGGCGGTCTGCCAAGGCCACAGGGAATGAACAAGGAGCAAGACCGGGAGCAGGACCCGTGCTCCAAGCATCTCCCTATTCTCAGAGAACATTCTTTGGGTGGAGAGGCAGTGTTTGCTGTGAGCTGTTGGCATGTTCTCCTGGCTGGACATGTGTTTGTGAGATGACAGGCAGCACAGGGCTGGCTTTTGGAATCGAAACAGAAGGCCAGCAGCCCCACGTGAGGAATGGGCTCCTGGCATTGGTCTTCGAGTCTGCAAGCTGGCCGTCTGCACTTTCTGGCTCTCCCAAAAAGAGCCATCTCCCTTTGGAGTGGGTGTATGGCAGGACTGACCCAAATAGCTTCAAATCGAGATGGGGAAGAAACCTGAAATTCTTCTATCACCTCTGATGTGCCTGGCCGCTCAAACACAGTGTCTTATTCCTTCCCCAGGAGTAGATCCTTATCGTCTCGTTTTCTGAGGCTTACAGAGGATAGGTGATTTGCCCAAGGTCCTCCCAGTGAGCAAGTGACAAAGGCAGGAATAGCTCCTGGGGGTGTCTGGCCTCCAGAATCCCTGTTTCAAAGCAGAGCTGCATGACTTCTGGATTGGCCACGCCCACTGTGTTCCGGGACCCCCTTGCTCTTCTCCCAATTATCCTAAGCCCCCAGCTGCAGGCCAACAGGCCAGAGGTCCCAAGTCTGCTACTCCTGAGCCACAGCCTGACAGTCTGGAAGGCTCAGCCTCCTCCACATCCTGCTGGAGGCCGACCAGACGTTCCACCTCGCCTGTGGCAGAGTGAAGTCTGCGGCTACTGCTTTGCACTGGGCTCTGTGGGCTGCATGGGTCCTTCCCTCCACAGTGAGTGACCATCTGCCAGGTGTCCCTTTTGGAGTAAGACTGGACAGAGGGAGGGATGCAGGCAGAAAGCCGGGCCATTGCCTAGTTTTTTCTTTTTGCTGGGAAGCCATGTTATCCCTCTTCCTCCGTGATGTGCTCTCTTCACTTGGATTCCCAGAGGGGACCCTGCCTGGATCCTCCTTCTGTCTCAGGGCTTGGTCCTTCCCGGTCTCCTCTCCCACACCCCTCCTGCCCTTCCCGCAGACCTCCTCCGTTGGGGGCTCAGGGCTCAAGCCGCAGGTCCCTCTACCTGCACACGCACTCTTCCTGGTTCCCTTTCATGCCCCGTCTCATACTGACACCCACCAATTAAAGTCTCCATCCCAGGCCTCTCTCTGTCAAGCCTCAGACTCTGCTACCCTGTTTCTCCCTGCAGGTGTCTAGAGGACACCTCACCCCTCCCATTTCCAAAGCCACATTTCTGTTCTTACTCCTGAAACTTCCTCTGCCACAGCCTTCTGTGTCTCGGCAAGGATACCAGCACCCTTGGTTGTTCCAGGGAAGACCCAGCAGTCAGTTCCTAACCCTTCCTTTCTCTCCTGCCTCCCATCTGTCAAGAGCTCCTGCTGGGTTTACTTTCAAAACAGACCAAGAATTCAAGCTCTCCACACCACTTACGCTGCCCTTGCCCTGGTCCAAACCATCACTATCTCTTGCTCACATGACTCCAGAAGCATCCGAATGGGACTCTCTGCTTCTACCCTTATGCTCTGGACGAGACTGAATCATGGCCCCACAAAATACCAGGTTCTGAACCCTGGAACCTGCCAATGTTGCCTTATTGGAAAAGAAGGCTTTGCAACTGTGATTTTAGGATCTAGAGATGGGGCGATAAGCCTGGGTTATCTAGGTGGGCCCTAAATGTCTTTCTAAAAAGCAGAAGGACACATGACACACACACAGAAGATGATGTGACCACAGAGATAGAAATTGGAGTGATGCGGGCGCCTGGGTGGCTCGGTCGTTAGGCATCTGCCCACAGCTGAGGTCATGATCCTGGGGTCTTGGGATGGAGTCCCGCTTCGTGCTCCCTGCTCAGCGGAAAGCCTTCTTCTCCCTCTCCCACTGCCCCTGCTTGTGTTCCTTCTCTCGCTGTCTGTCAAATAAATAAAATCTTTAAAAAAAAAAAAAAAAAAGAAAAAGGAATGATGTGACTCCAGGCCAAGCAATGCCATAGCCCCTTAGAAGCTAGAAGAGACATAGAACAGACCCCCCTCAAGCACCTCCAGAGGGAGTGTGGCCCTGCCAACACACGGATTTCCTCCCAGTGACACTGACTTTGGATTTGTGGCCTCCACAACCAAGAAAGAATACATTCCCTTTGCTTTAAGTCTGTGATTATTTGTTTTAGCAGCTGCAGAAAACTCATCTATTCTCCTACAGTCTATTCTCAGCATATTCTTTCAGACATCAATAAGATTACATTAATCATTTGCTCTAAACTTTCTGGAGGTACCCTCTCTCATTCAAAGAAGAGTTGTTAGCTAGTCATCACAGTGGCTAAATCTTGTCCACATTATGACCGTGACCTCTTTTACTGCTGTGTACTTGGCCACCCAGCTACACCAGACTCCTCGTTCTTCCATGAACAGGCCAGACATACACCTACCCCAGGGCCTTTGCACTTGCTCTTCCCTCTGCCTGGAATTCTTTTCCGCAAGATATCTGCAAGATTTCCGCAAGATACAGCTCACTCCCTTACCACTCCATAGTCTTAAAAACCGAGACCAAAGTGGACCTCACTGTCTCAGTGAGGTGGGCCACAACCACTCTGCACCCCCTCTTTCCCTGACACTCCCAATCTCTGCTTTTCTTTTTTTTTAGTCTTTGTTCCCCTTGTAACAACCCATATCATTTTCTTGCTTATTATGTTTATTGTTTTCTGCCCTTCTCCCCGACTCCATGTACATCTACCCTGGAACATAAGCTCCCCGGGGCAGGGAGCAGGGCAGAGTAGTGTCTTTTGCCCACTGATGTATTCCATATGTCTGGAAGAACAGAAGAGATACTCAGGAAATATCTGCTGCATGGACACATGCATGTATGATCCATGAAACCAAACCTTACCTGCCTTTTTCCTTAGGTAAGACTTGCCCTTCCTGTCCTTAAACACCTATTCAGAACCTACTTTTTGGCTTTAGTACATTCACTCCTTCTGCCCCAGGGAAACCCAGGGGGAACTCCTCCTGCTGGGTCCCTTCTGTTAAGGCAACCTGGCTGCCAGGGAACACAGGTGGGCTCCCCCACCTTGGTCTTCTGGAAGCCTCTCTGTTCTCCCCGACTCTTGTCTCTGTCACCTGGAAACATTCCCTCCAAAATAGACGGGTAGATTCAAAACCCAAGAGAAGATTCCAGGTCTTTTTCTGGATTCAGAGTTTCATGAAAAGCAAATAAACTTACAAAAGAGATCCAAGAGAGACCTGACAACTGGATGCCTAAGATCTCGTAACCCTACACTTTTGTATTTGACACCGTCCCGCAGTTTGCATCAGCCGTTCTAAAACCAGCCCCTTGTACCGCATGAAATGCAACTTTTTGCTATAACACACCTTGAAAGGATTATGGAAATTCCGTCTTTGTGGTTATTTAACTGCAAGGTACTTGTCTAACTGGCTACTGGCTATGATTTCTTAACCACTGTCCTGTGCACTCCGGGATTCCCGCAGAGTGAGGAGAATCGAGCCTACATGTTATAACCCAACATAATGAAATTTTAATGTGTGCTCTGTGGATCAATTAGCAAAGTTGACATGACATTACATTTTTTAGTCATTTAAATAAACAGCCATGCATTTCATATCTGCCCTTTGCTTTTTGTATTTGGGAGCCCATAAATATTTTCAGACCACGGGTGTTTGGGGGCTTGGGATTTTTGTTTTTGGTTTTTGGGTTTTTCCTGGGGTCTTAAAACCTGGATCCTAGGGCCTGCATCAGTTGTGGCTGATGTGTGAACCGCCCCTGGGAAACTCGGCGGGCTCTGCCCTGATGTGCGTGTGAGCCTGAACATGTTCCTAATGTATTTGGGGCCTGAGCGTCCTTCCCTGATCCTTGAATTGAGATTATGGCTCTGCCTCCGTGTGATGGTAGGAATCAAGTGGGATAATGGATGGCAAAAGTGTTTTGTGAACAGTGAAGCAATACACACTTGCATTCTGTGGCCGTCGTCTTCAACAGCTTTGCTGCCTAACCTCACCTGGGCCCAGGGGTGGAAAGCCACCTTAATTCCTCCTGACCAGGAGGGAGCCCGCCGCTCCCTTGGAGGGCTCACTGGCATGGGCCTGCTGTCTTGCGGTCCCTCAACCCCCTTCTGCCCGCTGGTCTGGCAGCCGGGCCTGCTTAGGTTTGAATTTTTTGAGCTCTGCTGCCCTGAAGCTCATTAGAAATACAGCCAGGGGATCAAGGAAACAGCATTTATTGCGTGCCTGCTGTATGCTAGGTGTTGTTCACACATCATTGCATTTCCTCTTCATGGCAGCCTGTGAGCCAGGGAAGGTGCTATTTTTCTCCCTCTCCACACAGGGCATCGCCATCCGCCCCATACCGTGGACCTGGGAGCCATTCTTCATTCCTCCCTATCCTTCCTCAACCCTCCATGTCTTACCCCTCAGCTATATCGGCCAGCCCACCCCCAACACGTAGCCTGAACCCACTCTCCTCTCTCTCCACTCTCTGCTACTATCACTCCTCACTGGGTGGTCCCACCACCACCAAACTGGTCTTCCTGCACCCCTGAGCCCCCCTCCCCTCCCTCTTCTGCTGGATCCAGAGTGCTTTTGAAAAGCAAATTAGATCAGCCCCCTCCCAGCTTCCTCCTTCACTGGGGTACTCCCTTCCCTGGCCTCAAGCCTCACTGTGCACTTTCTCCTTCTTGCCACTCCTCCTGCTTGGCCTCCCAATTTCTGGAGCCCCTGCACTTTCTGTACCTTTGACAAATTGCCTACCATGCCCTTCCCTGACTTCTCACACAGCATCTCCTTCTGAGCCTCTGGTCCCTAGCTCGGTGGCCACCTCCTTGGGGAGGCCCTGCCAGACCTCCAAGGCACTCCTATCCCTGGGTCCTCTCATATCATATGTGAGCATCCTTCATAACTTCACACATGGTGTGTAACCCGCATTATTGTTCCTGCCTCCTGTAGTCAGTCACTAACCTCCAAGAGGGAGTTCAGCCAACAGTGGTAGAATGAATCAAATTTCCTATATTGGCGCAGGGTAGAGGAGCAGGTGTTTAACCCAAAGATGAGCAGAAATCCCAGCCTCTTTAGGGGCCCAGCAGCACCCCCCAGGCTCCCCAGGCACCCATCCCCATCTCCGTCATAGCTGTAACTGCACTCGATCTTCTCTTTGTCCCTTCCCATAGCCTCCTTGTCAGCCTCTCAGTATCAGGCACCGTGTGTCCCCACATCCAACCCTGTGAAAATGCATTCAGGGAGTAAACAGAGCTTATGGTAAGGTTGTCCCAGGAATCAGCACTTGGCTTGGAGTCTTTATAATGCATGTGATTATCATTTGATATTATTAGAGTTATGGTGTTATGATCTTTATTATTATTATTATTATTGGATAATTATCTTAGAATAGACTATGTTAATGCCAAAAATCTTCCCCATAACCCAGTGCAACTCTTTCATTACGTGCCCGAACCCAAGAGTGGTTGAGGGAAAAAAGGTCTTGCCCAAGATCACACAGTGTGGCCCAATGAAGACCAGGACTGAGAGCCATACCCCCCCACCCCTGTTCTGTCCTTCCTGCTCCTTCTTTTTTTTTTTTTTTTTTTTAAGATTTTATTTATTTGACAGAGAGAAACACAGCTAGAGGGGGAACACAAGCAGGGGGGGTGAGAGAGGGAGAAGCAGGCTTCCCACCGAGCAGGGAGCCGGATGTTCCAGTATCATGACCTGAGCCAAAACGACTGAGCCACCCAGGCGCCCCATTCCTTCTTACTTCTTCTTGATACCAACCTGCCATCCCATCTCTACTCTGCATTCCCAGCGGAGCAGAAATGCAGAGCTGGTGAGAAAGGCAGGGTGAGCCATGGCAGTGCTCCTCAATACGGATGTCCATGTCTGTGGAAGGGCTCAGGAAGCCCACCTGAGAGCTCCCAGAGGGTGAGGTGTGGCCAGGAAGGCGGGGACAGTCAAGACGGAGGGTTGCTGACTTCCTCCCGGGAGGGCCATTCAGTGGCGTAGATTATCCTGGCAAAGCTGATTATTGTGCCTTAGTTTGCTCTTTTGTTACCAAAGCTGATCCTGTACCACTTTATACATGTGTGCTTAACCCCTTTAGTTAAACATCTGCATGAAAATAGAAATAATAAAAATTAGATCGAATACATATAAACCAGGCACCGTGCTAAGCATTTTATATGTGTTCCCTCATGTAAACAATGATCTGATTCATTGGACCATCAAGGCCACACAATTGTGTAAATCAGAGGTCTTCCCTGAGGCCTCCTTTTCGGGTCTGGCAGTGCAGGCGGTTCCCCTCACCTGCCTTTGCACTGTGAACTGCAGACAGATACACATTTGTCCCCCAATACTGCCAATACAAAGCCAGCATCATTCCAAAGCTTTCCCCCAGAATATGATTTTGTTCTGCTTCTCCCTTCATCCCAGTTGAGGACATACCTCGATGTAGTTGACCTGGTGTGCGTATGAGTATCTGTTATTTCTCCATGGGGAAGGTTCTGGAAAGAAAAACAAAAGTGGAAAGATCTTGCCGGTTGAGTTTGCCATTTCATGAACTTGCAGAAGTGGGTTGGATGATGGGAGGTCCCCGGGAGATCATTTGGTTCACACCCCTCATGTTTCATAAGAGGAGCTAGAGGCTCAGAGAGGTTAAGAGACTTGTTCAAGATCACAGAGCTGATTTGTGGCAGAGCTGCAAGTAGAACCTGGTTCTCCCAACTCTCGGCTAGGTGGTCCTTCTTGGAGACAGTCAACAATAATCAGGAGGAAGCTGGGGATGGATATAGGAATTTTTTATACTAGATTCTCCACCTGTGCTAATATTTGAAGTTTTCCATATGAAAAAAGTTAAAAGAAAAAAAAAAGCCCTAGGAGAATGTTTGATTGTAGAGGAGTGGGTCCTGTTTTTATATTCACCTCTTCAAAGAAGATTTAATTCTTCCCAAAGGGATCTTCCCTGTGCTTTGAATTCCCTCAACATTATACACAGTTTGTTCCGCACATAATTACTAATGGAGAGGCAGGGTTCCCCCACCCCGCTTCTGTCTACCAGCCAGAATGCAATCCCTCCCATTTTTGAAGCTCCAGACTTTTCCAGGAGGTGGCCTCAGGCTTCTTCCTCACCCCTGTCTCTTCGACTCCTGGCCCGCCTTATACACTAATGGCCGGGATAGCCCCAGTTTCACTCACCTACAGACCCCCTGAAGGGTCCTTACTATCACCAAGTACCGAGCATCGCATTTACTTAATATTTTTTTTAAAAGATTTTATTTGTTTGACAGAGAGAAACACAGCCAGAGAGGGAACACAGGCAGGAGGAGTGAGAGAGGGAGAAGCAGGCTTCCTGCCGAGCAGGAAGCCCGATGTGGGACTCGATCCCTGGTCTCTGGGATCATGACCTGAGCCAAAGGCAATAGCTTAACTGACTGAGCCACCCAGGCGCCCGCATTTACTTAATATGTTCCGTTGAGCTGATTCATTTTGTTGACTTCAATCTATTGTCAGAGAAAACTGTGTGTCACTCTTACCAGTGGATAAGCAGCCATATAATTGACGGAATCGGGGCCTGATATACTAGTTATACTTATCCTAACAGTTATCATAAAATGCATAATTATCTAAAAAACAAAATGCCCCTCAGTATACAACTTAAAAATTTCTACTTTGACCAGGCCTTGGGAATCGCTGTCATCTGCTCATGTGTCCTGGGAGGGGCCTTGTTTAGTATCCGTGCTCAGAATGCAGGGGTGCACAAGCGTGGAAGGCATGTGCAGGCATTGGTGCGTTTCCAACAATGGGACGCGGCCCTCTGACCCGGGCAACAGAATGCATCGTGTCTTCCTGCTCTCTGCCAGGTGCTCTGAGGAGCTGGGTCAGTGCGTGGCCTTCAGTCTTCACAGCCCCCCGGTGCTCTGCCCAGATTTCTTGCCCAGCAGCCCCACCAAGTGAGCCCTAAATGGACAGCCAGCCATAGAAGTAGGACTGAGCAGAGAAGGGTCTCAGCTAGAAAATAGATGTTTTATGGAGGGGATTATATGCTAAAGTGGAATTTGTAAATTGGGAGCTCCCAGAGGTCAGGGGATTACTCTCACGAATGTCAAGGATTTAATGCTCTGGAGTTTCTCAAGAGGCAGAGGGATGTGCTAGGATGGACTTGGCCATGGAGCGACACAGAGTGGCTCTCAATCCAATTCACGTCATCTTGAGAAGTTACTAACATCTTCTGAGCCTCAGTTACTTTATCTGTGAAATGGGGATCATACAACCTCCTGTCCAGGGTTGCACGGATGACTAACTAGGAAGGAGCTGGCTGCAGCATCGAGCCGTACCACACAGGCGGTTAGGATTTCCCTCAATTCAGGAAAGATCGGCGAAGGCTCTCTGATTCCCTGAAAGGATAAATTCCGTCTTGTGCAGGCTCACAGTTAACGTGGAGAAGATCCATTATCGTATTCCAGTATTTCCGGGTTGGGATTTCCATTTACGGATGGCAACCATCAACTGATTGATTGAAACAGAGCTGTCTGTGACTGACTAGTGACACAGGGAAGGTGTTGCAGGGACACTTCTCGTGACTTGAGCGGGCCTCCCTGGGGTGCTGGCGAAGCCTGGGAGAACAGTGGGCCTGCCTTCCATGACACGGGCACAAACTGGGTGCCTCTGGATCCACAGAGGAGCGTTTGGGTTTGGATCAAGTGGAATAAGATCACAGGATGGCTAGGCTCTTCCAGACAGACCTCTTTCCTGCCGACATTCAGAACCATTTGAAAAGTAAGAACCAAAGCATCCACCAGGTAGAGACCAAAATGCTACCTCCATAACCAAGAAGGTCTAATAGGGGATGGTTTATATCTATGGGAAAAGGCTTCTTGAACAAATACCGAAGGCTAGACAGACTTGCCCCCACAATCAGGCAGCACCAAGGGGACAGGCCTGGCTTGCAGTGTGCTAGCAGAGGACAGGAGAGGGACATGAATAAGACCCATCCTCAGGGAACAGCAGAGAAAGACAAGAAGGAACCATAACTCAGGTCATGTGGGCGGTTTTGTTTCATTTCCTGATCTCCCTCCTCCCAAGAACCAGCATCCTGTAAGTCTTACCTGTTCAGGGCCCAATGCCCAGGTTAATCTGTGCATAAAGCCGGTGACACTGAAGAGGAATGGTGTGCTTTGTCGGAAGAAGTCCACACGAGGAAGGGTGGGACTTAAATAGGGCTCTCCCGTGTGCTAGCCCTGCGACCTTGAGATGCTGTCCTAGGCCACCTGAGCTTCAGTGTCCGTGTGTATAAAAGAAGATGTATGGGTCCTCGGTTCCAGGGTCAGCCAGGGTGACAAACAAGGAATACACGTGCTTATGCCTCATGAGGAATGCAGAGCCGGTATTCCCAGGTGGTCAATGTAACTCCAGATCCTGGTATGCCAAAGTTCAGTTTTCCATTTTTTTTTTTTCCTCTTGAGAGGACTAGCTATGAAGAGGACAAAGAAGATGGCCCTAGGAGCATGTTGATTTATGGAGGGGGTGCGGGGGACACTTGGAGGGAGAGGAGCAAGAACGACCACCAGGTGTGGGAGGCGCGGGACCCATGCTGCCTTCTCCAGCACCGCAGCTTCTCCCTGGAGCCTGCAGCCTGACAGCCTCTGGTTGCTTCCGGTGGCCCCGCAAGCTGGTCCTGGGGGCATCTGATTCAGTGGAGACTCTCATCAGACAAAGAAGTGCAGACCTGAGCTACACAATGCTTGGTGAGTGAGGCCCAGCCGTGAAGCCAGTGTCTGCTTCCTGACCAGTTGCCTAGCACCCACACATCTCCTGTCGCCCTGTGGGAGGCGTGTCTCTCTCCAGCTTCAACAAAGAGCAGTCACTTGGGTGGGAGATCTGGAGGATGGAGGAGGACTGCCAGTGATGAGCTGGGGCCCAGAGGGAGGTCTGCAGGCACCCCCCAACTCCCCGCTTGCTGTGCAAAGCAGCTCTGGCCTGAGGTCTCTATCTTGGGAAAGATGTAGAGAAGGCAGTATTTTCTGGGTCGTCATCTGTGTTTCTGCCAAGACAATTGGGGACATCTTTCACTCTGCAGACCCCAAGTCAGGGCAGGGATGGAATCACCACCTATAGGCCCAGAATATCTAGATCAGTCATCTAAGTGTGTGCCCATTTGGGAAACGCTGTGGTTTCTGTATTAGACATTCATCCAACAAGCCTTGTTGTGTACCTATTATGTGCTGGGTCCAGATCTGGTCCTAGACCCTGTAGTCTAGGGGGATAGACTGGCCAATTAATAGGCCGATCTGGAACAGTATAGGAAGTACTGTGCTGGGGAACACCGATGAGGAAGACCCCACCTGGTCTGGAAGTCAGAGTGGACTTCCTGGAGGAAGGGACATTGAAGAACAGCACATACAGAGACCTAGAGGCTAGAGACAGAAGTGCTTTATGGAGGGAGCGAGCCAAACGTTGACTACAGGTGCATAGCAAACACTGCCCTGTACTCAAATTTATGGTGGTTTGCAAATGTCTCAATAGCTGTATCTCCGGATCTCAGCAACTCTGCAATTTATAATCATTGTTTTGGGGGGGTCAGGGTAGTAATATTTACTAAACACCCACTTCCCATCCAGGGTTGCTGGGCTGGGGGTCACAATTTTAATTAGGGAGATCAGGGAAAGCCTCATATTTGAGCCGAGACTTGAACGGAATTAATATGCCCTGTCTATAGGTAGGGGAAGAATGCTGCAGACAGAGGGAATAGCAGATGCAAAGGCCCTAAGGCAGTAATGGGTCTGGTGTGTTCAGCAAACACAGGGAGGGCAGTGCAGCTGGAGGTGAGTGGGCATGAGGGGCAGAAAAGGAGGTAAGATCAGATCTCATAGACATGGCAGGCCGCCACTGTAAGCACATGAAATGGGAAAAAGACGGCAAGTTTTGAGCAAAGCAATAGTAGGTTACATTTTATCACTCCAGTGTCAAAAATAGCCTAGAGGGAGGAAGCTCCCAGCAGCCAGACCTGAGCATTGCCTTGGGCCTCCTGGCAGAATCCCCAGTGCCTCCTCCTCTCTCAGGACAAATGAGCCTGAGCCGAAGGAGCAGCCTCAGAGCCCAAAGCCCTGCAGCACCCACGGGGGGGGGGGGGGTCCCCAGCTGCTGTCTCTTGTGTTTCACCTGCAACAGCCTTTATTCCAGAGCCAGCCAGGCTCAGGTGGAGGAATGAAGCTTTCTGCAAAACAAAAACAAACCCTGCGACCGTGAAAACACCAGCCACCTTTATTACATTCTGGCTTTGGAACGACCCACCGGTCTACTGGGTTTGAATCCTGATGACTACACTTGGCACACCCCAGTTTCCTCCTTGGTAAAACGAGATAGTAACAACTTCCAGGGCTCTGATGAGGATTCCATGAGATAATGCCGAGAGGTTCTTGACACAGCCCCTGCCCCAGGGAACTTGCTCACTGGCATTTAGTGGAAGAAGAAGCAATAGGAGGCTGGGACCCTCGGAGGAGACTTATCCCAGGACACCTGGGTGAGCGCCAGCAGCCTGGGACTCTCCGTCAGACACCAACCACGTACCAAGGGCATACTTCATTTAATCCTTCCGCATCCTTGCCGGAGAGACACAATTGCATCTGTGTGACAGATATGAACCCCAAAGCCCTGAGCAATCAAGGAAGTAGCTCAAGGTCCAACATCGACTAAGTGGCAATGTCTGATCTACCTAGTTCCGGAGCCCAGCACTTTCCCCATTGTGCCTCCCCACACGGAGTCCCACTGCAGCCCCAACTGGGTACAACCACAGGTCCGGCCCTGGCCAGCCTTTGGTTTTCCTAAGATGACCCCCTCCCTGCCAGCCGCCAACTGGCATTTTTTTGGGAAGCCACCAACCACTGCCGTTGGCCCTGAGGGTGCTCTTCTGCCTGCATGGATGACAGACCCCAGCAGCGCTGTCTTGGCTTGGCTGTGCCTTCTCCAGGCCCCATCCCAGGCTCTCTCTTTGCTTCCTGCGGCTGCTCTAACAAATCACTGCGAACCGTGTGGCTTCAAGCAACAGAAATTTATTCTTTCACATTTGGCACCAGAAGTCTGAAATCAAACCAGAATTTGGCAAGATGGCACTCCCCTAGGAGGCTGTGCTGGAGGCTCCTAGGAGGCTCTTCCTGAGCCTCCTCCAGCCTCTCGTGGGCGAGGCACTACTTGGCTTGTCCCGGGAGCACAGCTGCAATGCCTGCCCCATCTTCCCACGGTTCTCCTCTCTGTGGCTCTCTGTGTCCCATCACCCTCTCTTTTCTCTCATAAAGATGCCATCGTTAGATCTGGGGCCCCCTCTCAGTCCTCAACTAATTACGTCTACAATGACCCTATTTCCAAACAAGGCTGCAGTTGGAGGTTCTAGGTGGATGTGAATTTCGAGGGAACCCACCACAGTCCACCCTCTGATCCCCAGCCAATTTTCACCTCCTGCCGACAGGATACATGCTTCACCCCATCCCATTGTCTCCGAAAACATTAATCCATGCCAGCATCGCTGCAAAGTCCAAAGCCTCATCTAAATTGTGTCAGAGTAGAAAGTTCCACATTTCATTGTCTACATTGTCTAAAGCAGGTATGGGCGAGACTTGGAGTCTAATTCTTGCTGGAACAAAAGTCCTCCACCTGGCACCAAAGAGGAGGAGCCGGGGCACCCTGGCTCCAGAGGGATGGAGGCCGGGCACACACATGGCTGGTTCCTTGCCCTGGCGGAGTTTTCTAGAAGGACCAGCTGAAGAAGTGAAGATGCTCAGGTGAAACCTCTGCCCCCAGCAAGCAGACGGAGGGTCAGCTTCTGGCTTTCCAAACCCCCAGGCAACTCCTCCCGTTACCACAGACATTTGGAGAACTTGCGCACCTGCTCTGACTCATACCATTCCAAGACTGATCTGAGTTGGAAATAGAGCAGGGCTCAAAGGGGCCAGTTCCCACCCATCCCACGCCTGACTCATCCCTGCCAGGCTCTATCCTGGCTCTGCTCCAGACCTGCCAGCAACAGGGAACTCCCTCACTTTAGCCTGCGAGGCAGGGCGAGGAGGCCCCATGGGGCTTGCCCGTGTGAAGACAGTGGGCAGGACCCTGGTCAGGATGAAGAGGAAGGAGTGCTGGGTTAGTTTGGTGTAGCTGTGTGGGGCCATTCCTGGGAAGGAGCACAGATCTGGGGGAGCCATGGCTGCCTGCCTGTTGCGTAGCCGATGCTCCAGGGTTCAACGTGACCTGCCCAAGAACAAAGGACAGCAATAGAGAGAAGAGCGAATGGGGACAGAGTCCCATGCCCTCCAGAGAAAGAGTGAAGGCGACTGTGAAGGATGTGGTCCTAGTTTTGTGTATGGGCTCAACCTGGTCTCAGCGGAGGAACTCAGGACCATGAATAGCATCAAAGATGATCCTTCCACCCCCCACCACCACCTACCATGGGACCCCATGCTCCAGCTCAGCAAATCACCATGCCCTTCCTCCAGCAAGGCCGGACACCGCGGGGGCCCAGCCACGAGAGCACATCACGGCCTTTCCTGAGGCCCTGAGAAGCCCAGAAAGAGCTGGCGGCTTCTCTGTCCCCCATTTTCAGGAAATTGCAGGGAGGCACTCAGCCTGCCCCAAACCTCATAAAAGATGGATGGCGGAGTTGTAGAACACATCCACAGGCTTGTATGAACTTTGCCTTCCCTTGAAAAAGCTGCTAACTTCAAAGACGAAGAAAATCAACCCTGGACACTTTGGTGATTATAATAAAATGCACTCCCCCAGGAACGTGGGTTCTGTTTCACCCTCAGAGAAGGAGGTGAAGTGGCCATGTGGGTGTCTATGTGCCTGCTTCCTTGCAGGTGACAGGTTTCTTACCACCCGCCCCTCCCCCCGACAATTGATTTATGCCGAGAACTGCCAGCCGGCGGCCATGACCTACTTTCCTCTTTACAGTATAGTATCCAGGGCTTGGCAGGGCTACCCCGCTTCAAGGAAGCCGGGAGTACAGAAGCCCAAGCTTGGTGAGCATATGTGCTGGGGGTGTCTCTTGACAATCTGCTTTACAAAAAAAAATAAAATACAAGTGTGTATGTGCGTGTGTGTGTGTGCATGCGTATTTCCAATGGAGTGAGGGGTTCTTTTTTTAAAGAATGAGCTCTTCCAGTCATAAAAGTCAGGATTTGAGGTTCCAGATCTTCTACTAGTTGTCATCCAAAACAAAGTTGGCCTCCCCAGTGTGTGCAGTCCACACGCAGCCAGACTAGTGCCCTGCAGAAAAGATGAGCGGGTTTGCCAAGAGCATGCCCAGGGGATGGTTCATGTGTCTGGAGTTCCAGAGGCCTGTGCTTCTGTGGGTGTGAATGTGTGTGTGTGTGTATGTGTGTGTGTGTGTGTGTGTGTGTGTATGTGTGTGTTTAATTTCCAATTCAGTGACTGGAAGGGTCATTTCAATTTTGAAATTCTGGAAAGAGCTCAGGTGTAGATGAATTGGGTCTCATGGTAGCTTTCAACTAGGGAGAAAAAATACCATCCATAACAACATAGGATATGAGCTATCTGTTTCTAGCACAAACATCTCCGTAAGGGGTAGGGAGCCTGCTCAGTCAGTTGGGCATCGGCCTCTTGGTTTTGGCTCAGGTCACTCTCCAGGGTTGTGAGATCAAGTCCTGCATGGTGTTCCATGCTCAACACAGAGTCTGCTTGAAATTCTCTCCCTCTACCCACTCCTAAGCACACAGACTCTCTCTCTTTCATTTTCTCTCTCTCTCAAATAAATAAAATCTTGGAGAAAAGAAAAAAAAAAAATCTCTGTAGGGGAAGAAGACTTTCTCCTCAACCTTGCTGGGTTCTTAGCCAAGACCCCTGTCCCAACAGGCAGATGAACAAGAGGAACCCAAAGGAATTTCTTCCCATGTAGACCTCCTGCTATCCATGGAAGTTACCCTGGGAAAGAAGAGGGACTCAAAGAGATCACTTTAGAATTCAGGCATGAACACCATCTTCATAAGGAAAGGGGAGTAGGTGTGGCTTCTTAGGGGAGAGTGAATTAGTTTCAGGAAAGAGGAATAGGCCCTTTGAAGGATAGGTGGAAGTTTGTGATTGTGAGTTTATCTGGGTGTGGGGTCAACTTCCAGTTCCCTCTCCTGTGACAAGAGTCCATCTTCCCTGGCTTTTAAACTCCAGGGAGGGGATCTATGATAATTGAGTTCCTTTTCAAGAAAAGCCTCTCCCTGTGTTGCCATTTTCCAAGTGCCTACAGGGCCTACAGTTCAAGTACAGACAACGTGAGACATTTTGGGGTGGGCTGTCCCGAACTCCCACAGTCATATTTGGGGTGGCTTCATTTCCCGCCCTCCTAGGAACACAGCACGAGGGCCTCTCTCTGCTCAGGGACTGTTGGAGCAGCCCAGATGTGCAGGGGCTGGGAAAAGGAGGCTGTGAGGTTAGGTGGAGTCTCAACATAAGTGTTGGCCCAAGACTTCGATCCTAGATTGTAAGGAGATCGAGAATCATCCAGAATGGCTGTCTTCAAAGTGAGTGACGCAGACTGCCCAGTGCACCAGTTTAGGAAGCCTTCCCCAGAGGTGCGCAGGCACAGAACGTAGTATAAGAATCACTGTCCAGATCCTCAGCTTTACACACGGTCGTGTGCCTGGGAGGGTGACTGCAGTCCGCCAGGACGACCCTTCCCAGCTGCCTCTTTGTGACCCACCTGCCCAGTCCCAGCCTCTAGGGGGGAATCATCCCGAGGGGCACCGATCTCCGGGTGTAATCAGAGAGTCAGTTCAAAAACTGCAGCTCTGAGGGAGAAGCCCCCTGAAGACAAAGCAAGGGGGGGTTTTGTGGACCTAGAGGGTATTGTGCTAATGATTTCACTTCCCCCTGGAATCTGTTTGAAATTTGAAAAACAAAACCATTGAACAAACATGCACACAAAACAGACTCTTAAATACAGTGAACAAACTGGTGGTTGCCTGAGGGAAGGGGGTGGGGGGTGGACAAAAGAGGCAAAAGGATTAAGAGCTCTAACTTCCAGTTACCAAATAAATAAGTGCAGCCTGGGGCATATAGTCAGTAATGCCATAATAATGGTTGTGTGGCCCAGATGGTAAAGCACTTACCACGGGGAGCCGGAATGGATAGACTTGTCGAATCACTGTTTCGCACACCTGAGACTAACATAGCACTGCGTGTCCACTACACCTCAGTAATAAAACTAAAAGAAAAAAAATAGAGGTCTGTGTCCCACGGTCTGCGACGCCTCTGCCCACCTACCTCGTCATCATACTGCCTCATCTCTTGGCATTTCGAAGTGGCCACAGAGAGGAGTGTCAGTGGGTTCATTTAATTGAAGAATGACATCAGGCCTTGTTGTCTGAGACTTTGTCCAAAGTCAGATTTGGCTTATTGGTTTGACGGGGGACAGCTTTGCAGATGGGGTTCACAACGTGATAAGACGTCACACTTTGGCATACTGGATGCCCTAAGGTGAAGGAATCAGAAAACGACAGCAGCAGGGAGGTTATTCTGACCTCACACCTCCCCTCCCCCAGTTCCTTGCCCTTCTCCCCTAACATAGGTCATAAAACTCCCAGGGGCAAGTTGCCTTCCCCATACCAGGAGGAAGGAAGGCATTCTTCACACCGGAGACCAGGATTTGGGAGATGGGAAGGTTGGATGAACCAGCCTTGTCAACTAATCCTTTGTTTCTCACCATTTATTACCCCAGCCCAAACCCTTTTGTCTTGTCCATTCTTCACACATTTACCTTGTCTTTGTCTGAAACATATAAAGGCTTTGGTTCTGCTCACTTCTTCCAGTCTCCATCCTCTTGCGAAGCCTCCCATCTACATATAAACATTCAGTAAAACTTGTGTGCTTTCCTCCTGTTGATCTGTCTTAGGTCCCTTTAATTTTCAGACTCAGCTGGGGACTCTAAGGGGCTTGAGGATAACTTTTTCCTCCCCTCCAGGCTGTAAGACGGACGTTTTACATAAATTCATTGAGCAAAATTCACAGCTCGAGGCTGTAGTGAAGATATATTTAAAGCACAAATATAAAATAAGTTGGACTTAGATGCTGCTAAAAAATGCTTGAGGATTTTCAACTTTATTTTAGGAGTGTGTTAGCCAAATTGATCAAGTGCTAACATGGTGCTGGAAATGTCCCAGATAATAAGAATTCATAGAATGGAAGGAGAAGGGATGAGTGGAATGGAAGGTTGATACGGAAGAGAATACTTGGTTTTTCTACAGAAGAGATAAGTGGCACTGAATTTACACTTAAAAATGTTAAAATGGTTAAGATTTGTGTTATGAATATTTTACTGCAATAAAAAAATGATTAGTGACAAAGCTGCATCGCACCCAAGTGTCCCCACTCCTACTCAGTGGCCTCTGCTTGCCTCCCTTCCGTTGCTCATCTGCTTGGTTTTCTGCAAATGTTGCTGAGAGATGCCAGCAAAGCAGGAAACTCACTGCTGAAAAATGCTGAAGCGAGATGTGATCCTAACCAGAGAGGTGGGCTGGGAGGGAAGGTTTCTGGGATGGAGAAATAAGAGGGGGCGGGGGGCAGTCCAGGATGCTGATCGCAGCTCCTAAAGGGCCCTGTCAGGCCGGTATCTGACAGGCATCGGTCAGCATCCGAGGCTAAGATCTGGGGCTTAGGCCCTCAGTGGTAGACTGGGATGGGATGGGTCTCCTGCTAGCATCCCCAGGACAGGACATGAGGAGACAGAGCTGGCTGGAGCGAAAGGCAGCAGGAGCCCGTCTGGTCCAGACCTCATGTTGGAGAGCCCATGCTGGCCCCCAGCCACTTCCCTCTCCCCAGACCACACTCTAGGCAGCCGGTACCTGGAATTCCCTCCCCAAAAAGTGCCAAGTCCCATAGATATTAGGGGTAGGTTTGAGCAGCACAGGGTGTGTTTTCTCTTGAAGGCAGGGAAGAGGAGTGGCCTGATGATGTCCTGTCCAATACCAGGAAGGCAGCCAGTGGCTTTTCTATCCCCTTGGGCTGAGCAGCGCAGTTAGAACCCAGGTCAGTTTTGGCCACAAGCTGACTCCCCTGCCCAGCTCTTCCTCCACTGGGATGCCCTGAAGGAGCAGAGAGCCCTGTCTTAGGCTCCCCCTTGCTCAACAGAAGGGCCTCTTCTGCTTCTTTCCCCTAGTGCACCTGCACCACAGTGAGCTCACAACAGGCATTTGATAAATAGTCCATTGGTATTGACTATTAGGAAATACATTCCCGACGCCCTTGTAGGAAATGAGTGAGAGTCCCTGGGTCCTCGTGCTTGGCTATTCTGTGTCCTGTCTCACTGAGCCTTCATGTGGTGGCTTCCATGACTTTGACCATCTGTGGGAGGAGCACTGCTGGCCTTCGAAGGAAATAGCCTGAGCCACCTGCTGGGTTTTCCCCAAACCACATTATGCAGCCCCACATCTCCCCAGAGCATGGGAGATCTACAAACGAGGGCACATGAGTGGTGGGTGACTTAGCAGAGAACCTAACTTATAGCTCTTCTGTGATGTAAGCAGGAAATAGATTCCCAAAAATACATTCACAAATCAATACTTTTAAAAATATATTCTATAATACCCATAGCTTCATATAATACATACACTGAATATACTCATATATCAAAACCTCCATGTCTTTGGGGCAGATTTTCATTGCCACATCATCTAGAAGTGGGGAATTCCCATTAACCCCAACATCCATGCTGTGTGTGACAGCTTGCACAGTACCCCACTCCTGTTACCCTACTTGGTACACATCAACATGATTAGTCCCATTGTACAGCAGAGAAAACAGAGGCTGGAGGACATGTGGCTTCCCCCAGATCACCCCGCCTCCCCCAGTCTACACGTCTGCTCGGTGCCCTCATACCATTGACCACAACAAGATGAAAGGGACAGTAGGTGTTTGCCCTGTTCATGTCCTCTACACCGGTAGGGAAGGGCTCCATGTCACCTTCCCTTTCACCTGGACGGTTTGTGACCTGTCACTGGGCACTGACTTCCACCAAAGAGGAGCGATCTCACCAGAGTGACTTCTAATCCCAGAGCAGCAGAGGCTCTGATAAATATTGAGTTAATATAGCAGAAACGGAAGCCCACAGTTGTCTGGCATGACTTTCAGGCAGACAGCTGCCAGCTCTTGGCCCTCAGGGGCCTTCTGACAATCAATCAGGCAGAAGTGGAAGGTACTCCTGCGCCTCACCCCAGAAAATGAGTCACTCGATGGCCAGCCTGTGTGTGCACATCAGACTTCCATGAACCAGCATGGGGCCCACCCGGGACGTGGAGAAGGGAAAGGATGTCCCACATGGCCATCCTCGGCTGCCTCGCACAGCCCCATAGGTCCCATCTGGGTCAGGGCTGGAAAGGACCTTCAGGGTCATCGGATCCCAGTGCCTATCCAAGGCTAGAATTCCGCCCAATGGTCCCTACTGCCTCTTGATATCCATGGCCCATAGGGTATTCAGTGCTTCCAGGAGCAGCCAGAGCTGGGAAGTCCCATGAGAATCGTCCAATCTGATCCTTTCATTGTACAGATGGAGACATTTTTCCAAATCAGAAAAACAGCTTGTTGCAAGGTCACCCGGCTAGGCCAGCAACAAGGAGGTGTCTGTTTACCGTCTCCTGCACGTCCCATGCTCCGGCCATATTTCAGGTGCCGGAATGAACCATGCTGTTCGCTGGCTCGGCGTCGTTGTTCACCGCCTTCTCCCGTCTGGATGCCCTTCGCACCATACCTCCCACCTTCACAGGAGAACACAGCTGCCCTTTAAGGCTCCACAAGGAGATTTCTCCTCCATAAAGTCTTGCCTAAGAACCTCCTCCCACATCTCCCGCACCCCTGTGGAAGCTGCACATACGCGCATCAGAGCACTTGTCACACTGGACTCCATACCTCCTTACTGGCTTGATCCCCAACTGCCCCAGGGGACCCTTGAGAGTAGAGGCCACATTCTCCATGTCTGTGTTCTCAGACCCTTCCACCACTCTCGGCACAGACATGCTTGTTGAATAAACTCACAAACAAATGATCAGATAGGTCAACACTGGAAAAGCTGTCAATGCTATTTGTAATTTCCAGAAATCCCTGTTGACTGTGTTTCATTTTTATTCCTGCCTCCTCCCCTCCCTTCCACTCTCCTTCCCCATCAGAGGATGGGGTCCAACTCCCTCCACCACAGAGAAGCGAGGTGGTTGGCCCGAAGCGCCCAGTTGTAAGCAGCTTCTCATAGTTCTTATTTTTCTGAGTTCAAGGGAAATGTCGTGGTTAGTGCCACCTCCTGATTGACTTCCCTCTGGATGAGACTCCCCACCCCTGCCCAACTTGGGAGCCTGCCCTGAGGATCTTTCTCTTCCCCAACCTCAGCTCAGGATACACAGATGAGTCTGTAGGACTCTGAGAGTTCACTCCTGGAGACTGACAAGGGACAGGGGAAACGAGCATGTCGCCCCCATGTGATGGGGTGTGAGGGGACATAGAAGGAGCCGGCAGAGGAGCCAGACCCAGGCTCCCGCTGGGAGCAGGCTAGTGGACCTAGGCTGTAATTGGCAGGGGGCAACTTACACATCGACCGACTCATTCGTGCCCATGTGCCTCAGCCCTCCTCCTTCACTGTGCTGTCATCCTGCTTCCTCCATGGGACACACAGTCACTGTCCCTGGTGAGAGGTTTCCAGCAGGTCTGGCCCCTCTTTGGGATGTGGGTGGGATGCACCTGCATGGGGTGACTATCACATGGCCATCACACACTCTTCGACCATCGCACACCTGTGGGTGTTACGCACTCACGTGGATGGGCGCAGGTGTCCACATGCTCCTGCCTAATCAGGTTGCAATGGGGATCGGGGAGGCTCCGCCCTCTGCAGCTCCATCTTCTCGGGGGCTTCTTCTTCCCTCCATTATCAGGAAAGTTGCATCTTCCTTGGCCCCTCTTTTAAAAAAAAAATTGTGTTGACATTTACGTGGTACCAAATTCACTGTTTTAACCACTTGAGGGTGTCTGAACCCATGGCATTTAGTAGGTTCCCGGTGTTGTGAGGCCATCACTGCTCTCTCATTCCAGAGCATTTCCATTCTTCTCATAGGAAGCCTGTGCCCACCAGGCACACACTCTCCCCAGCCTTTTTATACAATATTCAGATAGCAAGGGCAGCATCTGGGCCTTCCTGGCTCTAAGTGGTGAGGTCACTAGGAGCATGTCAGTGGGAGGACAGCAAGAAGCTTGTGTGGGAATGGCTGTCACCTCTGTACACTCAGGGCCCAGTGCTCCTTCAAGTCCTTGTTCAGAGCCCCCACTGGCCCTGCAGGCCCCACCCCCCCCTACCTCTCCCCCCCCCCCCCCAGCAGGAGGCAGTCTCTATACCCTATTCCTAGAGCATCCTCAGGCAGAGCTCTGCCAGGTCCTGGGTTGGCCTCTCACTAGCTGTAAATCCTTGGGCACATTATCTAATCCCTGTGCTTCGAGTTGGGGTCAATACCAGCACCAGTGAAAGTGTTGCTATAAAAGAGTTTGCATGAGCTGACACCTGCTGAGCTATCGGAAGGGTGCCCCGGACATCGGGAGTACATGGGCCGTGGGCGTCCTTCCCACCTATTTCCGGGGGGCGGGGGGATGCTGTGGTGCTCCTTGGCCATCCTCAGCGCAGAGGATCTGGAAAATTCCAGGTTGGTTGACAGGACCCAGGTGTCCCTGGCTTTGCAGACACCCACCCGTACATCTTCACTCCCCTTTGTTTGGATGTTTAAAATGGCCAGGACCGCTGGGTCTCACTGTCACACTGGATCAGTGTGAATGCACTGTGGAAAATGCTCTCCCCAAGCAGGAGAGGAAGGTTCGAAAGAGAAAGGGAGGGACAGGAGCTCCGGGCAGGAGGGAAGGCAGGGAGGGCCCCAAGGGCAGAGGTCCAGAATGCGCACTCTCTGTGCCGGGACCATGGAGTGGGACACCAGGGTGCCAACATCAAGAAGGAGCTAAAGTGCGAGTTGTGTGATTAGGAAAGGTTTTATTTCCATTTCACCTGTCATCTCCCAGAGTCCCTCCAGTCAGCGTGACAAATTCAGGGCTGGGCCCAGGTCTGCCTCACTGACAGTTTCTGCAGGTCTTAGGCCTCACGGTCCCATACAGTAGCCCCTGGCCACAGGGGGCTACCAAGCACTTGAAATGTGGCTGGTTGGGACCGAGGTGGGTTCTAAGTGTAATCAAAGGCTTCATATGGAAAAAAAACGAACACTCAAGAATGTTTTTTTTTCAAGAATGTTTTATATTGACTACATGTCAAAGTTATACCATATTGTATATAATGGGTTAAATAAAATTTAATTAATTAAACATCAGAACTGGGGTCCACAGCCTGACTTACAGCCACTGCCTCTTTGTACCGCATATTGCTTTTAATCATTTCCTATGTTGGTGAACGCGTGGATTGTTTTTTGATTTCTTGCTCTGACAACCATTGCCATAAGACATGTGTGATTTTGTACCCGTGCGAGGATTTCCCTGGGGTTGCCGAGTCACAGGTGCTTGGCTTGTTTCGCTTTGATGGAGAGTGCCAAGATGTCTTCCAAAACAGGCTGACCTGTGCATGCTCAGGAGACGCCCTTCCTGGGCCAGCTCCCCCGAAGGGCAGCAGAGGTCATGGTACACGGAGAGGTTCAAAAGAAGCAATCCATTCCCTGTTGAACTCTAACTAAGGGGCTCAGGCAGGCCTGCAGAGCTCCTCCTCCTCCCAGCAAGGAAAGGGTTTGACAGCCCTCTCCCGACAGCCCCTGGTGCTCGAAGTTTTGCCTGCCTATCCCCCAAATCAGCATCTGGCCCATTGGTATGGGACAGCATGACCTGAAGTCGCCATGATCAGCCCGCTCCCAGCGTGTAAAGCAGCAATACCAGCAGCTGTATTAGAGGATCCTGGGACTAGACGCAACAGATGTGTGTTCACATCCACCTAGCCTCACTGGATGGCAGTGAGAATTGAATCAATGACTCATAGGAGGCATCAGCAAAGGCCAGTTTCCTCCCCATGTTCCTTCAGATGTGGACATTATACCATGGATGCATTCATCATTCGTTTGTTCATTCTTTCATATGATCTTTATCCAGCACTTCCTCCTAGTTGTGTCAACTCTCTTGTTCCCCATATTCTAGCCATAATGAGCTCTATTTTTTATCCCAAGCTGCATCTTATAGAACTGAACCGAAATACATTGAATTACTCCTTCAACCCCTTCCCCCTGTGTTATTCGGCTCATTTCCGACTTCTCTAAGAGCAACATCGCTCTCTTTGACTTCTCTGGCCTCTTCCCCTCCCTGCTACCTCCTGCTCTCCCCCAAGGCCCTGAGACCCATGAGTTCCTTGTCCGACTCTGTGTTTCCCAAAGACAGGTGCAGCATCTGCCCTTTCAGGTGCTGCAGCTGGAGATTACCAATCATCGTATTTTATATCTGGCCCCATGAATAATTCAGGACCCAGAAAGCAAGAGCATAATAATTAACATGAGGCGGAGGGGGAACGCCAGTTCCAACACAGCCCCGTTGGTTTTACGATAGGATTTTGTCAAGCTGAAAAGCCCAACACCTGACCTTGTGTTCTTGGCTTGCATTTCAAGTTGCTTTCCATATTGAGACAATGTCTATGAGCCTCATATAATCCACAACAGGAGCTCTTTCCCAGAAGCTGGTCTATTAGTAAAATCCTTGAAAAGACATGAAACAAAGGTGACTGAAGAAGTGTATCCAGATTCAGGTGCCTCAGAATATCATATGCAAAAATCGGATGGTCTATAACCAGAATCTTCTTTGTCCCTTGACTTATTATCTTCTCCCATGCTCTCTGATCTTTGAAGGCACAGGTTGGGTCTCCATCCCCTGTGACCCCAGCCCCGTCTAGGTCCTAGTACAGTGTCTGGCATGGAGGAGACCCACAGGAAGAGTTGGGGTGCTGCAGGTCCCTTGCTTGATCTTTTCAGGAACGCTGTCTCCCCATCTCTCAGAGAGCTCTGGTGGATGGTTGTCTTAACATTCCTGCCTAGGCTTCTTTGCCTTGGGTGCTATCTCCTCTGATATCAAACATTCCATAAGGAAACATTTAAATGCCCCACACAAATGTTCTCTTTGAAGCCATGTTGGAAATATTTCCAGAAAGTATACTAATTGATTTGCTTAATAATCTCCAGTGTTCGAATGTTTGTTTTCTTTCCCCTTTAAAAAAAAAAAAACCAAAAAAAAACAAAAAAAAAACCTTCTGTTAAAGAGCAAATATGTGTAAAGGGGGGAAGTGGAGAAGGGGTAATTCAGTGCATTTTGGTTGTGTTCTGTGAGATGCAGGTTGGGATGTAAAATATAACTAATGAAGGTTTTTAGCACATCAGAGTGTTTTTCTGAACATGGCTCGCTATAAGAACCTAGCTCCCTACTGTGAACCTGGCTCCCTGGTATGCGTCTGATTTCCTGGTGAGAATCTGTCTCCCTGATAAGAATCTCATTCCCTGGTGTGAAGCTGGCTTCTGGTTAGAATCTATTCCCTCGTAGGAACATAACTCCTTGATGTGAACTTGGCTATTTAGTACAGAATTGATGGTCAGGGAAAATGTGTTGTAGGAATGAATGAATGAGTGAGTGAGTGAGTAAATGAATGAATGAATGATTACTATTAGAATGTAGTTTTATTGAATAATATTTGGCAAAAGATGTCTCTTGTAAGAGACATACAGAAGTACTGCCTATATTAAAAAGCCTCATGTTACAGACATTCTTGCATATTTACGTGAATAGCATCCCAGCACCAAGCCAGGAGAGTAAAGAAAACTCCCTTTGGAGCGCAGGAAAGAGAAACAGTCCCCCAGCTGCTTTGCTTCATTCTGCTTTTTAAAAAAAGCTTTATTAGATACAACTTACATGCTACACAATTATCCATTGAAAGTGAGCGATTCAGTGTTTATTTTTTAAGTATATTCCCAGGTATGTGCAACCACTACCATAACTAAATTTTAGAACATGATTGTACTCCCTGCAAAATAAATCCACAGTCCCCGTCCTCCCCAGCCCTAAGCAACCTATAACCTGTTCTCTGTCTCCATACATTTGCCTACTACATATGTGTATGGATATTTCATATCCATGGAATCATACAATATGTGACCTTTTGTGGCCATCTTCATTCAACTAGCAGAACATCTTCAAGGTTTATCCATGTTGGAGTATGAATTGGTATTTCATTCTTTTTTATTGCCAAATAATATTCCACTGTATGGGCAGATTACATTTTATTTGCCCATCCATCAGGTTTCTTTTTTTTTTCTTTATCAGATCTTGCCAGGGTAGATAATAAACCAGGAGGTTGTGGCCAGAAGGCAGTAGGATGCCCAAGTCACCACATTCCTTTAACTACAGAGAGCATCCCAGATGTCCCTCAGGGCACCATATTCTCTCCTTGCTGCACTACCAAGAATCCGCTTCTTCCCCTAGAAAATAGTTAGGTTCCCAAGATAGCCCCCCAAAACACTCATTTCATGTTAAAATCCCCCCAATGTTGGGAGGACCATAGAGGGCAGTTTGTGAGAAAAAGTAAATCATTTCAGAGGGGAAGTATAAATGATTAACCATCGTGAGTGGGTAATAAACATCTGTGGGGCTAGCCTGGGAACCTGACCACCATTTATAACTGTTTTCATGCAGAAATGAAATCTAAATTCTAAATAATGATCTTTAAGATGAACTTTCATAAAAATTGTTCTTCCTGTAGAGTATCTACATTTCAGAACTCAAAAAAAATAAATTCTGTGCTTGGGCCAAAAAGAAAAAATTTAGTAGACTCTTCATAATGCACATTATGGCTATTTTACAAAGTCAAATCTACAAGTAGTGGATTTATTTTATTTGGCCCTCTCTAAAATGAGCATCTTAAATAACTGGGCTTTTCTTCTTTTCAGTGCCAAGTAGGAACAGAACCTAGAAGCCTAAGATCTTTACCCAAAGTCTAAGCAGCCAGATTTCTCATTATTTCAAGACCAATCAGCAATAAATTCAAACGGTCAAGTCTTTCAAAAGGAAAGAAAAAGGAACAATCCATACTAGTTTCTGGTCCTTGAAGATTCTTCCTCTTTTGTTTGGAGTAAAAAATGTTTTTGCCGTTTTCCCCCCTGAAAGTCAGCTCATTTGCTGGCTTTTTCTGCAATATAGAAGAGTAGTTAGATGTCTTTGAACACCCCCAGAATGCCAGAGTTGGGCCCTGTGATAACCAAGATCCAGAGAGAAAAAGTACCTTGGCCCCAATCATATTTGGGAGATCTAGAACTAATTTCTTTAATGAGGGGATTACTACCACTGTTTGTACTGGGGGTGTGACCACGGGTGGAATTCTTTAAGCATCACTATGGGGTTGATGACACAGCATACCAAGAGATGGAAGACAGAGTCTGGAAAGGTGGAGGAAGCAGAGATATGAGATCAATAATATGTATTGATCACTTACCCAGTGCCAACAATTATGTTAGTTCTTTGCATACGTTATCTTATTTAATCATTTAAAAAATTCTGTATGGCAAATAGATTTTGTTTCCTAGATTAGTTTTTAAAAACCTAATACTTGGAGAAATTAAGTAAATTACCCAAGGTCACACAACTACCAGTTCCTAGAGATGGCATTTGGAGCCCCAAAGCCCCAGGGTCCCTGTCCTTTCCCAATTTATCTGCTTCTCCCAAGGGGACTGGAAACCAGCTGCGGGGGGTGGTTTGGGGAGGAGAGCTGTTTATCTTGCGTGGGGGCTCTGGACCAAATTACAGGGTTAGACTAGAGGACCTCTTCATGCCTCTTCAACTAGAGGTGCCAGATGAGACCTTAGCAGGACTGTTACTCATTAGGTATTCAAGAAAATGACATTCCTTTCTTATGACAGTAATTTTTCAAATTCTGATTTTTCTTGATTGGGTATTTTCCCCCAAAAAACTGACCCTAGTGTGAAAACTGGGGTAAAAGCATACTGTTCTGAGTCAATGGTATAGAATGTCCATAGCCCTGTTTCAGGGGTCCATGAGGTGGTGATAAACCTTAGGGGAATGAATGAACAAACAAACAAATGAATGGATGGACGGTTGGATGGATGGATGGATGGATGAATGAATGAATGGCTACATGATCAATTGAGTTAGAAAAATGGCTATTCTAACAAATTTCTTCCACAGGAGCTCTCTCTGGGCCTATAATAACACGTGTGGTAACTCTAATAGGGGATGTTGGGCAAGTGAAACTTCCCCAACCGCCTGGGCACTAGTACACTTTCTTCCCCGACAGTGACCTATTATCACCTCAGAGAACCCCAGGGTTCCTCGAGACACAGTTTGCCAGACATAGGGTTTTGAGACTATGGGCTTTAAAACAGAGAGATTCAAGTTCGACTCTCGTTCCTATCCCCCATCTCTCCCCCTTCCTCCCCCTTCACTGCTCTGCACTTCAGTTTTGTCACCTGTGAAAGAGAGGCAGTGCCAACTACATCCCAAGATTGTTGCAAAGACCCAAGGTCATAATGAATATAACATGGAGAGTGGACCTGGCAGTGGTGGAGGCAAGAAATATACATGGAGGCTATTATTTATAACCCCATAGGCACTAAAGGTATTACCTCATAGGGTCATTGTAGAGGATTAGATGAAATAAGATATGAAATAATGCACACAAAATACTTGGTATCCAGGAGCGCCTTGGAAAGGCGGACTTGCCTCGCCTGGCTGCTTCTGCTGTCAGGGCACTAGGACTAGCTAGTACAAGATTTCCTGTGCCGGGAAGACATTGACTACCTCAAATATGGAGCATTCCCCATCTGCTTATAACTGTTCTCAAGAAGGTGACATTCGAAGCTTCGTCAGGCCCTTGAGTTTTTAAGTAATTGAAGCACTAAGAGTCTGAAGTGACTCACCCTGTGCTGTTTATTCTGGCCTCATTTGCACAAAAGAAAGGAAAATCAGAAGCTCTAACCACCCACTACAAAGTGCTAGGGATTAGAATAGCTGGAGAAAATACCAAAAATAATTTCCTGGGCCTGATTTGGCTCTTTCTTATACCAGCGTGGTTGAAAAATGTGTGATGGGTCCTGAGTCATCAAATCCAATACCACCCCCCACACCCCTCCATGGGTCACTGGGTCCCCTGAAGAGGGGAGGAGCGGAAGGAGACAGGGGATGGAGGAGAGAGGAGACATGCCCTGAGCAACCCGACTGGCTTTTCCAGTTCACGCTCGAAGCAAATGTGTTTTAAAAATCTACCATCCTTGACTGAACACCTACTATGAATGAGGCACACGGCCAGATATGGGAGAGGAAACGGTTACGCCCAAAGGCAGTGCTCTACTAATGATAACGAAGAGAATCCGAATATAAGCTCCCACATGTCAAGCATCTACTATGGATCAGGCACATCACTTGGCATTTTCTATTCCGAACTCGGAATCAAGATAGGAATTATTATCCACTCTTTAGGGAAAGTGGAGGACAGAGACGTTGATACCTTTAGCCATCCATTCACACAGCAGACTCTGGACCTCTGCTGGGCCAGGAACCGGGCTGGACCCTGAGAATGCACAGACCAGAAAACGGGCTGTCAGCAGAGTGCAACAGTCTGGTGACTTTCCCCAAGGTCACAAGCAAGAAGTGAGGGAGCAGGGATGAAGCCCAGCCTTCTGCACCCCAGACCTGTACCCAGCCTGCAGCATCAGGAAGTTGCCTTTGAGTCAGGCTGCAGTGGGGCTCCCAGATTCCCAGGGATGGAACATAAACTTCACTAGGGCGATAGCCAAGCTTCCGCACCAGAGTCAACAGCACAGCTCATTTATTTTAAATAAAAATATTTAAAAGCATGAGTTGCACATCTAGCAAAGAGGGCTTTGTCTTTGCCGTCACAGGAAATTTTGCTGCAGAAATTACCATATTATACAGGACGATCACCATGCTGGGTTACCCTGAGGGGTCCTCTGTGTACGGTGTGTTTCGATACCCCTGTCTTGAGTCTCCTCTCCCAAGATCCAGAGGCGAGCGCTTTACCTGTATTATGTCACTTACATAGACTCATAGCAAGTCTACAAGGTGATACTGGTGTCCCTGTCTTAAAGGAGGGAAACCTAAGGGTCAAAGAGGAGGTACCCAAGGTCACCTGGGAGGGAAAGAAAGCTGGATTCAGACCCAGCTCTGTCTGGAGTTAGAGTCTGGGTTCTTCCCAAGACATCAGGCTATAGGTTCCCAAGTTCTGGGGGGAGTGGCAGACACGGCCTGCTTACAGGTTTCAGCCTGGAATGTGGGAAAAGACAAGCACCCAGGAGGCCAAGATTCACGTGCGGCTCAGCCACTGCAAGCGTCACGTTGTAGGCGGACTGCTCCGTCATGCTGAGTCTTCTCTGTGGGATGTGTGTGCGCCCTTGGCTGTGCCTGCCCCTTGCGGGGGTGAGTGTATGCAGTTCACAGATCTGTCAGAGCAAATCACAAAATCATGATTCCTTTCTGCTTTTTGAGCTTCTCCCGAGAGAAGCCCAAGCCTACACACCTGAGAGCTTCCCAGAAACCACTGTGCTTCTGTAACTCTCTCCTTTTCCCACCCTCCACACTCCACGCAAGTTTGGGTGCCCATCAGTCAAAGGGAAATGCCCCAGGCAGTGGGAGTTCTCAGCCAGCACGGCTAACATCTCCCCTTTGCTCCCCTACGTGAAGTCCCTGCGTGCGGGCTGAGAACATTGCACAAGCACCAGAAAGGCACTGGCCTCCACGTCTTCACAATGGCTTGTGGCTAAGATCTGGGCCTTTGGTTTGTGGCTGCATCTACATTTTCAAGAGATGTGTATGTTCCTGAAAGAGTATGTCTAAATTGTATTTTATTCAGTCAAATAATTTGCCCTGAAATTCCAACCTGAAAAAAATAGATAAATTTGAAATTCTTGACATTCCAACAGTCAACCCAGTTGCCCAAGCCAGAAACCTAGGAGCTCCTCCCTCTTTCTAATCCTCCAAATCCAATCAATCTGTAAACCTTGTAGCTACTGATCTACCATGGACAGCTCCCCCTCATCAGTCCAGCTCTCCCTGGGGAGAGCTTGCCACCTCCTCAAGGTTTCTCACCTGAATCAGTGAAACACCCCCATGACTTCTTTACCCCACCCCATCACACTCCGTTGAACCATCCACCCACCCACTGCCTCACCTCCACCCTGGAGCCAGAGTGTTTACCCATTTCCAGCCTGGTCAGGATCCTCCCCTCTGTAATACCCCCCGCCCCGGGACTCCCATAGGCTTTCAACTAAAATCCAAACCCCACAGCATCTACAGCCATGACAGTCCCAGCTGTCCCTGACTCATCTGTTCCCTCCCCCAAGCACACCACCCTTAGGCCAGGGCAGACGTCAGGGTGGCTCATTGAACCCACAAAGCTCTCAGGGGGCCCCCTTTGAGTCTTTGCAAATACTGCTTAGAGTACCCTTCTTTGATGAACACCTCCTCAGTATCTCCTGCTGAATGGGCGCTTTCTACCTCCTGCCCACCATGCCCAGTGCTAATTGGCTCAGGCGGTCTGCCCACTCCAACTGGAGGGATGACCTGCTTCCCTACTTTCCAGACTACAAGCCACTTGTAGACTGCCTTTCACCTCTGCATCCACAGAACCCAGACTATTGAAGGAATGACCACTCTTAAAGTCTTTTAATGTATTACCTCCTGATGAATTGAGTTTTTGCTTAGACCTTGCAACATATTTAAAGCCTCAAAGCTGGGGATAGGAAGACTATAAACTATGGTCAGTCAATGGTCAATCAGAAGCGAAGTCCACTTGTCTCCGAAATTATCATGGGGGCCAATGAGAACATAAGGAATCATTTATAAAACTAGTGTACATTTGACTTTTAAATCAATGGCTTAAGTGCAACAGCTTTATATTCATTTGAGGGGACATGTTTACAAAACCACACACAAGTCACGTGTACATGAAAAACATTTTGGAAAGTAAATTAAAAGCCACCCATAGTTCTACAACCCAAACCTGGCCGCTAGCATGCTGGTTTAATTCCTTCCAGTCTTTCTTTTGTGTGTAGGCATAAGGGTGGTTTAAATACCATTTTGAGAGATTCTCTGTGTGTCATTTTGCAAGTGGCTTTCCCCCCTTCTGTTATTAAACTGTTCATGGTATTACACACACATTGTTCAAGAGCGACACAAAACTCAACTGCAGGAATGTTGCACAGATTGTGTCTCATTCCTCTACCGTTAGATGTTTAAACCCATTCTACTATGTTCTTATCCTGAGTAATGCTGGGATACGCGTATTTCAGGATTTGTTAGGACAGATTCCCAGAAGCAGGATTAGAAGTCATAGGCTAGAGGGACACCTGGGTGGCTCAGTTGGTTGGGCGACTGCCTTTGGCTCAGGTCATGATCCCGGAGACCGGGAATCGAGCCCCACATCGGACTCCCTGCTCGGCAGGAAGCCTGCTTCTCCATCTCTCACTCCCCCTGCTTGTGTTCCCTCTCTGACGGTGTTTCTCTCTGTCAAATAAATAAAATCTTAAAAAAAAAAAAAAAGAAGTCATAGGCTAGAAACATTTCTGAGGCTCTTGAGAGATGCTGCTCCCAGTCTTCCAGTCAGATGCCCCAGTTTGCACTCTCCCAGCCAAGTGTGTGAGAATCCCCACTTCCCCTTCCCCCGCCCCCTCCCCCCTTAATATCTATTCTATTTTGACTGGTGAGAAGTGAATCCACACTGTTTTGCCTTGGTTTTTCTGGATGAAGGAGACAGAGCCTGTTCCATAGGTTTGCTTACGAGATGCATTTCCCCATTCATGGACCGCAGCAGAGCTCCTCTCTCCCTTTGCAGGGAAACACCGTAGAGGAGAGAGAGCATGAACTGGGCGCACACTGGGCCCCTGCCTCCTTGTGCCAGCCGCGTGATCCTGACTGTGTGGTCGCTGTCGCTCCGAGACTTCTGTTTCCTTATCTGTGGATTTAGGAATCTAACGAAATAGCAACTTCACCCACCTGGCCAAACGGCCCCAGGCAAGCAGAAGACAGGCAGTTTCACCTCCCCTTTCCTTCTTTTTGAGTCCTGAGCTTTTGTCATTGCTGTGGGGTGCTCTTTTAGGTCCCTGCTACTTGGAGAGCTGCAGCATCAGCATCACCTGGGAACTTGCTAGAATCACAGCCATGGGCTGCACCCTGCACCAACAGCATCAGAATCCACATTATAGCAGGATCCCCACATTGTCATATGCATATTAAAGTTTGGGGTGCTCCGCCTTCAGATTTGAGGGTTATGCTTGTGGTCTCCAGGAGTGGTACACAGCACCAACCTGGGAAGGAGGAGGCAGATTACGGGCCTGGAAGCTGGGAGCTCTGACACACGCCCCGTGCCCACATGGCTTCTGTCTACCGCAGAGAACAGAGGGCAAGCGGAGCACACACATTCCCTTTGAAGGCAGCCAAACAGGTGCAGTCTCTGGGACGAGAGCCCTTAGCCAGCAACTCAGGACTGTAGGGGCCGTATCGTGGGGAAGAGCCAGGAGTGCAAGTTAAGAGTTTGTAGACTGGGCAGGATGTAGAGACCTGATCCCATGTCATATTGACATTCTGATCTGTGGCCAGGAGCCCAGAGCTGCTGGCAGAGGTCTCAGATGGGAACTAGGGATGCTTCAGAGCTTGGGAACTAGGCCCTTGTTCTGCTAGGTCCCACCCATTGTTCCCGCCACGCTGACTCAGGGAGTGAGGGAGGCGTGGGGACTTGGCCCTAAACATGGCAGACCAGCAGCTGGCTGGGAGCACGGAGACACAGTGGTCAGTCTTCTGCATAAACGGGATCACCCTCGGAAAGAACAGCAGCAGCACAATCATGTCTGCCATCCGGTTCTGCCCTGTCTTTCTCTCAGCCTATGAGAAAGGCTGCACGAGCAGGAGGGAATCGGCATTCCGGGGACTGGAATATGCATCCTATCTCACTGAGCATTCTGCCAGCTCCTCTCACTCACCCACGTGACAGATCAGGAAGCTGAAGTTGAAAGTTTAAGAAACTCAAAATTTCAAAAAGGGATGGGGACAGGCGGGCGTCTGGCTAGCTGGGTCGGTGGGCCATGTGACTCTTGATCTCAGGGTTGTGGGTTCAAGCCCCAAGTGAGGTGTCGAGATTACTTAAAATAAAATCTTAGGGGCGCCTGGGTGGCTCAGTTGGTTGAGCAACTGCCTTCGGCTCAGGTCATGATCCCGGAGACCCGGGATCGAGTCCCACATCGGGCTCCCTGCTCGGCGGGAAGCCTGCTTCTCCCTCTCTCACTCCCCCTGCTTGTGTTCCCCCTCTGGCTGTGTTTCTCTCTGTCAAATAAATAAAATATTTAAAAAATAAATAAATAAAATAAAATCTTAAAAAATAAGAATAACCCCATGGGGACTCTGTCACTGCTGGGAATTTAGCACTGGGACTCCTGAACCATCAGCATCCCTTGACCTTCCAGCGGCCCCCTGCTCCTACCCCTGCCAGTTTGTTCTGAGCCTCTGCATGTACAGGCTTCCAAGAGTTGTCTCCAGTCTTTGAAAGCAGGGTCGTTGTTTTTTTTCCACCCTCAGCTCTTAAAACTAGTTTGTGCCCACCCTCTGGCATGGCAGCCAGAGAAATCCTCCCAAATTCAAATTCATAGGCATTGGAGCTCCTCCCTGAGGGTCGGCTCCCCAGCATGCAGCTTCGAGAGGCCTCCACAGGGAGCCCAGGAACCTGTTTGCATACAAGATGAGCAAGAATAATTTGCACAGAGTATGTTTTGGATGTTCTTTTGGAGGCTTCTACACTCTGTCTAAACAGAGCTTACATGATTAGTTTGCTTAGCACATAGATAGAAAAATCTTAAAGCTAGATCTGAAAAGTCATGGCATCTTCAGAAATTCAGAGAAGTAAAGTGCTTTGCCCAAGGTCACACAGCAAGTAGTTGGTTGGGAGTTCCCAAGTGCAACAGTCATGTTGGTTCGGATGGGAGTCAGTGTGGCCGAGAGGGGCAGGTGTCAGGAATGGGAGGACACCTAGAGGTCCAGCCTCATTCCATTCCTTCCTTGCACTGACATCTCAACCCAGTTCTTTCCTCTTGCTTCAAGAAGTGTATGAGTTTCTTGCAGCTGCTATAACAAGATGACCACAAACAGTGACTTCAAACAACAGAAATGTATTGTCTTACCATGCTGGGGGCCAGTAGTCCAGGATGAATCCTCCAGGGTGAAAATCAAAGTGTCGGCAGGCCTGGTTCCTTCTGGAGGCTCTGGGGAGAATTCATTCCTGACCTCTCACAGCTTTTGGTGGCTCCTGGCATTCCCTGGCTTGTGGCCTCTCACTTGGGTCCCTTCCCCATTCCCACATGGCCATTTTTTCTGTACTCAAATCCTCCGTCTGCCTGCCTTTTTGAAGGGCCCTTACGATTATTCTTACAGATTTCAGGATAATCTTCCCATCTCAAGAAATTTAACTTAATCTCATCTGCCAAGTTCTTTTTGCCAGGTTCCAAGGCCTAGGATGCTGCTTATCTTGCGGGGGTGTGGGAGGGCATTACTCAGTTCACTATAGGCAGTGACAAGACATGGTTAAGAGTATAAGCCTTGGGATGCCTCAGTGGCTCAGTTGTTAAGCGTCTGCCTTCTGGGTCATGATCCTGGAATCTTGGGATTGAGCCCCACATCTGGTTCCCTGCTCAGCAGGAGGCCTGCTTCTCCCTCTCCACTCCCCCTGCTTGTTTTCCCTCTCTCCCTGTGTTTCTCTCTGTCAAATATATATATATATATATATATATATATATATATATTTTTTTTTTTTTTTTTTTTTTTTTTTTTTTTTTTAAAGAGCATAAGCCTTACAGGGACCCATGGGTGGCTCAGTTGGTTAATCATCTGCCTTCAGCTCAGGTCCTGATCTCAGGGTCCTGGGATCAGCCCCTCATTAAGCTTCCCGCTCAGCAGGGAGTCTGCCTCTCTCTCTTCCTCTGTTCCTCCCCCCTGCTCATGCACTCTCTCTCTTTCTCCCTCTCTCAAATAAAATTTTAAAACTATATTTTTTAAAAAGTATAAGCAAGCTTATAGACATTGGGCTCACATTTCAGCTCTGGTACTATGCTAACTATGTGGCCTTGGTTTTTTAACCTTCCAGAGATCCACTGTTTCCCTTTGGGGGCTATGGTGAGGACCACGCACGATTCGCACTGAGGACCCAGCAGTGTAGCTGATGCACTAGGGGTATTTAACACAGACAGCTCAAGGCACTCGAGGATCCCAGAACTCTGCTCCTTCACTCTGAGAAGGAGGGACTCCTGGTCTGGTGCAGCCTTGCTGATTTTAAGGAGTCAGCAGATGCTATAGGATGTGAAAGCCAGCCAGTGGTGCACAGAGATTGAGTCTCTATTACCCTCAAATTAAGTTTGCACCAGGTCCATTTGGATTAGCTGGTAATGGAAGAGGCAGAGCACTGATCTATGGTAAGAGAATTCTGAATAAGTGAATTTGTGATAATGTAATATCAGTAATAGAAGGACCTGAGGGCTCTGCCTACCTCCCAGCTAAGAAATTCCACCAGGTCAGATCTTTGCTTCAATTTTGTTTCATTTCATTTAAAGGGATGTTTTCGTTAGAGGGACATTTCTGCTCCATGGAGGGAAGGAAAAGCAGTCACCTCTGGTTTTCTGAACTACAGGTCTCCATTTCCAGCCTGTGGCTCACCTTCCTGGAGCCCTTATCCCCATCAACAGCATCACCAACCTGCTGTTTTATACCACTTGGGTCCCCAGAGTCACCTTGGAGGTAATGCCCCCCAGTTCTCGGTGTGAGTGACTCATGTTTAACAGCTGGTCTTCGGGGGGAAATGGACCTGATTGCCCACTCCCATGGTGTAAATGTTCACGCCATGGCTGATTTCAGGCTACCAGCCTGACCTTGTTGAATACCATGCTTTATAGGGCGAGCAGTCCTTACTGCTGAACTGGCCCCACCTACAGTTGCCCCCTCGCACCCTCCGCACCCTGCTCCCTCTGCCTGCAGTGCTCTTCACTCACCCCTCCTCCACTGAAGGGCATGCAGTTCTGTGCTTTTGCACAACTATCCTTAAGCCCAGGGACCTCCGCATTTTCCACCAATGAAAATCACATTTGTTTTTCACCCTTAGACCAGTTCCGTCCATCCCGTGAATTCATCCTCTGTCTGCTTGCATGCGGGACACTGCTTACACCTTTATGTAGCTGTTCCCTATTGTATCTGGAGCATACATACGTCATTACGTCTCTGTCATTCCCGGTCATCTGTCGTGGGTTGCATCCCCACAGTGGCTCTATGATCCAAGGCATACGTATTTCTCAACTGTGAAACCAAGACACCAACCCACACCCTGTTTTCTGTTGAGGGCAGGTATAGAGCGCACAGCAGATGCTCAGTAAATGGTGAGGAGGCTTTTCGGTGGAGGGCAGAGCCTCCTTCCTCTTTGTCAGCCCTCACATGCCCGGGGAAGCAGAAAGACTCTCAGTCAGCTGGGCCCCTGCGGTGCAAATAGGGGTAAGTGGTGGAGGGAGAGGGCTGCCTAAAAGGTCTGCAGCTGGCCTCAGACCTCTGCCCTGTATGGGATGAGCTATAATAGTTGAAGAGATTCCAGCTCAGCCCTGTTTGGGGAGGGTGTGTGGAAGTGAGTGCAGATGGAGAGATTTTGTGGTGGCTTAATCTTGCAGGCATCATGGATAACTCATAAATGTCAGAAGTGATGCACGCAGTTTAGAAGGCAGAAAGGAATCTGGAGATACTTACATATTTACCGAAGCACGTTGGAGAGCAGGCTCAGCCTCACACGCCGCTCATATTTTCATCAGCAAAGGCTGAGTGAACTCGAACAGCTTAAAGCCTAATAGAAACTTCCATTTTCTTATTTGGGATCTGAGTGCGGTTGCCTCATTATACAGTGTAATGTTCCCTGATGGATGTTTGCTCCCCCGATGTCTACAAGATAGAGAGATATGGGTTTGGGGGGCGGGGCTGGGGGGCACAGGGAAAGTGGCAACTCAGCGACTTCCTCTGTTGCAGCATCTTGGGTTGGATCCCAAAGGGAGGGAGTGACCCCCGAGGAATGGGGGCATCTGTTGCATGTGCTCCTGTGTTCTGCCTCTTCTCCCTGCTTTGCCTGGTGGTTAAGTTTAGAAGTTTCTAGATTCTAGAAGTTTCTAGATTCTGCACACTAGACCTAGACAGACCAACTTGGGAGCTGCTGCCTATTTGGAGGTAGTTTATGGGAAGCCAGATGGAATACCCCTATTGGAGCTGGCTCTGAGTGGACGATGCAGCTGACAATGGGACACCAAGGATACAGGGAAGGGGGTGTGGGGAGTAGGGAGCTGCTGAGGTCGGGGCATATGGGGAGCTCAGTCTAAGGACATGGACTGGGTTTGTATATTCATTCATTCACCTAGTCACTCATTTAGTCATCCTTTATTCCAATGAATATTTATGGGGCACTTAACAGGGACCAGGCACTGGGGACACAGTCTCAAGCAAAAATAGACATAGTACCTACCTTCTTATAGGTTGGGCAGTGGTTCTTAAATAGGGACACTTTTGTCCCCAGGGGACAACTGACAGCGTCTGGAAACATTTTGGGTTGTCATAACTGGAAGGAGCTCCTGGATAGAGGCCAGGGATGCTGCAAAACATCCTAAAATGCACCAGACAGCCCCCACCGCGAAGAATGATCCAACTCAAAATGTCATTAGTGCTGAAGTTGAAAAAACTAGGGTCTAGAGGCTTTGGGTGGGAGGGGCAGTGGTGACATTCTCTTTTATATATCATGTTTTCAAGGGCAAATTGTTTGTATGACCGACCTATATATTTGCTCACAAGCCGGCAAAAGATAAAACTGGGACAATTTCTAAATAAAGTTTTAAATGTCACAGCAACAAGAATAATACCCTCTATCTATGTGATGTGGTAGAAGATGAGGCAACATGATCAGAAGGTCTTGTTTTAGGCATCTTGAGTGACCCTTAGTTGATGTCCACAGGATGTGGGACCAAAAGCACAGGGTTCATGATCAGGAGCCCAAGTTCAGGTTTTGAAGCTCCTACTCTTCCCTGAGTCATCCTGAGCCATTCACATTACCCTTCTCTGTCTCATATTGTCCTGTAAAGACAGCTAGCTTGTCCAGATGAATTTTCCCTGGGGCATTAAAATGCAGCCTGACACGGGCCCTCACACTCCAGAATTATTCCAGATCTCTGCCCACTGCCATCTGCTCATTGGTTAATCATTCATTCATTCACTAGCAAATATGTATGGAGAACGTACTGTATACCAGCTCCTGCTCCAAGTGCTGAGGCTGAATTGGTGAACCAAACAAATAAGGTGTCCGTGGAACCTGAATTTTGTGTACAAAGTTCTTTAATAATAATAATAAATTTTCCACAGATACAAGTTTTATGATGAAATAGAATGAGGTTATGTAATGAGAGACTAGGTGGGTCAGAAAAGACATCTCTAAGGAGGTCTTTTTTAAGCTGAAACTCAAAGGAAAAGGAAAGTGTGAGTGAGGCAAAGCTCCAGGGGAATGATCATTCTGGGCAAAGTGCCAACAAGAATAAAGGTACCCCAAGGGAGGGAGGGTGCTCCATGTGCTCAAGGAACAGAATGTATAAGGTTGGAGCACCCCAGTGAAGGCAAAAGGATCTGGAATGGGTTAGGGAGCATGGCAAGGCCCGAGTAAGGAGTTTGGATTTTGTTCCAAGGCAGCTGGGCAGCCAAGGGAGAGGAACTAAGCAAGAGAATCCTGGGCTTCTCATAGACCGATTACCCTGTAAGGATCATGTTCCTAACCTCAGCTTTAGCAACCCCTCCAGCACAGGATTGACAGCATATTTTCCCACCAACACCAGCTGGCAAGATGCAGCTCCTCTCTGAGCTCACCCCAGTTCCCATGAAACTAACGCCTCAAGACCCACTGTGAGCTCCCGGGCAGGGATCAGGGATGGGGTTCACCCTCTCATGTGTCCATTCACTCACTCACTCACTGACTTACTCACTCCATAAACTGCTAGTGAACCCAGTCTTAGTCTGGTTCCCATAGAAGCAGACCGTGAAAAAAAGACACGTAGTTTATTTGGGAGATGATCCCAGAGAACACCATTCTGGAAGTAGGAAGGGAGACAGGGAAAGAAAGTAATCAAAACAAGTGCATTATTAAGGAAGTTAGCCCCATAGCCAATTGGACCTTAATCCCACAGGAAACTCTGGAAGGCAGGGGGGAACATGAACCTCAGAGTTACTTCATCTGAAGGGTGGGGGGGGGTATTTACATCCCAATTACTGACCATCTGGTTGAAGGCAGCTCCCAGGGAGTATTAACTTTCAGGAACTTCTCCCCTGCCCTGTGTATAGTCAGAGAAAGCCCCCAAGGTAAGAAATGCAGGCGCCAGTACCAAAAATGGGGCTATCCCACAACAAAATTATTAAGTCCAAGAGAACATGGGCAGGAGAGCAGAAGTATCAGCTAGGAGCCACATTTTTTAAGCACTCAGTTTTATTTTTTATTTTATGTCATTGTGGTAAGAAGACTTCACATGAGATCCACTTGGAAAATTTGAAGCGTAAGAGGCAGAACTGACCTGGACCATAGGTGCTGCGCTGCACGGCAGAGCTCTAGAGTTTATTCATCTTCTTAACTGAAACTTTAGGTCCCATGGTTGGTAACTCCCCATTCCCCCTCCCCGCAGGCACCACTCCACTCTTTGATTCTGTGAACTTGACTGTTTTAGAGCAGTATTTGTCTTCCTGTGACTGACTTATTTCACTTACCATAACATCCTCAAGGTTCATTTACACCATTGCACGTGGGAGAGTTTCCTTCTTTTTTAAGACTGAATGAATAGTATACGGTTGTACGTCAGAGCACATCTTCTTTAGCCCTTCCTCTGTCAATGGACACTTAGGTTGTTTGCACAGTTTGACTGCTGTGAATAATGCTGCAGTGAACATGGGAGTAACGATATCTGTTTCAGATCCTGATTTCAATTCTTCTGGTCAATGCCCAGGAATGGGATTGCTGGATCATATGGTAGTTCTGTGTTTTAATGTTCTGAGTCACCTCCATACTGTTTCCCGTAGCAGCTCCGCCGTTTCACTAGGAATTCCCATCAACAATGTGCAAGGGTTCCAGTTTCTCCAAATCTTGCCAATGCTTGCTGCCTTTTGTTTTTTTTTGATGCTAGTCATTCTGACAACTGCGAGATGACATCTCATTGTGGTCTCATTGTGCATTTCCCTGACGATGAGTCGCGTTGGGCATTTTTTCATATGCCTCGTGATTGTTCGCACATCTTTGGAGAGACGTCTGTTCAAGTCCTTAGTCATTTTGTGATTGGGTTATTAGTGTTTCTGCTCTCGAGGGTGCAAATTGGCTTCCACTGCCAGACACTGTTCTTGGTGCTGAGGACGTACAGATCAAGACAGTCTGGTTTTTGCTATCTAGGAGCTCGTACTCTGGCCCTGCGTCTTTTCTCACCTTTAATATAAGTCTAATACTCATAAGTTCTAGCACACAGGAATGTTTGAAGATTCAATGACACACCGTGATGACAGATTTGAAAATCCTGCACAAATGAACTGTGGGCCCAGACTGTAGACATTATAATCAGCACTCAGCACGTCACTTTACTTTCTTAGTCTCCATCTGTCACATGAGAGTGAGAATATTTGCTCTGCCTACTTCAGACAGCCATCAGATGCTTTCAATGAAATAATGAATGAGAATGCTCTAGAATACTGCTAAAATGTAAACCACTGCTGACCACCTCCGTCCATCCTCTTTGCACTCTGTGAATCACTTGAGGACAGTGATCTTCTGTGACTGCCTTTCTAAGCTTTTCTCCTCAGACCAGGAAGAGTGCCTGGTATACAGTTAGTGCTCAATAAATCCTGGTTAAGGAGTGCTTGGGTGACACAGTCGGTTGAGCATCCGACCCCTGGTTTTTGGCTCAGGTCATGATCTTGGAGTTGTGATTTCGAGCCCCATGTTGAACCCTGCACTCAGCGGGGAGTCTGCTTGAGATTCTTTCCCTCTGCCACTCATTCACTCTCTGTCTCCATCTCAAATAAATAAATAAATCCTTTAAAAATCAATCCATCAATCCTGGTTGAGTTGAATCAAATGCTGTAGCTATTGTCAATAATAAAGCAGGAAGGAATTTTTTTTTAAAGATTTTATTTGTTTGGCAGACAGAAACACAGCCAGAGAGGGAACACAAGCAAGGGGAGTGAGAGAAGGAGAAGCAGCCCACCCGCTGAGCAGGGGGCCCGATGTGGGACTCTATCCCAGGTCTCCAGGATCATGACCTGAGCCAAAGGCAGTTACTTAACCAACTGAGCCACCCAAGCACCCTGCAGGAAGGAATTATTAAACCCACTTAATAGATGAGAAAACTGAGGCTCAGGAGAGACATGCTGTTAGGAAAGGGCAGAGCCAGAATCAGTCTGGTCTTGGCTTCCAATCCAGCGAGCTCCTCGCTACCACGCACTGGAATGACTGGTTTGGGCATATGCCAAAAATATATATAAATAAATATTGATGCTTCCTGAGGACAAGCAAGCCTGCTAGCTCTTGGCAATACTGATCTCTAATAACCTGCGGGTTCAGTTTGAAAGTAGCTTCTCTAATCTAGGTGCCTCTAGGTAACCTGGAACTTCACCCTGGATCCAGTTTACTTGTATCCCCTTACATCCTCCTCTCCCCCAGTCAGAGGGACTAGAACCCCTGCAAGGATATTCTACCTTGATTGGGACACACAGCTGAAGAGTTGCCAAAGGATAGAAAGGAGAAAACACCCCCCTGCCAATATCAACTGAGTCTGGAATGTCTTCATACTGTAGTACACCAGTGAGAAATCCCTTCCTGGGACAGCTTTGGATGGCTGACCAGCCCGGGTTCAAATCCTAGGACCTCCAGTAGGCAAAAAGCTTCACCCTTCTGGTGTTTAGTTTCCTCCCCAGAAAAATATGAACACTACTCTCCTCATATGATTGTATAAAGATTTAAAAGGATGGTAAATGGGGAGCAGCTAGCATGGGGCCTGGCACATAGGAGGTGGTGGCCTCCATGTCCCTTACTGCCCCCAATCCCAGAACAAATCATGCCTGGGCCCCCTGGCTCCTTCACCTCCTTACAGGTCATGAGGATTTATGAGGCAATACCAAGCAAGCATTTCTGTTTCCTGGGAAGTACAAGGCTGCTGTTTTGAGAGAGAGAGAGAGAGAGAGAAAATAAAACTTAGCTCTCTTCCTGTCATCTAGGTTTGAGCCTCCGGGAGGCCTCCTGAGGCCATCCTGCATTTTTATGACCCTGGCGGGTTTCATTACAGGCCCCGATTCCTGGAAACTCATCTACCATCCTGACCCTGAGAATATTTGATTTGAAACATCAGTCATGGTTTAGTGTCGAGCCCCCCGGTTTACGTGTAAGTGCAGGCACTCTGGTTTCCAAATCTGAACTGTGGTCTCAGAATGGGGTATCAGAGAGGCCACACGGCCCAGGAAAGAACAAACAGTGTCGGCCCAGTCCAGCTGTCTCCTGTTGCCATCGCAGTGGGAAGGCTATGCCAAGAAAGAGCACCAGCCCTTTAGCACCCTGGGAGCTCTGGCAAGAAGAAATTATGCCAGTATCACCAAGTCAGCATGGAGGTGTCAGAACTCAACCAGGTCTGATGGGTCAGCTCCCACCAGGAAGAGACCAGTCATACAAATTATCAGGTCCAACTGACTTCTACAAATTCTAGTCAAGGTCTCCAAAATAGAGGTTTCTCAGGTTGTTATAGGTATTATCCCTCCAACCAAAAACCTGTGTTCAGTAGGCAAATATGTTTTAAAGTGCTAAATTATGCTATGTCAAATACTTCTCTTCCCTGCAGTACTTATCAGAACCTTTAATAAGCAAATATCCCTGTAGGGCTCCAAGAGAAGAATATAAAATATAGGGCTTTGTCAACTTTTTAAAATTGCAAATCCTTTCCTTAATCTACAAAAAGAGCATCCAATGGGACCAGTGTTCCCCATAACATATCTTGGGAATCAGTGATCCATACTGACACCATTTCCAAGTGGTACAAGACATGAGCATATTATAGGTTCCTGAGGTGTGCTCAGAACTGGGAGATACAAGGACTACTCAAGGCCAGGCTTAAGGGGTTGCTGAGAGGAACCAGTCACAAGGATGAGAGCTTGGCTGAGCGTCTGGTCTGCGGAGCTAGGCTCCATTCCCAGCAAGGACCCAAGTTGCTAACCACTGAGGGTAGAAGAGAGAAAACTGCAAACTCCACAGAGCAAGGACTAGAGGGAGAGGTTACTGAATGGCAGTCTTGGGGGACAGAAGGCTCTGAATCAGTAAGGACACTTTTGGCTGCAAGTGAGAAAATCCCAATCAAATGTGCTTCAGTAAACTAGAGAGCTTATTGGGTCACATAACTGACCAATCCATCCAGGCAGACTGTGATCAGCCATCAGGCCTGGCTCAATGTAGGGATCAAATGCTGACACCTACCTAAGGTTTATCTCTGCTTCCTCCAGGTTGGCTTCCTTCTTGGCCAAACTGTGTCTTTATGATGGTCACTGGCAGTTCCCAGTTCTGCTCCTTGCAGCTTCAGGTCTGATGGAAATGAAAGCCCACTCCACCAATAGCATCACACACACAGACATACACACTGGAATTAAGTTTCATTGGCTGTAATTGGCCTGACCTGGATCGCATGCTTATCTATGAAATAACTGGGCCAGGCGACCAAAGGTACCAGTTGTCTGGGCACCACGCTTGGAGTCTAGGAAGTCTGCTTTATCTGAAGCACATGGGGTTGGTGGGGGAGGTGACTCCCAAGAGGGAAACTGGGGACTAGTTACCAGGAGGGTGAATGAATGTTGAGCAGTGGATACCAGGAGTATCCTCAAGAGACAGTCTTTCTGGTTGACCCCCAGGGATGACAGAAGCTGATCTTCCCATCCTACTCAGATGGCATAAAGGGGCTCTTCCCTTGCCAGGCTGGCCTCTTGTTGACCTACTGGCTGGACAGTGCTGAGATTGCTTATAGCTAGGACACAGTGACCAGAGCTGGACAAGGGAGGACTAGGCAGGGACTGACCAGAGAAGCGACAGGCTAAGTTCTTCTGGAAGACTTTGCTATTTTGTGAGATGAAAGACCAGATAATATCCAGTCTTAGGAAAACATGACTTAGTGCGAGGTCCCTGTCAAAGCCCAGCTCTCAGAGGCCAGGGAACTCAAGCCTCTTCTGGCTTCTTCAGGATCTGACCAATAGAAAAAACAGAGACCAGGATTACAAGCTAGATGCCAACCAAATAACATTTGATTCAAGATCAGGTTCATGCTTAATAACTCCCAAAATGCAGGGCTTTCTGGCACAAGCTGGATTGGAGAACATGACTTACCTGAAGCTAAAATAAGGATCCAATAACCTCTACCCCTTATGTAGACCTCGGACCCTGCCTGGGCAGTTAAGCACACCATAAAAAGCCCACCCAGCCAGACACTGGCCTGTCCCACACACCCAGAGAGTGATAGGCCACTGGACAGCACCCTAGAGTGCTCAGCCTGCACAAGCAGGAGACAGAAGACTGAGTCCCTAGGTCTGTCCTGTGGTGCAGGAGGCCCCCCAAAAGAACAAACGTGAAGTCTTTTACCCACCCCTGAAGGACATTACTACCTCTTCAGAGTTAAGAGGCCAGTGAAGGTCAGCCCCGACCCTAGTTGGATAGCCACCTGTCTCCAAGGGGTATAATTAACAAGGGGACACTCAACCCCAGCATTCCCCAAGGGGACAGAGGTGGGCACTGGGACAGAAGGAAACAGTTTCTCCATATCATTCTAAAAAGGTCCAGTTCCTTCTCATGCGGCTCTGGTTAACCTCCTGGCTGTGTGGGCTGGACCCAGGATGGAGCTTGGAGCTTGGCTGGATCAGACATGTTGTTACCCAGAAAAGCCAAAAAACTGTGATTCAACAAGAGTGTATACACACACAGACACACATATGCACACGTATGTCGGGTGATGGGTCTATCACATCATGTATGTATGACATAGTATGTGTCAGACCCTGGGCTAAGTTGTTTTGGGAATGATAAAAATTCTCTGATGTGGTTCCTGCCATCATGCTGCTTCCAGCCAAGAGCAGAAAGCAGATGTAGAAGCCATCAGTCCTAACGCAGTGTGTTCCCCACGTTGAGGGAGGAGGCTATGGGGCATGGAGATAAGAGGAGCTTTGCCACCATGGTCAAGTCCAAGGCAATCACAAAAAGGAGCTGGAAGCCAGAAGTCACACCCCTGGATCAGGAAGTTCCCATCCACATGGTCACTCCTGTTCCCTGAGCTCTGCTGGGGCTCCCTCTTCCTCCGTTCTGGCCAGGCTTCCTTCGCCACATGGCCATCAGGACAAGGCTGATCCAGGTGTCAGAAGCTGCGCCTCCAAGCCCTCTGGCTTCTGCTTTCCTCCCAGCTGTCTTTCCTGGATCTTTGACTTCTCTTGTTCTCTGACTTAGCATCTGTGAAGTTTCTGAGCTCATCAGAGCAAGCACCACAGGCTGCCCTTTCTCATGGGATCTAAGGGCTATCCTTTGCTTTTTTTCTCTCTAATGTTTGTAGTACTACTTCTCCTGCAGAAACCTCAGGGAATAAGACCTAAGTGCAAGAATTAAGCTAAATACAACTGGAAGGAGAAATTTAGGTAACGGCATCATCTAAGAAGATCACAAAACCTGAGATCATATCTTAAAGTCACATTTTCTTACCCTGGAAATGTGCATCTCATTTTTTTCTGATATTCTAATATAGTTTTCCTAATTCTAGTCAGTGGAGGAGTGGGATTCTGATTGCTTAGCCCACTTTGCATTTTCTGCCTGGTCCAGCTGGAGCCCTGCTCCCCCCCCCAACCTGAGAAGGCCCCCGGCGTGGGAGGCTTGACATGCTGACCACACCTTGGGCACCCAGATGGGGGAAAGCAGTCTCTCAGGGTAGTGAGGTGTCTGCCCCCCCCCCACAGGACTGTCTGTCTCACACGTAATTTCCTCCTGCTCTAAAATCCTGTGCGGAATCTTCCATCCTTGCTTCCAACTGCCCAGTGAACTCCAGACAACTCATTATCTCCTTCCAAAACTCACTGCACAGGACTCCATGACTCTGCCTGTGGGGCCTTTGTGAAAATGCTTTGTAATTGAAGTTGTGGCCCAAGATTACTTGCCTCTCACTGTGGAACCAGTCCTGTCCACTCCACAGTCTTCTCCCCTGAAGGAAACTCTCACTCATTCATTTATTCAACACACTCATGCTTAATGAACAACAGGCCAGACCCTGCTGTAGGTACAGAGGACGTGACAATGAACAAAACAGACCCAAATGCATGCTCTCGCTGCTTAGAAGAGACAGAAAATAAACAGATTACATAAGTGAAGGATATAGTATAGTGAATAATAGGTGCTAAGAAGGAAAGGCAAGTCAGGAGACAAGAATGTGTGTTGGCAGATGAAAGTTTAAGTAAGGTGGCCAGAGAAAGCCTCCCTGATATTGAAGAAAGACCTGGAGGGAGTAAGGAAATCAGCCCCAGGGATCTAGGGAAGGAGTAGTCTGGCAAAGGGAAGGCCCTGAGGTGGGAGTTTGTTTGGATGTACAAAGAATAGAAGTGAACTTAGTGAACTCAGTCGGTCAGAGAAAAATATATAAATCACATGTGGTAACTCATATGTGGAATTTGAGAAACAAAACAGGTGAACATAGGGGACAGGAAGGAAAAATAAAATAAGATAAAAATGGAGAGAGAGGCACACCATAGGGGACTCTTAACTCTAGGGAAGAAACTGAGGGTTGCTGGAGGGAGGGGAGTGGAGGGAAGGGGTCACTGGGTGATGGGCATGAAGGAGGGCAGGTGGGTAATGAGCACTGGGTGATGAATCACTAAATTCTGCCCCTGAAACTAATAATACAGTGTATGTTGACTAAATTGAATTTAAATAAACATTAAAGAAAAACAATAGAAGTGAGCTTAGCAGGTGATAGAGGCCAGATCGCAGAAGGGGCTTCTAATCACAGTAAGGACGTCAGCATTTATTCTGAGCATGATGGGGAGCTATTGAAAGTTCTGAGCAGAGGAGTGACATAATTTCACAGGATCATGGTGACTGCTGTGCTGGGAATAAACTGAAGGAGGCAAGGGTAGAAGCAAACAGGGAGAGGCCCCTCGGAAGAGATTGCAATAAACCAAGTGAGAAGGATAAAGGCTTAGCCCACCGTGGTGAGTGGTGACAAGGAGTCAGATTCGGGATCTGTATTGAAGGTAGAACAACAGAACCACAACCAGCAGATCTGTGGTGTAAGAGGAGTGAAAGGAGTCAGGGATGGCACTGGGGCTGCAGGTCTGAGTGATGGAAAGATGGAATTTCCCTTTGCTAAGGGAGAGGCTGAGGAGAAGCCAGTTGGGGAAGGACCACCAGGAGCTCAGTTCTGAACAAGTTTGGGTATCTCAATGAGAAATGTAAGTCGGTAGCTGGTGCCCGAGTCTGGAGTTTAGGGGAGTGGACTGGGCCAGATTGATTTGAGACTCCTCAGCATATAGACAGGTTTTAAATCTCTGAGATAGGACAAGATTCCCTAGAGGCTGAGAGCTGAGTCAGAAACAAAAACAACCATCAACTGTTGCCTCTATGCCAGGTGCTATTATTATAGCTGCTTGACCTACAGAGATGAGACTCACCTTTGGCCCAAGAGAGAGGAAGAAGCAATATCAATGGAACGCAGTCACTGTCCAGGGCAGAACTGGGGGGTGGGTAAGGGAGGGGAAGGCTCCTGGGTTAGAGCTCACCGGTTAACCCTTGGTGGGGTGGGGATGTCAAGGCAGGCCTTCTAAAAGGGAGGACTCTACTGCTCCCCTTAAAGCAGCAGAGATGGAGGGAAGGTGCTCCTGGAAGAGGAGCCAGCATGTGCAAAGACAGGAAGTCAGCCCAGAGCATGGGGCTAGAACCGGAAGTGCCCGTGGAGGAGTCAGGGGGACGAGGAGTCATGGAGGTGGAAGACAGGTGTCTGGCGCAGCTCTGGGGAGTGTGGGCTTTGTCCTGAGGTGGACACAGAAAGGTCACCAAAAGACTATGCTCACTGTATTAAGAATCAGAACCTGCAACACATGCCATGTATCCAGGCTGGTGATGGTGGTGGTAAACTTCACGTGAAACAGTTCTTTACAAGGGAGAGGAGCCTTCTGAGTCTGTTCCTTTGTTCATGACACATGGTTACTGGCCTAAAGCTAGAGGAGTGCTTGCCTACCCGGAGGGGGCCCATGTTCAGGCTCAAGGGCACGGGGAAGGAGCTCCCAGTGTCTCAATGCTCCTTAATCCCTTTATGGACATCATCCCAAACCATCACAGGAGAGAGGTATGAATATCTGTTTTCTAGAGAGTTTATGTATGGAGTCCAAAATCCCTCAGCACAAATGTGGAGAGCCAGGATTTGAAACCCGGTCTGTGAGTACCTCCTCCCACGAACCTCTTCCCAGCGAACATTTCCCACCTGCCAAGAGCACATGATTTGCAGGACATCTGATGATTAAAACAACTTGGCTAAGTGGTTCTCACGCCTCATCCACAGTTGTCCTTTCCTTGACATACTGTGGATAGAATTTAAATATTGTCTTTCAAATCAATGCTCATTTTATTAGCAGGAAGCATTTAGAATGAGCCATTATACCATCACGGGGGCTTTTTATTATTGGTCCTTATTAAATGTTTGATGCTCCAAACGGTTATGAGCCCACAGTGTGGGGAAGGTCCCACCCGCTCCCTCCTCTGCTTTCTCTGCCATAAAATTAACCGAGATATTCGTTAACAGACTTATCATTTATCTTAGTTTTAACTGGCATGATGCCGGAAAAATAAAATAAGCATATCAGAGGAACTACAGAAGGCTTTTTAATGATAGCAAAGTTAAATTGCAAGAGCAGTCCTTCCCACTGGCTTTTTATCATGAGCCAGGCCTCTGAGCAAGACAGTTAATGACATGGCCAAGCCCTGGGACCTGAATGCAGACTTATTTATTTGCTCTCTAGAAGAGGGATTGCACATTGTAGCTCCCATGCCTTTCCCTACCTGGGGTAGTGATATTTAAAGAGAGCTTTATTTGCCCATTTCGATTTTGTCCCAAACAGTTTGGTGCATATGTCCTGTTTGCTGGCTTTAGCCATGCAGATGGTGAATCCTTTGTCCCCCATGTTGGAGAGCTTCTGAAGAGGACACAGAGCATTTATCCAGGCTGGGCGGGGGGGGGGGGGGGGGTACCCAGCTGAAGGTGGCCCCAAGTACTAGTATACCAGGCAGTATTGTGGTTAGGCTGTCATGTGCCAGGTGCAGGACAGAGTGAGAAAGTGAAGCCATTACAACAAAGGACAAAAGTCTGTAGAAGGTGGAGTCTGGGGACATAGAACCCCAAGCCTGGATAATAGAAAAATAGCAATAGCTAACATTGTATTGAATGTTCTCTATGCACCAAGCCCAGGACCAGTTTCCATGTGTCATTTCATTGGCCCATACAACACCGCTGTGAGGTCTGTTCTAATATTATTTCTGGCATACAGATAAGGAAACCTAGGAGCAAGAGGTTAAACAATTCTCCCAGTGTCCAGGCTCCCCATTAACATTTGTGGAATCCTAAGCAAGAGTACCACTGGAGGCCCATAGACCATATGTCTAAATATTTAAAAGTTATAAACCCAGGTGGCAAGTTATTAAGTAAAGTATGTCCTCTCATCCTACTTGATGAATATACCTTTATAACGACTGGAAAGTCCAGTTTGAATTCAGACTTCTCATACTCCTTAGAGGCCCAGACAAGAACCAGTGCTTTAAAGAGAGAAGTCCCTGATTCACAGCTTACCCCCATTTTCTTCCTACCCAGTTCTCTCTTAAACTGTGAAGGACCTTCCCTACATGATGTGGACAGCCCAGCCCACACATTCAGGCTTCAGACACCCCATTACAAACAGCTACTGCTTGGATACCCAAGTGAGGATTTTGGGTCCTGGAAGCTGGCGTGGAGTCATTCAGCCAGTGTTCTGTGGTTTCAGGGCCCCAGAGTGTGGTCTAGAAAGAGAAGCATGCATTCCAAGTGAGCATGTCCTCCTGAACCCTGGAGGGAAAGACACAGATGGAAGAGGGCCAGAGAAGCATCCTCTACAGCAGGGATCCCAGAGCAGGCCCCGTGGCTGAGCTTGTGTTTGAACAGAGGCCATCTGACTGGCTCCAGAGCACAGAGGCTGAACCCCTAAGCAATCATCAATCAACTGCAAAACATAAAGTCTAAGTAGTGGCTATGGATTCCCAGAATCCCACAATGTGAGAGCAGGGAGAGAGTAAAGTGCTTTAAATTCATTAAATTAAAGGTAATCACATTTGGTTGAACCCCTGCCCACTGTAACTATGACTATCCATCCATTTTACAGATAAGGAAACTGAGACTCATAAAGGTTAAGTGACTTTCTCAAGAAGGCAGACAGATCCAAGACAAAAAGCCAGGCCATCTCCTGCTCCACCCTGCACCGCCCCAAACCTGCCAGCTCTCTGGCAAGGCCTTGAGTGAGCGTCCTGCAGGGACTGCTCCTGCCACGTGATTTACAGTGTGTGTTCTAATGCCGAGGCGGAGATTCCTACTCCCATCTGTGTGTCATGCCGCAGAGAGCCCTGAGTGGCGTCAGTGTGTTCCAATTAGCCTTCTGAATCATATTTGTTGTCTTAAAATATTTATATCCAACCACTTCCCACCTGCTAGAATAGAATTTTAGCCTCTTTCACAGTGCCTTGCTCTCTCAAGCCCAAAGGAGTACTCTTGTCCCTTGAGTTGATCATGACATCAGGCACCGCCACCAAGCATGACAGTGTTTCCTAATCAGACGTAAGTGGGACAAATGGTGCCACCACCCAGGGCACCCACGGTCTTGCACTTGGAGCTTATTGCTTCTGACAATGGTTCGTCACTTCCACCAAGAGAGGCCATTTGCACTTCTATTTATACTCTTCAATGGGCTCCCACACTCCTGCCCAGGCTTGGGGGCCGGAAGCTCCTATAAACAGCTGCAGGGAGGCCCAGCAGTCAGCTCCATATATTTTTACCCTTCTTGGTGGATAGAGAATGCTGGAGCACCTTTTGCTGCAGGTTGTGTTGACATTCTTCTTCCATAAGTGATTATTATCATCATCATTTCAGGCACTTTTAATCCAGAGGCACGTAGTACGGTGGACAAAGAGTAGGTTAAAGGCTACCTCTTGATAGCCATGTGACCTCAGTTCCATTATTTAAACTCTGCAAGTATCTGTTTCCCCATTTGCAGAATTGGCATGATGAAAGAATTATGGTTGAAGGATGAAATGAGCTGTTAAATCTGCTCACAGCTCTCATGGAGCACCCACTCTGTGCCCCCTGGCTTCCTTAATCCCTTTGATATTTGTAAAGTGCCCAGCAGCAGTGTATCTGGCCCATGGTAGGCATGCAAATCAGGAGGTAAGGAAACTAAGGCTTACTGGAATTCAGTAACTGTCCAAACTCAGCCAGCAGGTAAGCTGCTTTGCCAGAACCCCCAGCTATGAGGCTTGGCCAGTTTCAGAAGCATCTCCATTCATCCTTAGAGAAAGTGGACACTCCTGCCCAAGGAAAGCACCATGGCTAAAAAGGTGGGTGGTCGGTTAGAAACTGGACCATGACTTCTATCCTTGGGACCTTGAAATTGGAGAGCTGAGAGTCCCAGCCAGGATACTTCACCCCCAAAGCCCAAAATGATATCAGGACAACCTTGACCTCTCAAACACATTACTTCAACCCATGGATTGTAATTTCTATTTGGGCACCAAGCCCAAAAACATTTTGGCAGGATTCTTATCAATAGCCCTCCTCCTGTCCATCAACTCCTCTCAACCATCAATCTCAGAGTCCCCTCACTATGTCCCAGAAGGGTGAGGAGATGAGGGCAGCCATCGCCGAGGTCTACTAGAGGGTCAGACAACTGAACTAGAGCTATGACCTTCCATCCTAGCTGCATGACCTTGGGCAAGCCATTTGGCTTTTTGACCCTCGTTTCCCCTTTCCTTATAATGAAAATCATCATGTGTGTTCTCTAGTCTCATATCATGTCTTTCAATTACCGGGTTATACATTTTTACTCTATAGCCTGCAAACTCCCGGAGGACAACATTAATTTCTTAATATAAATAAATTGATGACCAGTAGCCATGTGTTATACTAGATTGAAAAAAAAATCTTAAAGCCTGTAAGATAGCAACCCAACCACTGCCATGATCCTCATTCATAGTCATAGTCATAATGTTATGAAGTTATTGGCAAGGTGCTTTTCTCTCCATACTCTACCTTGATCCTGACAACAACTCTTTTCTACATCATTATCCCATTTTACAATAAGAACATTGGGGTTTCAAAAGGATAGAGAAATTGTCTCAAGGTTGTTCAGATACTGGCTGATGGAGCCAAACATGCACCTGGGCCATATGATTCTGAATTCGCTCCATGATTGTTTCTTCCACACACTGCTATCATTTAGGGGTTTTAGCCTGTGCAGAGACTGCTTTGCACCAGCTGCCTGTGCTTGGGAAGGTTGGCATTGGGGCTGACATCTCACTTTTTAAAATTTTCCTTCCATTTTAATAAATAATATGCCAGAATTCAGGCAAGCCAGCCGAATAATAATTTGTCAAGCCCGACACCCGACTTAGCTTGTTCCCACACTCATCTTCCTACCTCCTACCTCTCTTTCTCGGGCCAGTCTTCACACATCTCGCTGAGCTCCAGATATTTCTGCCTGGGTGCTGTCATCATTCCCTGAGAAGTGGCAAACATTAACTTTTTGTCTTTCCCCAAAGTTTTCCGCTCGGTCTGTTGTGATCGGCTTTACAGCTGCTGTAAGGGAAAAGCTGCTGGCCCTGAGGTCTTCACTGAGATTCCCCCAAAGCTCAATCTCGCCACATATCCTCCCCCCAGAACCTGGACCCTTTTGATCTTAGTCTCGGTTTTATAGAGTATAATAGGTTGGGTTGCAGCATTAGAAGTTAGCAGAGGGAGCTTCCAGACAACAGATGGATACCCCAAATCTGAAAACTTTAAGACTTAAATTTGAATATAATAAATATGTTTCCTACTTTCCAGTGCTTACATATAGGATTTCATATATAGTTCCAAATACATATATAATATATTTTAGAAAAAGTCTATAGCAAGTTCATGGTGCTGTGAATTTTCCTACATAATCATGATCGTCATCATCACAGCTATGAACTTTTTCAGCTTAATAAGGAATTTCACGTTTATTCTCTCATTTGATCACCACAATTTTTTGACAGTGATAAGGGCAAGTATCAATATACCCATTATTTGGATGAGGAAAACAAGGCCTAAGCAACATGCTGGGGAAACCCAGGGGAAGAGGGGTGAGTCAGACCATGGAGATCAGGAACAGCCCCGTGGTGAGGATGGCATTAGAAAAGAGTCTTGAAAAATGAAGAATGTGCAGGGAACTAGAAACGATAACTCCAGCTTTATGGATCCGCACGAGCAAAAGTCAGGAGTTTTGGGAGTTTCATGGCATTCCTCAGATTGGTGGATAGAGGTGGGTGCCCAGTCACAGTGGATCTAGACGAGCTCCTGCCAAGACATTTATAATCTGTTGCCCTGGGGTGGGTATCCCAGAAATAGACCCTGAGACAAGGATTCACGTGAAAGTGATTTACTGAGAAGTATTCCCAGGAAAAATCAGTAGTGAATTGGTCCACAGAAGATGGCCAAGCCAAGCACGGTGACCAAACAATCTCCAGGGTGGAAATTTTACCCAGCCTCACTGGGTGTTCTGGAAACAGGGTGACCTGTGGGATTCCAAGCATGGTCCTGGACCAGCAGCACTGGCTATCACCAGGAAACTAGTCAGAACAGCAGAACCCCAATCTCAGCATGGACTCTCTGAATCAGATCCCCGGGTCTTGTTTTGATGATCTAGAGCACAGTTCAATGAGTGCACAAGGAGATGGAGTACTTACATACCCTGTCCGTGTCGGTCATTGGCTAAGGGGATGTGAGCTTCCAAGTAGCTCTGGTTTTCCGCGTGGTAGGTGCAGATTTCAGCAGGCAAAGGACAGCTGTTCAGTAAAGAGGCTGCTGTCAGGACTGAGTGCACACCAGGCCAAGGGTCATGCGCGAAACACAGTGAAGACACCAGGGTGGATGGCCAGAGCTTTATAGCGTCTGGTCATCCAACCAGCTCAACGCAAGCACCAACTCATGTCCACATCCTTCAGCCTAGCACCTATGGGAGCCAGCTGTCGGCAGGGGATGGTGTTGAGGCTGCAGAGAAAGGGTCCCCCTTCAAACTAAGTCACTTTATTACTTCCTAACTCTTACCAGGTGTTAACAACACTTTGTGTCAGCCTTTGTTAAGTAGAATTAAGTAGAGTTTTCCCTTTTTGACTGAACAGATAAAACACCTTTGTAACTAGGACATTAACACGTAAATAGATACCCTTAATGGAATTTCAAATGATTAGTTCTGTAAGTAAGTAAAGTATTTCCCTGAAACCCAGGGTGAATTTTTCTGTTGTTTAGCAAACTCTTGCCCTATAGAGCACTGCGGTGAGCAGTCCTTCCTGAACAAGGGCCAATTCAGGAAAAAGGAAAATACGTATGGGCAGAAGTTTTTTTCCATTAGGTCCAAAAAAAGCCAGAGTGAGTCCTATGGCAAAAATAAAATGTGTTATTAAAACAATTTGTCTGCTCTATTGTCTAGGACATTGTCAATTAGAAAATTTGGAACTGCTTTTTAACCTGTAAAAGATAAATATCTGGGCACTTAGGAGAAATAACATCACAAAGGCAGTTTCCAACTTTTCCTCTTGAAATCAAATCATACACCGTATCATGGAGCTGGATGAAATGTGGGTTTGCTATATACTTTTTATTATATATGTATGCATATATATGTATATATATGTATGTATGTATCAACTTTCCCCTGGTCATGATTGATTTATCACAAGATCTGAATTAGCGAGCATCTAAAGTCAGGAGATTGAGAAACCTGGGAATAGTCACACCCTTCTACTCCCAGCCCATCCAACAAACCCCAAGGGAGATAGATGGTCCCCAGGGAATGTCACCAGAGTAGCAGAGTAAGCCCATCTTCTCCATCCCATTTACAGCCCCACCCTTCATAAATATTCTGAACACTTCTTGAATTCATGAACTCATTATGTAGCTTTTGCCCATAATATGTCTTTATTAAGGAGAAGGAGGTGGGGAGAAGAAAAATGGCTATCTTTTCCCAGCGAAGTGAAAAACAGGATCACTATAGTGAACTCTGTGATTAGGAAGACCCTCTTCTACTGAATGAATAGTGGAGTAGACCTGATTAATGGAAGGCTCAGGAAAATCATGTGGCACAGTTCTGGCCAATGAAATATAGAGAGACGTTTACTGGAGATTCTGGGAAAGTGCTTTCCTGCTGTAAGTGGGAACTTTGGGGAATGTTTCTCCTTTCAGCCTGAGGAAGTTTGTGGCATTAGTCTTGAGCAGCACAGGGGAAATGGCCTTAGGAGAAGCCAGCACTTTGAATGGCTATGTGAAGAGGGAGTCCTTAGCAGGTGGCTTCTCTTCTTCCTCCTCCTTCCATTTCTCCTTTTCCTAATATTTTTGTGATTTTATTGAGATATGATCATTATGCAGTAATATGCACATATTTAAATTTTTCAGTCTAATGAGTTTTGACAACTACATATATCTGTAATCCCATCAACATGATCAACAAAATATGCATCTTTATCCCCTCCCAAAGTTCCCTCATGTCTATTTTCAATCCTTGCCTCCGTCTATCTCCATCCCTAGGGAATAATTGATCTGATAGATCACTATACACTGGTTTGCATTTTCCAGAATATAGAAAAGGAGTCATACAGTGTGTTCCCTCTTGTGTGTCTTTTTTAACTAAGTATAATTTTCAGACTTCTCCATAACACTGCATGTATCGACTAAACACACTTATTAGCTGTAGTAGCTTTTTTTGTAAATTCCTTATAACTGTCTATGTTGAAATCACTTCATCTGTGAAGAGTCAGTTTTACGTCTTCCTTTCCCATTTATTTACCTTGTATTTATTTTTTTATTTTTATTTATATTTTACTTTTATTTATTTTTCTTGTTTTGTGGCAGTAGCTAGGATCTCCTTTACAATGCCAAATGGAAGTGGTTAGGGCTGACTTTCTTGCTTCAACCTCAGTCTTAGGGGAAAACCATCCTCTTAGCCATTATTAGTCAAGACTTCTATATCCTTACTGATTTTCCAGCTACATATTGGCCACACTGTGGACAGACTGTTGATGTCCCCCACTACAATGTACCTCTGTATCTTTTTTTAATCCTGTCATTTTTGCTTCCTGTGTTTTAGAGCTCTGCTGTTAAATGTATAAACATGTATTGTTATTATGTCCTTTTGATGAACTGACTCCTCTATGATTATGAAATGAACCTTTTTGCCCCTGGTAATATTCCTTGCTCAGAAATCTCCCTTGTCTGACACTAACAAAGCCACTCCAGTTTTCTTTTGATTCATGTTACTATGGTTTACCTTGTCCTATCCTTTTACTTTTATCTTTATGCTTAAAGTTGGCTTTTTGTGAACATCACAAAATTGAGTCCTGATTTTTTTAATCCAGTCTGTCTCCACCTTTAATTGAGATGTTAACACCAGTTTATTTCATGTGATTATGGATGTGGTTGGGCTTTCAATCTACCAACTTGCTATTTGTTTTCTATTTGCTCCCCTCTTTCTACTCACCTTGTCTTCTTTTGAATTTATTGATTGTTTTTAATGATTTCATTGTATCTCCTTTGTTAGCTTCCTGGTTCTGCCTCTTTGTTTTCTGGGTTTTGTGGTTGTTCTAAAGCAAGGTTTCTAAACTCTGCCTCGTTTGAGACTAGATAATTATTTGTCCAAAGATGCTATCCTGATCATTGTAGGATGTCTAACAGCATCCTTGTCTCTAGCCACTAGGTGCCCATAGCAACCCTCCCCACATTGTGACAGATATCCCCAGGATGGCCAAACTAGAACCACAAATCTGGAGTCCACAGTATAAATCTTTAATTTATCATAGTCTGTCTTGAAGCAAATGTTAGGTCACTTCACATATAGTGGATGTGTGAATATAGATTGTCCCACCTCACCTTAGTGCTATTCTTGGCATACATCTTATTCTGCATGAGCTGCAAACCCCACAATACATCATTATTTGTACTTCCTAAATGTAATCTTTTAAGAGAGATTTTTTTAAATAAGAAAAAATATTTTATATTTACTCACATATTTCTTATATAAATTCAAATTTCCATCTGGCATCATTTTATTTTCTTCTTAAAGGACTTATTTTAAAATTTCATGTGGTAGTGTGTGCTGGTGATGAATCCTGCCATCACGTGCACTTTTCACATTTTTCTTATTGAAGTATAGCCGACATACAGTATTATATTAGTCTCAGGTATGCAACATAGCGAGTCAACAATTCTGTACAGTGCCATGCTCGCCATAAGTGTAGCTACCATCTGCCACACACAACACTATTGACCAAATCCTTTATCCTGTACCTCTCATCCCCAACATTTGTATGTTTGAAAATCTTATGGTTAACCTTTGTTTTGGGAATATATTGTCACTTGATCTAGAATCTTAGGTGAACAGTTACTTTCTTTCAGATTTTATTTATTTATTTTAAAGAAGGAGAGAGCATGAGCAGAAGGAGGAGAGAGAATCCCAAGCAGACTCCCCCCTGAGCGCAGAGCCAGCCGCGGGGCTCCATCCCAGGACCCTGGGATCATGACCTCAGCCAAAACCAAGAGTCTGATGCTTAACGGACTGAGCCACCCAGACGCCCCCAATGTATTTTAATTAAAGTGTAAATGACATATAACATTGTATTCATTTCACATGTACACCATAATGATTTGATAGTTGTATACTTTGCAAAACAATCACCACAATAAGTCTAGTGATCTGTCTTCATACATAGTTACAAAAATTTTTTTTCTTGTGATGAGGACTTTTAAAATTTATGCTCCTAGCAACTTTCAAATATGTTATACAGTCCTATTAAGTATAGTCACCATGCTGTATATTACATCTCCATGACTTATTTATTTTATGACATGAAGTTTGTACCTTTTGACTCCTTCACTCATTTTGCCCCCCATCCCCCTTCCCTCTAACAACCACTATTCTGTTTTCCATATCTGTGAGCTTAGTGTTGTGGGGGGTGGTGGCTGGGTGGGGGATGCATGGTGGGGAGTTGCTTTGTTTCATTTTAATTGTTTGGTTGATTCATCTTTTAGATTTTAGATTCTAGATATAAGTGAGATCATACCGTATTTGCCTTTCTCTGTCTGACCTATTTCACTAAGCATAATGTCCTCAAAGTCCATCCAGGTTGTTGCAAATGGCAGGATTTCCTTCTTTTTCATGGCTGAATAGTATTCTCATATATATATATATATGTATATATATATATAAGAATATACATATGTATATATATATGTATATATATATAATAGATGTGAGATGTATATATTTTCTCTTCCTTATATATATAATAAATTTGTAGATCTTCTTTATCCATTCATCTATCAATGAACACTTAGGCTGTTTTGTATTTTAGCTACTCTAAATAGTACTGCAGTGAACATGGTGGTGTATATATCTTTTTGAATCACTGTGGGTTTTTTTTTTTTTTTCATTTTCTTCAGATAAATACCAAGAAGTGGAATTGCTGGATCATATGGTAGTTCTATTTTTAAGTTTCCAAGGAACCTCCATACTGCTTTTCATAGTAGCTGAACCAATTTACATTCCCACCAACAGTGCATAAAGGTTCTCCTTTTTTTCCCCCACATCCTTGCCAACACTTATTTCTTTTTGATGATAGCCATTCTAACAGATACCAGGTGATATCTCATTGTGCTTTTGATTTGCAATCTTCTGATGCTTAGTGATGTTAAGCAACTCATCATGTGCCTCTTGGCCGTCTACGTGTCTTCTTTGGGAAAATGTCTGCTCAGAGCCTCTGTCCAAAAACCCGTGCTTGGGGGTTTTTTTGCTGTTGAGTTGTATGAGTTCTTTATATACTTTGGATGATTACCCTTTATCAGATATATGATTTGAAAATGTTTTATTTCCTTTAATAAGTTGCTTTTCCATTCTGTTAATGATTTCTTTTGCTGTACAGAAGCTTTTAGTTTGATATAGTGCCACTTATTTATTTTTGCTTTTGCTGCATCTGCTTTTGGAGACAGATCCAAAAAAATCATTGCTAAGACCAACGTCAAAGAGCTTACCACCCATATTTTCTTCTAGTAGTTTTGCAGTTTCGGGTCTTACAGTCAATTATTTAATCCATTTTGAGTTAAATTTTTAGGTATAGTGTAAGATAGTGGCCTAGTCTCATTTTTTTCCATGTAGCTGTACCGTTTTCCCAGCACCATTTTTTGAAGACACTGTTCTTTCCTCGTTGCATTTTCTTGCATCCTTTGTTGTAAATTAATTGACTATATATGTGTGGGTTTACTTCTGCGCTCTCAAGTCTGTTTGATTGAACTATGTGTCTGTTTTTATGCTAATATCATACAATTTTGATTACTGTCGCTTTGTAATACAGTTTGAAATCAGGGAGTGACATGCCTCCAGCTTCCTTTTAGTTCCTTTCATAAAATTGCCTTGACAAATTAGGGTTTTTAGTAGTTCCATACAAATTTTAGGATTGGTTGTTCTGTTGCTGTGAAAAAATGCCATTGGAATTTTATTAGGGACTGCATTGGATCTGTAGATTGCTTTGTATGGTGTGAACATTTTAGCAATATTAATTCTTTCAATCGTGAGCATAGATATCCATAATATTTGTGCTTTTTCTATTTCTTTTCTCAATGTCTATAGTTTTCAGTGTATGTCTTTTACCCTCCTGGGTTAAATTTATTCCTAGATATTTTATTCTTTATCATGCAATTGTAAATGGGATCGCTCTTTCTGATAGTTTGCTCATGAATGTATAGAGATGCAATAGATTTTTGCATATTGATTTGTATCCTGAAGCTTCACTGAATAAGTTTTTTAATTCTAACAGTTTTTTGGTAGAGTCTTTGGGGTTTTCTATATATAAATTCATATCCTGCAAATACTAATCATCTTACTGCTTTTCCAATATGGATGTATTTATTTCTTTTCTTGCCTGATTCCTGTGGCTAGAACTTCCAATACTCTGTTGAATAAAAGTGGTGAGAGTGGGGATCCTTCTCTTGCTTCTAACCTTAGAGGAAGAGCTTTGAGCTTTTCACCATCAAGTATGAGGTTAGCTATGGGCTTGTCATATCTGGTCTTTATCATGTTGAAGTATATTCCATCTGTACCCACTTTATGGAGAGTGTGTAATCATGAATTCATAGTGAATCTTATCAAATGCTTTTCCTGCATTTATTGAGATGGTCATATGATTTTGTTAACGTGGTATCACATGGATTGATTAGTGAATGTTGAACCATCCTTGCATCCCTGGAATAAATCCCATGGATGGTGATCATGAGGTATGATCATTTTACTATATTGCTGAATTCAGTTTGCTAATATTTAGTTGAGGCTTTTCACATCTATGTTCATTAGGGACATTGGCCTGTAATTTTTTTTTTATTCTGGTGTCCTTGTCTGGTTTTGAAAGCGGGTAATACTGGCCTCATAAAATGAGTTCTGAAGCATTTTTTTCATCACTAAAGTTTTGTTTTGACTCTCCTTGATGTCTTCCATGTGTCTCCTTATCATGTTTACACTTTCCTCTATCTTCTCAAACAACTAGTGTCTGTTGGACACAGTGTTTTAATACTTTGTCTACTAATTTGATCATCTATTTCTGGGGTGTATTTTTATTAATTTTTCTCATTATTATGGGTTACAGTTCTTTGGGTTTTTTTGCATGCCTGATAATTTTTTATTGAATGGCAGGCATGGCAAATTTTATGTTGTTGGGTGTTGTCATTCTTTAATTCCTTTAGCTGTCTGGGGTCCTTATTCTGGGATGCAGTTGAATTATTTGGAAACCATTTTGATGGTTTAGAGCAAGGATTGGCAAACTACCTGCAGAATCCAGCCCAGTTTTTGCTGGTGTAAATGAAGTTTTAATGGAACATGATCATCAGCTACATCCATTCACTTATGTATGGTCTTTGGCTGCTATGCATGACAGCAGCAGACCTATGTCATTGAGACAGAAACCATATGGGCTGCAGGGCCTAAAATATTCACTGTCTGGCTCTTTACAGGAAATGTTTGCTGACCTCTACTTCAGAAGCTTGCTTTCAAATTAGGTGGGTCCAGGACAGCCCCAGTCCGTGCATGGCTAATTTATCTCACTACTGAAGCATTACCTTTCGGAGAGCTGTGTTCAATGCCTGGCATATTGCAAAGTTACTGCACTTCTGACTGATAGAAGCGTACAGGATTCCTGGTCCTGTCTGATCTCTAGGGATAGTTCTGTCTCGGTCACCTTAACTCAGGAAGGCTGCCAGGCTCTGGTAGGGTTCTCCTCCCCTCTACCACAGTCTAGAAACTCTCCTGGCAGTGAGACAGGAGGCTCTTGTTTGTGGCCCTTCTCTCAGGATAATATACTGTCCTGCATGGACAGTTGTCCAATGTCGGGAAACCACTCTCAGCTTCTTACATGAACTAAATATTCACTGTTTGAGCCAGGTGGAGTTGGTGGCCTCCCCAAACTCCCTAACTGATATAGTCATCTGAATGATAGGGTTCTGGTTTTGTGGGCAATGTATTATCCTTTTGAACTCTGAAAAGCCATGTCACAAAAAAGATAGTGGAACAAACAAGCAAAGCTCCATCAAAAACTAGAAAGGCATGTACTACTCAAGGAAGGGGATATTTCAAAATCCCAGAGTCAGTTTCTACCAAGGCCAGTGGACAACATTACAGACAAGGCGAGTTTGATTTCCACTTAGACTTCTGTTATTATTGTTGTCTTAATATTATTTTAATATAATATAATATTGTTTTAATATTATTATTGTTGTTTTATATTTTTTTAATAAGAGATTCCGGAGAAGATGCCAGAGGACTAGAACTGAATAAGTCTTTGGGGCAAATTTCTCTCTATTAAACTCTTAAGGGAGTGTTGGGAATCGATTGCTCCTAAAATACTTAATGAGGGTTCTAGGCTTAATGAATTTAACACATTTGCTTATGGTAAGCAGGTGCAAAATTCCATATAAATCCAAACTATCTTCTGGGGGTGATGAGTCCTAGAAGTACCCTCTGTTTGAAATAGGACTGCCTTTTATCGTTCTAAACTTACTGTTGAGTTGGAGCAAACCCAGCAAGGTCACTGGTTACGTAGGCTAATCCTTAAGGTGCTTTTGGCATTGAGTGTGGCCTTGAATGAGGTCAAGGGCGGATGGAATGCAGGGAGGTGCGTGAAAACAATAGCAAAGGAGAGGAGTTGAAGGCAGGACCTTGGGAGAAGTTTAAATTAAAAGGGGTCAGAGCAAGCATCTGGACAGAAGGCCAAAGGTCATGATCAGGAACAGGTTAGGTAGTCACGTTTGGGATGTTCATCGGGAAGGACACAGAGGGCCAAAAATTTGACACATCTGTGGGCTGACCACCTCGTGGAGAGAGTTCCATTTAAAGGCATAGGACTGGGGTCCCAGGGTTTTTCCTCCAAAATCTCAGACAGCAGCAACTTTAGGAAATCCGGGCATTCATGACTTTGCTGGCCTACAGCATGTCCTCTCACAGGCCATGTTTTTCTAGACTGATTTGTTCCACGTGAAGGGTTTTTACAATGGATACGTAGGAGGAGGTGTTCTTCGGTGTTAACATTATGGTTGATGAGGTGTTGAGGTTGAAGGCAGGACACTTTGATTCTTCGTCTATATCATCTGGATTGCTGGATAGACAGGTGGATTTGGGCAAGTCACTTTAACCTCCTGATAACTTTGGTTCCTCATCTTTGAAGTAAAGGGGTGAGGTCATAGGGCTCAATTGCAGTAAGAAACTCCATTACCTCAGCACTATTTAATGTGCAAGTTGCCAGAGTAGATGTTTCATATTCAATGTTCAAATCCTCCAAATAGCCCTATGACACATTAGTATCTTAAAGTGCCTGATGAAGAAACAGAAGTCCAGTGAGTTTATTAATGACGTGCCCAAATTTGCATAGCAAGGAGGTAACAGAGCTGAACTCCATGGCAGGTCTCAACTCCGAAAACTTCAACTCCCTTCTACCTCTAACCAATCATGAGTTTTCAAAGTACAGTTGAGTGTATGCAGTTGGAATGTGAATCTTGAAATCTGACATAAGGCCACAGAACACAGACCAGGGAGGGTATGGATGATACCCGCTGTTCCGCTGCTGATCTAATAACCAGGAAAGATTATCATGGATCCAAGAAGTGTTCTTTGAGTCCTGCTTGTTCAGATTTTGGTGTAAGGGCAGATAACCGTGTCTGGTTTCTTGAGTGTATAGTTTGAAATTACGCCTGCTACTGAAAACTTTGGGGATCTCGGTAGGTAAGGGAAATCCATTTTAAATCAGTATCCTTTTTCTAAAATTAAAGGCCCTTAAATTAAGTATTCCTTTCATGCTTCAGCAACTTCTGAGTCCAGCAATTAATTATTGTAATGTTAAAGGTCTTTCATGTTTATGATACACGCTCACATTCTGCAGGCTTATTATGAATTGTAATTTTTTCATTAACTCCCTCCATGTTCATTATTTGCACTCTATTATATCTTAGTTGATCATTTATATAACATTTGAAAGTAATAAAACTATTTTTCATTAAAATCACTCTGTGATTCCAACGTTTCACTAAGGTTAATAAAAACTGTTTTGCAAAATGAAAAATAGAGGTCCGTTTCCATAACACCAGTTGCTTTGAAAACCCACCATCCAGTGTGATAAGGTTGCTCTTTGGAGGCAGAAGGCAGATGGGTTTCAAATCCACGCCTTACTTCTTACTAGCTGTGTGGCCTTGAGCATGTTAGTTTCACCTTTCTGAATGTCAGCTTCTTTATCTGCAAATTAGGGAGGATGAAAAGAATAGCTGCCTCGTGTTAATAAAGGTTGTAAAATGTTTGAATGAACAAACCGAAAAGGAATCAAGCGAAAATTCACCAGTATACTCGTGAATCAAATGTGGAACATTACTCTCCTTTAAGGAAAAAATCAACAGGAAACTGTCACATTGATAAGGATGTCACTAGAAACCTGGGCAAGTTGGAAGGGAATGAATTTATCACTTCTAGAACAGTAGCCTGTCATTGTATACTTCATGCTGTGCAGAATGGAGAGCCTCCAACTCCTCCATTTAAATACAATGGCTTAGAGAAAAAAAAAATGACAAGGATCTCAAGGCGATAATTTCAAAATTGCCACTGTTTCCTTTGTTGCTGTGTGTATTGATACCATCTTGTCCATTATGATAGGGAGAAGCTTCTTGAATCTCAAATATGTACTCAGCACATGCAAGGAAGGGATGGAGGTACTAAAACAGGACAGATTAAAATTATAATCAGCTAATTATATTCTCTCGTAATTGAGACTGTGATTTTCTTCTCTTTTCTTTTTATTTAAGATTTTTTTTATTTATTTATTTGACAGAAAGAAACACAGCTAGAGAGGGAACACGAGCAGCAGGAGAGAGGGAGAAGCAGGCTTCCCGCTCAGCAGGGAGCCCGATGCAGGGCTTGATCCTGGAACTCCGGGATCATGACCTGAGCCGTAGGCAGATGCTTAACGACTGAGCCACCTAGGCGCCCCGAGACCGTGATTTTCTTGACAGTGGTTCACCCCAGTCTGGCACCTCCTTGGCAACATAGGAGGAAAAAGTTTCAGACCGCAAAACAATGACGACGACAACCACAACAATAACAAAAGGCGTTAGGCAGAACCTCAGAGCCACATGGTACTTTCCTACTTCCTTCGTTTGGTTCTAGGAAAGCAGGAGGGTCAGTGGTAACTCCAGCTTTCCTGGTGCTCAGGTCCAAAAGCTTGGCATCCTCTTTGTTGCAAAGCCCACATCCAACCTGCCAACATATCCCGGTGGCTGCTCCTTCAAAATCCACCCTGAGTCTGACCACCTCGCTACTGCCACTGCCTCCCCGCTCCAGCATCTGTTACTTAATTATTGCAGTAACCTTCCAGCTGTCTCCCTCTTCCTTCCTTGCACCTGCAAGAGTCAGCTCTCAACCCAGTGGTCAGCCGGGGGGGGGGGGGGGGGGGGGG
>PITA01000254.1:150104-161745 GCA_004023965.1 Spilogale gracilis | reverse complement strand
ACTGCTTCCTTGCTGTTCCTAGCACAGGTTTGGGGTCTGTTTTTCCTCTTATCTTGTTTCCACTGCTGTGTCTTTAGCGACTAAAACTATCTACCTAGTTCAATAAATATTTGCCCTAATGTAGTGATTTTTCCAAATGAGCTCTGGAGTCAGACCCCACAGGTTTGCCTCTCAGATCTGCCCCTTACTGACTGATCAGTGGGACCCTGACCTGTAAAATGGGAACAGTAGAGGTACCCTTTTCATAGGTGTAGTGAGTTGCATTCTGTCTCCCCCAAAAAACATTTCCAAGTCCTAATCTCTGAAACCTGTGAGTGACCTGATTTGGAAATAGAGTTTTTGTGCTTATGATCTCAGCACTGATGTCATCCTGGATTTAGATTGGATCCTAAAGCCAGTGGCTGGGAAGGAAAGGGCAAGGAAAGAGATTGGGACCCAAGCAAGAAGGCCGTGGAGGTGGAGATGGGAGCTATGCAGCCATAAGCCAAGGAAAGCCAGGAACCCCCCGACACACACACACAATAGAGTTGTTAAAAGGATGTAAGCATATTCTCTATATAAAGAGCTTTACTCTAAGCAACTCTGTAAATGTCAGTTATTAGGATTAGCCTTATTTTATAGACAATGAAATCAAAGTGTTAAGATGATAAACGACTTATCCAAGAGCTCACAGAAGCTGCTGTGGTGGGTTAGGGATCAGAACTGTCCAGGTTCTGCCAGGCTGCCTGGGGAGGCAGGGAGGTGTTGATAGATGACCGCTCCCTGCTGTTGATAGATGACCGCTGGCTAATAATAATCTCAATTAAATCTCTTCCAGCTCATAATAGTCTATGAATTGGACAGATGCTTCTCAACAAAGGGTTTTTCCTTTTCTTCGGTCAGCCTCAGAATTGCCAAAGTAAACATTCCAGATCTGACACAGAGCACAGCCCGGTGACCTTTCAGTTTGCCCACGGTGACCAGAGGGGACTTAGCATGTAGCCAGTCAGACCTGCCTGCTAGGAACCCCACCTCACCAGTGACCACAGAGGTCTCTGGACTGGCTGCTTCATAGAACTCCCTACACGCAGGCTCAGCAAGTGGGAAATGTGAGCAAATGCCATGTGGAGTTGAGATTCTGATCAGTATTTAAGTAGCTTCCAGAAGCATCGATCAGAGGGTCCTGCTAACTGAATGTGCTCTGCCAGCCACGTTTTCTGGTGGAAATTCTCCCTGTAAATCAGCAAGCCCAAAATCATTGCCAGAAACTTACTCAGATTCCTGGTCGGGTTGGGGGCAGAAGCGAGGACACCAGGGAAGGGGGCAGTGGAATGGAGACTGAGAAGGGAATTCAGATGAAATTATTCCCTCCCCCATCTTTGCCTCCCCCAACCCCGGATCCCAGAAGGGATGGTGATGTTTCTCCACGCACACGGGCCTCCAAGCATGCCGGAGCAGAGGGGTCCAGTGCAAGGGAGGGAACCAGAGGCATGCAAGGGGATCCTCCCCACCTTTGTGACACCTCCCTGAGTTGTCACCTGGTCACCATAGCTTCGACCATGCTCCTTCCCCCGCTTCGTGAGGCTGAAGTAGTTGAGGGAATTTGCTGAGCTCTGGCCATTAACACTACCGCTAACCAAAGAGCTCCTCTAGCCGAATGCATCTTGCAGGAGAGGTGGCCCTCATTAGGAAAACTGGCCGCGTGCCAGAGACTCTTGCTTTTCTCAGCAGATGAAGTCTGATCACCTTCTGATGGAGAAGTGAGGCTGGGGGTGGTTCTGTTTCCAGAGGCAATGTGTAAGACTCAAGAACAAAAATGCAACCACATCCTGAGACAAGTAAGAAAGCGTTTCTAAGCTGGTGCCTAAGGCAAGTGCAGAAGCTGAAATAAGGACAGGAGCAAGGGGCCATGGGCAAAATAGTTCAGTGACCAAGATGTGATGTGTGTTGTGGGTGGGGTGGGATGATGCCGCGATTCCCCCCCTAAACCCGCCCTGAGCTTAAGGTAAGGCGTTGGTACAAAGGGATTAAACTTGCACCTTCTGGAGTCAGCCTGCTGGATTTAAATACCCGCTCCCCCACTCCATAGCTCTGTAACTGAGGCCAAATCTCATAACTCCTTTGTGCCTGCAGTTCCTAATCTGTGAAATGAATTTTGCAGAGATTAGGCGACTTAATTACAGAAGATACTGTAAATATTGGTGCTTATTCTCATCAGTGTCATCATGGTGAGTAGATCAGTTAGAGGCGTTGAGCAGGGCAGGATGGAGGAGCTCTCTGAAGCCCACGCCCCACCTTGAACAGCAGCAAGGTCATGATGGGGAAAACACCCGCCCACTTGGAGGACCCAGACCACAGAGCTGGGGAGGGAGGTAGAGAAATGGGAGGAGAAGGCAGTGATTGTTGCTGGACATCTGTATCTTAATCTACTGCTTGATGATCTCAAGTCATGTTTTGGAAATTGGAAGTAAATAGAACCATTGTTGGCTAAGTCTTGTTTCCAGTGAATTAGGATTTAGGGTCAAGATCTTAATAAATCTATCTAGAGTTTCCTGGCCACGCTTTCCCGGTTGTTCTTATTCCTTGGGGATAAAAGGAAGGGAGGCAAGGCTCTTAAAGCAGAGATGGTCTTACCATTCATCTAGAGAGCCACAGGAGGCAAACAAAGGGCTCTAAGAAGGAATTACAGCTTGATTGAAAATGGTTGCAGATAAAACATCTTGGAAGGAATCTGCAATCAGTTCCTACTTTCACTCTATAAACACTCCTGCATCCCTCCTACGGGAGAGGCACAGGAGACCCTAGGAAGTCCACTATGTCCCCACATCGAGGAGCCCCACCAAGAGGAAAGGAAAAGCCAGTCAGCAAATGATTAAAAGCAGGTATAATCCCGAAGAAAACTCAGAATGAAAGTGCCCTTTAAGCGGAGAACTAATCATGAAACTATTTTTAATGAGCACAGCATGAGTTTTATTGCCAGCCAACCTGGTTTCGGCCTCCATCTGATCACCTATGAGCTGCAGAACCTCGTAGAAGCCTGTTAACTTTGCAGACTGGGTTTCTTCATCTGCAAAATGGCACCACCACCCACCTGTGGGATTGTACCCAGGGTGACTGTAGTCTAGGCCCCGGCACATGGTAGAGATGTGACAAGAATTCATTCTCTTCCACCGGAGGGGGCCCAGAAGGTTTTCTAAAGGAAGGTCCATTTAAGCAGGTTCGAAAGGAGGAATAAGAGCTTGCCAGGTAGAGTGGGAGGCATTTCGGGCATCCTTTTGACAATATTGTGATTTCTGCCCAGCTTTTCAGGAACCCATATGCCCACTGACTGACAGTAATTTTACAAAGCCAGACGTGTCTGTATTCTTTTTCTATCCAGAAAAAAAAATCTTTTTGTTTTCTTGTACTTAACAGTTATTTTGTCGTAGTTACAAAAAGTCCTCTAACTGCCAGCAGTAAGTCTGCCAAAAATATCGTAGGGGGCATTAAATGTGCCAAGAAACTGAGGGGAAGACAGGAAGCAGTTTCCTTTTATTTAAATAAAGCAGAGTCTTACAGGTAGAAAATTAGCATTGAGGCCAAAGAAGAGGTAGCCACGCCGACAGCTGCATGCCTGGTCCCCTGCCTGCCTGTCCCCACGGACGGCTATGCAGAGTTGCCGAAGCTGTGCAGATTGCATTGGGCCCCAGGGACCCTTCAGTATCCAAGCCACTGATAAGCTTTCGTTTCTTCTGCATTTGAAATTCTGGCCAATGTGGTGGGGCGGGCGGGGCGGGGGGATGTAGGGGCCGTGAAAACAAGAGAAGGCTCTCTCCTAGCATGGGTTCTGGGCTGAGATTAGGGAAACAACCTCAGTAGTGCCTTGGATGTGACAAGCCCAGTGATGGCTTATGGGTACCGCTGTGGGGAGGCCGGATGGGAGGCAGGGTCCACTTTGCCAAGGACCTGGTCTGCTCATTCGTGTCTCTGCGTGCACGCGTGCACACACACACAGATCCTCCCTTCCCTCCACTCCTGGGCTATCTTCTTCAAGTGTGAACGTTGAAAAGCGACCTTGCCTAGCTGATAGAGAGGAGCAGAGCGGGAGATGGTGCCGTTCTGCCTCTTCACCTCTAACTCAGCCATGCCTCCTTCTTCAAGCTGTTCAGTCTGTCTGGACTGCCCTCCCCCAGCTGCTTTCCTGACCCCAGGGCTCAGTCCCACAGGCCCTGTTAACCAGACTGTAAGGTCCAAAGGATAAGGATGATATGAGCTCATGCACCATTTTGTCCCTGGCACTTCACACAGTGCCTGACCTAGAGTAGGTGCTTGATAAATATTTGTTGACTGAATAACAAGCCAGATCTTTTCTGTCTTCAATTCCCCTAAAAGGTGGGACTTCATTTGTCATGTCACGGGTCCACATTTTATATTCTACAGTTGTTTACATGTCTGTTTTCCCCTCTAAACTAGGAGCTCTTAACCTAGGGTCCATGCATCAGCTTCTGCAGAACCCAGGAACCCCCTGAAATGTACATGGAATGTTAGTGTGTGTTTCTAGATTTGATTTTTTTCTGCAGAGAAGCTCCCCAGTTTGGGTCAGGTTCTTGCAGAGGCCATGACTGGAATACGGTCAGAAACAAGGTGAGTCTGCAGAGACTAGAGCCCCCTTTGAGGCCAGGGTCCTAACTAGCACAATGCCTGGTGCACAGTAGTGAAGACATGTTCACTGAGCAAGTGAGTGAAAGAACGATCCTAGGTACCAGCCTGGTCTCCACCATCACCAGATTCCCAGACACTGAGTCGTCTGGTCACAGTCTCCCTGACTCCCCAAGGCTGAGAGATTTGGACTTTTCAGAAAGATGCACCTGAGCTGAATTCTCCTGTGCCTCTCTCATACCAGTATGTCAGCTAATGGGAGAAAACTGCATCTTGGCATGCCAGAGCTAAATGCTGGTCATTCTTCTGGCTTCCTCTTCTGGAATGAAGCCAGAGCACCCCGTTTCCAGCTCAGCCAACCTCTCTTGCCCTTGCCCATGTGTCAGTCAGATCAGGCAGCGAGAGCAAACCACACACAGTGGCTTATAAACAACACACATCTATTTCTCACGGTTCTGAAGGCTAGGAGGTCCAAGATCAAGGTGCTGGCGGACTCAGGGTCTGGGAACAACCTGCTTCCCGGTTGATAGAAGGCACATTCTAGCTGTAACCTCACATGGTAGACAGAGCAATAGAACTCTCTGGGATCTTAAACCCATTCATGAGGACTCCACTCTTATGACCTAAGCACCTCCCTCAAGCACCTCCACCTTCTAGCACCATTCATTGTGCATTAGGTTTCAGCATGTGAATGGGGGGAGGGCATGAATATTCGATCTGTAGCAGAACACTAACTTTGATTTGTTGTGTTAGGCGCCCCCTGTCTCTGACAACAACCCCTGCCCCTGGAACCATTTTCCTGCTTTCTTTATCCAAGGTCATGTCCACGTCCCTCTCCGTTACAATTCTTTTTGCCTGGTTTCTATCTCCTTTGTTCATGGCAACTGCTATCTTTACCTAATAACACAGGAGCCTCTCTGTAAAATGGGGGCTCTTGGATTTCTGGAAGGCTATCCACTATAACACAAGCACCAAAAATCTCTCTGGTTTTTCATGAACCCAATTCATTAGGGCTCATAGGCCCATGGGACACAGGGGACCCTCTGCAAGTCTGGGGGACTGGAGGAATTTCAGTGGGGAAGGAAAGATGGCTATTACCAGAAATCCCATTCCATTTATGGATTCAAGCTGTCTCCAGACACCCAGATTCTTGGATATGGAGCAAAGGCATTCCGATTCAGATATTGACTAGCTCAGACACCCAGGGGCAGGTCTTGCTACAAATTCATCTACTATTTTCTCCCTATCCCCTGCACCTCCGGAGAGAGAGCTTGGCTGGAGCTCATGCTCCCGCTTCCCACGGCGGCCATTCTGAAGTGCTCTGAGGATGGGACAGTCAGACCCAGGGCTCCATGGGTGCAGCCTCAGGTCCTGAAAAGATGGTGTTCAGACTGTGTCTCGGAGCCTGACTTTCATAGACTGGAGATAATCGTTGCTCTGCCTACATCCTGAATTATCGTCAAGCCCAAAAGAGATGAGGGGTTCCTTTACTCATATTCAACAAGTGCTTACTGAGCACCTACTGTGTGCCAGGTCCTGGAGGTATGTAGAGAAATGAGACCTGCTCCCTGCCCTCAAAGAGCTCACAGAACGAATGGGATGAGACAGACAAATGATCAATTTCAGCGCAGCGTGGAAAGTGCTACCGCCCTATAGGAAATCCCGCAGGATGTCATCTGCCCAGTCTTAAAAGGTTAAAAATGGAGACTTTTCACAGGAGGAGTGGGGACCGAAAGGGTGAATACCAATAGCTAGAGAAGGGGAAATAAAGATATTCCAGGAAGGGGAAACAGCCCGTGCAAAGCCAGGAGATACAAATATGGCATCTTTCCGGGGCTCGCAGCTTGCTCAGTAGACAGGGGGAGAGGCAGGGGCACATGGAGAGATGAGGAGAGGCTGGGTCGTAGAAGGAGGCCAAAATGGGCTCTTTCCAGAAAACGGTGGACAGGGATTTTGAACAGGGGCATAAAAATTTCAGATTTATATTTTTAGAAAGGTGGCCCTTGGCTGCAAGCTGGAGGGTACAGCAAGGCTGAGGGTGTGGAGACTGCTTAGGGACCCGGAGGCCATCCCAGGAACTCCAATGGGGCGGGGGCCCAAGTGGCGGAGGGGGGTGCAGGGAGAAGGCAGCAGCAGGGATGGAGGGGAGTGAGTGGGCTCCTGAGACACTGGGAGGCAGCAGCAGCTAGACCTGGTGTATGAATGGGAAACCTTTTACAAATTCAGAAGTGCTGCCTCTTTGGTAGCGGAGCGTCTTCTTTCTAAACGTGGGCACCACATGAAGTCATTTCAATCTGCCATGAGCTCCACAAAACGACACCTTCTTGTCTCCAGAAAGAAGGGCTTTTCCCCCTCTTTCTGAATTATTTTATCTCTATAGTTGTACAAATGCAAAATATTTTTAAAAACAGTAAAATGGAGAGGCGCCTGGGTGGCTCAGTTGGTTAAGCGACTGCCTTCGGCTCAGGTCATGATCCCGGAGACCCGGGATGGAGTCCCACATCGGGCTCCCTGCTCGGCGGGAAGCCTGCTTCTCCCTCTCTCACTCCCCCTGCTTGTGTTCCCTCTCTGGCTGTGTTTCTCTCTGTCAAATAAATAAAATCTTTAAAAAAAAAAAACAAACAGTAAAATGGAAAGCAGTGCTTTTTTAAATAAAATGACATTAGCTCAGGACTGCCTTTGGAAATAGGGGGACACAGACTCCCCACAGGACTTGCTTGTTGCCATCAGCTCCTTGACGGAAGCGCCTAGACATGTCCCCTCCACAGATGAGGAGGAGAGAAGCATTTCAGGCTGCAGCAGACCTTGGACTGAAGACAGTGCGAAGGATCAGTGTCAGAGAGACAGATTTTGCAAAAGTAAAATGCCTCATCGGTACTAGTTTAATAGGCCACTTTAGCAGTGGAAGAAGAAATGTTGATATCTATGCTGGCTACTTTATGATCACTTAGCTTCATGTAAGCTATCTCATATTCATTAGAAATAAGAGTAATTTTATTCATTGGAAAGAACTCTGCAATTTATAGCATCTTAATTGCTTAGAGTTTTAAATTCTGATAAAGCTCCATCTATGCCAGGAGTGGGACAGGCAGAAGAGAGGGTTCATGCATAATGACAAAGATATCAGGGCCCACATGATGCTTGGCGGCTGTGTCCACTAGAAGGGGTGAGGTTGTGCCATGGTGGGAAACAACCCCCGGAGTCTCCAAAATCCTCTCTGGCTCCTGTTAAGTGTCCAGCATGGATCAAGAGCATGTCCCTCAGGGACCCAGGCTTCATCTCCTGAGCTCTTCCCTGGTCCCCAGGGCAGGAGGAGAGAACAAACTGCACTGACTCTTAAAATGTCCTTCCTGCAATGACATGCACTGTTTCCTTTCCCTGGGCACAGGAAGTCCCAGATGGAGAGATACCACATTGCAGGCAAGTCCAGTCCTACCCTAGCGTGGGAGGAGAGGCTGTCTGTGGACAGCCCCAGGGACCACACAGTGGCACTGAAGCCACGGAGTCCTCCACACCCCACTAAGATATGAGCTCCCTGAGGGTGGGAACCGTATTGTATTGATCTTGGTATCTTCAGTGTGAATACAAGAGTATTCACAGAGTAAATGATGGTGAATTTCTGATGAATGAATGAGTTGATATATGGATTTAATTTTCAGAATTTCTGAGTCTTCCTCAATGAGTAGTTCCAGGGAGATCAGCCTATATTCTTTCACCCAATCTTCCTTTAAGGTTTTCTGGGCCACCCGAAGGGCACACACTTGGCTTCCCATAGCACGGAGCAGACCCCCCAGGCAGAGGTGGGACTCATGAAGCCCTTCCTCAACCAGGGTAATGGGGCAGCGGGCAAATCCAAGGCTCCCATCAGCTGGTTGTCTGGGGCACAGGACTGAGCGGCAGAAGCCAAGGCTGGGGAAAGGGAGCAACCCAACTGGTGACCTTACGTTGTGTTGGCAGTTTTATAGAACTTGTCTACTTCATCCTCTCAGCAGTCCCGAGAGGAAGGTGGTATTCTGGCCCCGCATCTTGCGCATGAGAAAACTGACAACCAACGATATTAAGACATTTGCCCTAGATCTCCCAGCCATTTAAATGGCCTTGAAGACAGAGCTGTTTGGTTCCAAGTGGGTACTCTTAACCACTGGGCTGAGCATCTGTCTTCTACAAGCTTCTTACCGCTTCAAAGCATTCTGGTTTTCTATGAATATCCAGCCCCTTTGGCTCTTTCACAGCCCATGCTCCAAGAGGCAGGAAAGGGGCCAGGAGAAATGCACCCCCTTTCATGCCCTCAGGCCTAGCTGCTCTCTCAGGGGCCCCCAAGCTCTCACCTTCCACTGGCACCTTCAGTAGCCTCAGCAGCTCAGATGGGGCAAGCCCTGTGAGCTCAGCACCCGCCATAGTTCAGAGTTGTGGCAATTTTGTTTTTCTTTCCCTGACTGTCTGTCCTCACATCAGTCAGGCTGTGCTGATGCACTCTTCACATTGCCAACACCCTGCAGCCTGGCAGAGGTGGTGTGGTCCAGGGAAAGGAACAACAGCCTGCGTTCCACCCTGCTTCTCCCTCATGCTCTTTGTATGTCCGGACCCCAGAGTCTGCCTCCTCGTTTATAAAATAAGAAGGAAGGGAAGTGACGTTCGTGGGACACCTGCAGCATGCCAGGCACATCACATGAGAACTCTCACACTATCACGTGGGGAAGGCAGTAATGTCCCCATTTCACAGAGGAGAAAACTGTGTTCAAACTGGTCAAGGAACTGGCTCAGGACACACAGCCGGGCAGGATTCTAATCTGGTTTGCCTCTCCCAGTGTTGTGCTTCCCGATACATTTGTGGATCTCAGACTTTTGCAGAAGTGAAATGACAGCCTGGGCCACTCCTTAAAACTTGGGTTGCTAGGCCCCACCCCCAGAGTTTCTGATTCAGGAGGACCATGATGGGGCCTGAGAATTTTCATTTTTAACAGGTGCACCAGAGGTGCTAAGGCTACTGGTCTGGGGATGACACTTTGAGAACCACTGCACTAAACTGTGTTACCAAGCTCTCTGAACTGGAAGAGTTGACAGCCAAGAAGTTCTCATAAACCCCTGCAGGGTGCTCTCTTGAGGGACAAAGTGGCTGTCCAGAGGTCCTGCTCTAGGATGGTGTTCCCAAGGATAAGGATAGACCTCCCAGGATAAGGATAGACTTCCCAGGCTGGCATCTGCACACAAAGTCTAGGATAGGCAACGTGTGCCCATTGCAGAGTGAAAACCACCACCTTTCCCACTGTGCTTGGTGAGGGCCCATCTGCCATGCAGACCTGGGCTTTATTTTTGCCACAGCCATCTGCTCCCCGTGGCAGGAGTGCAGGGGTAGGGCTGGGCATATCAGTGGCTCCCTAAGCTTTGGGACATAAATGCAGGATGTATTACTCACCCATGCCACTAGGAGTTATTAGGAAAGCTCTATCAATGTAGCAGATACTGTACCACCAAGAAGGATGATGCAATAATGAGCAGATACACAGTCATTGCTGCTGCCCCTTGTGCAGTTTAAAACTTGGTAGCAGAGACAGACATGAATCAAAGGATTACACAAGTGAAAATAAACTGTGCGACACTGACCAGTGCGATAAGGGAGAGGGTCACGGTGCTTCTAGGGTGTATGAGGAGGAAAATTGGCCAGTAAGCTGAATTTTAAGGCTGTGCGTGTAAGGAAGGGCTTTCCAGGCAGAGGGAAGAATGTTTACAAAGGCCTTGTATGGGGAAGGGCTGGAGCCCAGAGTGGGATGGGGCTAAAGATTGCTAGAAACAGACTGAGGCATGTTGCACGGTTTGGGACTGTGTGCTCAAAGGTTATGTCTCTGTCCTGAGGGCAGTGGAAGCCTGTGGGCAATTCTAAGCAGGGAGATAGAATCAGATTTGCATTTTGGAAGTATCACTCTTTAATTCAGAGAATCAGTTAGAGGAAGGCCAGTGTGGATGCCAGGAGACCGGGGAGGAGGCGAGCGTAGGAGTCCAGGTCGTGAACAAGGTGATGGTGGTGAGGGTGGTAAGACCAGCTGCAATTGGCGATGGACTGGGTGGGAGGCTGTTGACAGAGAAGGCTGGAAAGGTGATTTTTGTTGTGCAGTTGCATGCATGACAACCCCATTCATTGGGATTGGGTCCCCAGGAGATGACCAAGTTTGGGCATGTTGAGTTTGAAGAGCCTCTAAAAGTACCAAAACACATTAATAAAAACCAGTAGGATTCACTAATCTAGAGTCCCAAGGAGTCTGAGCTACAGATAGGAATCTGCTAGTCAGCTGAAACCATGGTCTTTGATGAGACTTCCTAGATTAATAGATTTTGTATGTCTAGACTTCAGTGTATTGAGTCTTTGTGAATTAAGGTCTTGCCATTTGGATCATACGTCTCCCCTGATATGATTAGCTCACTTTGCTGGACATTGCCATTAATATTAACCTAGGGAATTAATATTTATTGGCTGCTAGAGAGAGACAGTAGCAGAGTAAGCCAAAGAACTTGAGTCTTCCAATACCTAATACTATCTTGCTTTCCCTCAGGCTCACCAAGGAGATGGCATCAAATCAGCAGTGCATTAGGGGGTCTGATGCCTTCCTGAGCATTCCGGTGTTGGCCCCTGTGGAATCAGTGCCAGCCCTGACACTTTTTTACTTTGGCTGAGGCCCACAATGTCACGTATCTGAGGGCCTCTGGAGTGGAAGGGGATAGACCACGGTCAGGAATATGGAGCTCCATATGTTGGACTCAACATGAGCAACTTCCAGTTGTTCAAGGCTGGACAAAGTGTAGACAGTTGCCTTGGGAAGTAGAGGGCTCCCCATCACCAGCAAAACTGGAGTGAATATTTGATGTGAATATTGTAGAAAGGTGTCGATGGGGTTTGAGCAACCAAATCTTTGGCCCTTTATGACCTATGAAATCCTTGAAGCCCTGCGCGGGAGAAATTCTCATGCTCTGTCCTGCTGTGTTTCTAGCTCTTTCTCATGGGTCTTTCTCCTCCTCCTCCTCCTCCCCC
>PITA01000254.1:98072-150004 GCA_004023965.1 Spilogale gracilis | reverse complement strand
GTCTGCATGACAGGAGGAGATGAATGCTGCAAAAATAAAACCATAGAGGACTAAGGTCCCTTCCCTTTCAGGCTAGATTTTGAGATCTGTCCTAAAGGACCTTCAGTTGGTAGATTTTTCCTACTTGTGCCTTTAATTTTATCTGACCTCACGCTCCCCCATCTCCTAGTCAAACAGTTAATGATCTGTTTTAAAAATGACAATGGGAAGCCATTTCCTATTTGAAGGGAATTTGAAGGTGAATCTTTTTGTGACATAAGTAATCTTCGATGGATTTCGTACATCTAGACTTGGGCATACTGAGTCCTTCTCAGTCAGGGTCCTGTCTCTTGGATCATGAGTCTCCCTCAAGATGTTTACCTCACCCTGATGGGTATTTCCACAAAAATAAACAAATAAAAATTCAGGTGAACAGAACTTGAGTAAGAAAGTGCCAAAAGGATGGCTTGGCTAAACATGGTTCTCTTGGAAGGGCTCACACTTCCACAAAGTGACCCTGTGTGTTTCTAGCACTGCTGGGAATACAGTCCTTTCTGTTGTTTCCATGCCCTTCACTTCCAGAATGTTCTCTCTCCTCTGTTGCCTCCCTAGCATGGGACTCCGGCTCATGACTCATTTGGGGGGATCTTATGCACTTTATGATACAAAAGGGCACCCAAGGCCCACCCAGGGCTGCACAAATTATTATTCCATAGGATGTTATTACAGCGGAGTCTGGATGACACCTGGAGCTACCAGAAGTGGCAGTGAGGGCTGGGAATGTGGACTTGGGCCAAGAAGCAGACTGAGAGGTACCTGAAAAAGACCTTTTTCTCCAGAAACCCCCTCTTCTGTGTGTGCGAGAGAAGGATTTGGGATACAGCAGTGGCTTCACTGACCCCGGACCTTCGTGGGATGGTCTCCATTAGCTAAAGCTCTGCAAGGGACACTATGGGTCTCCAGTTTATCTCTGGGTGGCATTTGGAGAGAGGAGGGCTTTGAAGAAGAGGCTCTGTCTAGATCTGGAGTCAAAGCCCAGCTCCCCAGCTTACTAGCTATGTTACTTGGGGTGTATTACATAACTTCCCTGAGCCTCTAGTTTCTTATTTGTAATAATAATAGCTAATTTTTAGTAAGGGCTTGCTGTCCTGAAGGCACTATGCTCAGTGGTTTATGTCCCTTGTCTTACTGAATCCTTAGAGCAGATCTTGGAGGGGGAGGGTGATGTAAAACTTCTTTCTCCATTTCATTATTTCAGTTAAACACTGTCTCTGCAGCATGGACTGTGGGAGAAGACTTGGAACAAAGAGGCACAGCAGAGGCTGGACCATCCCTAGGAGCTGGGGTGGGAGGGACGGTATGGGTGGAAGGAAGGAGGCCATGGAAGACACCATCTCTACCCTTGAACAAGGTTGGGTGAGATGTCCTCCTCTGCTCTCCCATCACCTGTCCTCTCCTTGCAGACTGTCTATTAACATAGCTATTCCTTCTACCTGCACACTAGCCCTTGAGGACAAGGACTCTGTCTTTCTTACCTCTGAATCCACAGTGAGTGGCAGGTATCTGGTGCTCAAGGAAGGAAGCTGAACAGATGACTAAACAAATGAATGACTCATCCCATTCGGCTAGCAGTGTTGAATTCATGTCTCCTGTCTCTAAAGGTCTAGTCACAGTTCAGCCTCTGTGTGACCCTGGACAAGTTACTTGCTCTCTCTGAGCCTGTTTCATCTTCTGTAAAATGAGAGCGTTAGAAAGGGTGCTGTCTCCAGGTATTCTGAGCTTGGCAATTTTATAATATCTGCAATGACCAAATCAGCCCGAGAAAGCCTCCAGGATTCAAGAAATCCCTCTCTGAGCAGTAGGCAGCACCAGCTTGACCCAGAAAGTATAGAGAAGGATTCAGGTGACCTGGCCACTCAGTGGGAAATCCCATTTCCCAAGCTACAACAGCTAACACTTAAACATAGTACCCATGGGGTTCACAGCCCTGCTCCGCACTGTAAGGATGTCAAACGTAGTTCATTCCATTCCTGCCCTCCATAGGAGGTAAGACTTGCCCAAAAATGTCCATACTGCAAGGTCCACTGGGAGGAGTGTCTCAGGAGAGGTCCAAGCCATCGTGTTCTATGAATTCACAGGGAAAAGGTGATAACACCTGGTTGGGGATGAAAGGAGCTTTCTCCTACAGGAAATGGCATTTGAAAGACCCCAGAGTATGTGGCTGGAGCACCTAGAGATTGTGCAGGGCATGTCAGGCAGAGGGCCTGGTGGTGGGAAAGCAAAGCAGAGAGTCCATGTTTGGGAAATGAAGATGATCTGGTTTTGCATAGCCTTTATCCATGGAAAATGCAAGAAGAAGTCTGAGGAGGACATCCCGAGGCACTATGGGATAAAATCTTGAAAGCCAGAATGAGGAATTTGTACCTAATGCAGTAGGCAGTGGGGAGTCATTGAAGGTTTTGGAATAAAGGGGTGAGAGCAGAGCTGCCTTCAGAAATTTCCATTTGGTACCAGGGTTAAACCTGTTCGGAGAGAATAGACACCAAAACTGGAGGTGGAGTGTTAGGGGACATTTTGGGGCTGTGACAATGGTCCAGGTGAGAAATTATAGTAACTCGACTAGGGTGACGGTGGCAATGTGAGAAGCTAGAAGCAGAACTGGGAGCCACTGTAGGGGTAGAGCCCTTGCAAGTTGGCAGGTGACTGAAGAGAGGTCAAGAGGAGAGGTCAAGAAAGGAGAGAGCTTTGGTTGTGACTGGCTCACTACATGCAGGCATGGGGCCCTCATAAAATGGCACACCAGGGGCCAGCAACAGAGGAGGACAGATGACAAATGGGGTTTGGGAGACATTAAGTGTCACGTGCTAGCCTGACATTTCATCTTGAAGTAAAGGGGGTCGGATCATGGGATCAGGAAGTGTGCACCTACTATGTGCCAAGCCCTGTAGACGAGACTTCACGCACACTGGCCTGTGTGGTCCTCGTGTGGTCATCACCACCTGCCTGGGAGACAGGCATTGCTGTTCCTTCCAGCCATAAGATGCTGTGACTCTGTGATTCCAGTCTGTTACCGATGTATGCTCTTTTCATGAGAGCAAGTCAAAATCCTGCCTCTTTTTGAGCTCTTCCCAGGAAACAAACAAATCACTGTCTTTTCGATCGCTTCCATTGAATTTGACATTCTCTGATGAGTTGTCAAGAAACATTGTGCAGGGCTGCCTTTAGGCAGTGCTGTTCTACTCCTCTAGTGCAAAAGAGGAGGGTTCTGCTTGCCTCGACCGGGCTCTGCCTGCTTTCTCAGCTCTCACTATACTTCCCCGTAGCCCATGTCCTTCCAGTTGCTGTAAGGTCGAGGCCAGGAGGAGCGGGCTTTATGTGACACCCCAGGGGAATGCGTCCTACCTTCACTCAGGGGACCTGGGGCATGAGGTTTGCCAGAACCTCAGAGACACCTGCAGTTTGGGTGGGGGATAGGGTTCAGGACCCCAGAAGAAAGGTGAAACCAGGCACCTCTTCATTTTCCCACTTAAAGAGAACTCTTCCCTCTTTTAGTCCCCCAAAGAACTTGGTCATCACTGTCCTTTAGAATTGGACTTTCAACCTGGTGTAGATTATCTACATCTTTAGATTACTTCTCCCTCTCGTCTACGAGCTACTGCAGAGCTAACAAGAAAAGGAAGGGAAATAACATTTCAGAAGTACCTCTGATTGGTCGAGCAATGTGTTTGTAACTTTATAACTATCGATGTGTTTAATCCTCACACCAGGTAAAGAGCAAATTATCTTTCCCATTTTCCAGATGAGGAAATTAAAAATTAAAGCAACTCAGTAAATTCTGGAAAAGTGATTGGACAAGTGCCAGGCACAGGTACCCTATAAATTATAGAAATTGTTATTAAATATCTTGTCCAAGGATTCACACCCTGAAACATGTGCCCAGAGTGCATGCATGCCTAATCGCTCATGTGTAATATCATGTAACATAAATCAGTGTATTACAGTGCCCACTACAGTAATCGAGAAGGTGCTCACCAAATCCTTAAGACCTTTGTTCTATCATTTATACCCTTGACTTCCCACCCACATACAATGTTTGGACTACCGCATGGGTCTCCAGTAAATAATTATTGAGTGAATGATTGGCTGACTGAGTGGATGAAAATCATATCTACCCCTACAGGGAACAGCTCCCATAGATCAGCCCGTCATGGGAAGGTCCATCCTCCACTACCTTTTACTGTCCTTGTGCATCTCTTCAAAAAGTGGCAGAGGCTCTTAGCAGAGGCACTCAAGGGAAAGGTCTTTGTCACTCCTTCTAGAACTGAGTGTCTTAAATGGCTGAGAAGGCGCTTGGTGAGAGCGGCAGGAACCCAGAAAGGCGGGTTTTTCTAGCTGCTTCATGGCCTGAGCACACTTAAAGACTAGCCAGACCTCCCAGCCCCACCAGACTCCCTCTGAAACACCTTGCAGCCTATGGTTTCGCAAACACACACACATAAACATCTCAGAAGATAGGCTGATGCAGGACTGAGCCATGCCACGACGGTCCATCGTGGGGCCTTAGTTTTCTCATATGAGCGTGGAGACAATTGGAGTGGACCGAGTCTGAGTGTCCTGCCAGGGCCCGTGTTCTGCGACTCTCAGCCTGGCCCAGTGAGACTTCGCCTCCTGCCACCACGCCAGAGCCAACAAGGGGGAAAGCTGGTCCTCAGGTCAGCTGTGACCGGGTCGGCAGGCAAACCCAAGGCACAAGGCTTCTGGAGCAGGGATTCCCCTCCCCCCACCCATGGACCCCTGAGGTCAGCGTACATGCTCACTACTACCTGTGGTTCTTAAGTCTCAGACCACTTTGAATGTATTGAAGACGATAGAGATAGTGAAAATAATGAAAACGAACTCTCAAACCTAGGGGACAGGTGAAGAGAGCATGCTGAGAAAGAATGGGGCCTTGATTCCTACCCTGGAGGTTGCAAACATATCAGGGAGAAGGAATGGCCAAAGGACATTGTAAATTTGAACATGAAAAAGACAAGGGTCACTCCGAAGCCCCGGCCTTGGAAGGTCACTCACAGGGGTCTCCAGCACTTCCTGATTCCAAGAGATTCTTGACAGCGGGGGCATTATTCCCCAAAGGGCTTAACTATAAGACAGCACACAGCTACTGGGAAGCTCCAGAACAACTGTCAGAATGGGTGTGCGTGTGTGTGTGTGTGTGTGTGTGTGTGTGTGTATGTGGTTTGAGGGACGGCTGTTTCCAGACAGCCTGATGAGCTCTCTAACCCTCCCCGCAATGCAACTGCCATTCCTGCCCAAGATTTGCGCCAAAAGGAATTCAGTTTCTGAGAGAGGAAATTCTGCCACCTCCAATTACCCCTGGCAGTAACGGGGGGGGGGGGGGGGGGGACATCTCAGGGGACATTAGCATCTGAATCACAGGGAAAAGCGATTCCAAGGAGAGCCCAGGAAGACAGCAACTCATCAGAATCCCAGAAAGATTCATGAGTTGCCTAAATATAGAAACTGCCATCCTGCCAAAAGTGAGGCAAGCTCAGTATCCTCCATCAGCCCAGAGTGCAGCCGGGCCGGGAGGAGAGAGGAGCGGAAGGGGAACAGACGCACCTCTGGGCACTTCGGGGCCAGGCCACAGGTGGAGGGAAATGCCTGCAGGACACACATACACCTGCGGATTCTAGTTCCATTACTTAGGGCAAGGCGCGCAGCTAGGTTTCCTCAACCTATATATAAAAGAAGGTTGACCACAGTTGAAGATGCAAGGATCCTTGAGGCTTTTGCCTCACTCTTCCTTCTGCCTGGTGCTTTTCCCCAAGACATTTGCATGGGTCACTCCTTCACCCCCTTTAGATCTTTACTGATCTGTGAGTGAGGCCATCCTGACCCCCACCTAAGAATGCCACCAGCCCAGCATACATGCCTCTGCACTGGTTTCCATAGCCCTGCCTTTCCTGCAGCATTGAGCCTGCTCTGGTGTGTTCTATGTTGTGCTTATGTCTTCATTGATTGAATACTCCTGTAGGATGTGAGCTCCCCAGGTTTATGTCCGTTTGGTTCAAGGCTATGTCTCCCAGGCCTAGACCAGCACCCGGACCTAGTAGGTGTGCAGTAAATATATGCCGCATGAATGCAGGAGTGGGTGAAAGATTGAGCAAATGAGATGGCATATGGAACTCGCTTGGGGCCATATGCCCGGTGGCAAGAGTAGGTGGATGGCATCTGGTAAGTGGTCGCTTGGAGAAGGTCAGAGACATGGGAGTTTCCCCGAGTGCAGGTGGGGCTGAAGCCGCACTACAGAGTCAGTGTAGGGAGCACCGGGCCCCCAGAGAGGTCTGCAGGAAGTGAGGCCACGTCTTGGAGGGGAGTGAATAGGCAGGACGAAGGCTCCTGAAGGAACAGGGACTTGGTCTCTCTCCACCCAGAAGGTTGTGCCTCTGCCTCTCAGCCTTAAAAACTGCTCCTTGTCCTTAGAGGCTGATCGGGAGGCTTCTCTACAGCCTCCCGTCTCCCCTGTGTTGCACATCTCTCCAGGGGTGTCTTCATGCTCTAACCCACTCCCCGCTTCCGCCCCACTGCACTGAGCTCCCTGGAGGAGGACTGTCTTATTTACCTCTTTATCCCCAGAGCTGAGCCCAAGTAGCAGTCAGAGTCCAAGTGTATCAGACAGTTTTACCCAATAACTAGAACAGGGGTAGCAAGCCAGAGCTGGGCATGAGGGAGGCAGCCCGGATTCGGGCTCAGCCCCCAGGTAGGGGTGGGCCCAGGGCTCTCACTATACACCGCCGGGGGCTAGGAGGGGTATGAAGCCAAGCAGGGCATTACCATATCCCCTTCCCAGATGATGTCCGTGTCCTCAGCTGGTCTAGGAATTTTGTTCCATCTGATATCGCGGGAAAAAAAATGGGCTGCCCCTCTGGCATGGGGGAGGCGTGTTCCCACGCAAGGAGATTTGTGCTATGATGGTATTGGGCTGAAACGAATGTCAATGTCATCTGAACGGGCCTCATTCACCCTGAGTCTCACATGGCAGCCACCCAGCCTTCGTGGGACCACTGCAAGACTCCCTAGGGTGATCTGCATCTCCATTGAGCATAGGCGGGAGCTGGCTGTACCGGTCCCCTAAAGAGCGAACAGCCTCCATGAGTCAGGGACAAAGTAGGGGTCTGTGTTAGCCGAGCTCTCCAGAGACCGATAAATAGAAATGCCCAACGATGACCTTTCCCTGGGAGAGAGAACAGCGGGGCAACATGACATACTTGTGTCGGGTGGTCAGCCCCTTCTTCTGTCAGCACCATCTCCTTAGAAAGCCAGGGTAGGATGCAAGGTTGCTTGATGGGGGCTGAAAGGGTCTGGTGACGCTGACGGCTAGCATCATCCCATTACAGTGATCTGAGGTCTCTGTACAGCTTTGAAATGAAAAACCTAGTTCAGGTGCTCACTCCATCACTTACTAGTTGGGCAAGTCCCTCATGTTCCCAGATCCCCTCTTTCTTCATGTGCACAATGGAATAGTTCTAGCATCTACCAGGGTATTTGTGAGGTTTGCATCTGGGGCATCTGGGTGGCTCAGTCAGTTAAGCGTCTGCCTTCAGCTCAGGTCATAATCCCAGGGTCCTGGGATGGAGCCCCACATTAGGTTCCCTGCTCAGCGGGGAAACTGCTTCTCCCTCCTCTTCTGCCTGCTGCTCCCCCTGCTTGTGCTCTCCTTCTCTCTCAAATAAATAAATGAAATACTCAATAAAAACTCTATGGTAAAAGGACCCAGCCCCCAGGTAGGAAGAGCTGCCTGTCGAGCGCATGCTCTGTGCCAGGCACTGTCCTTGGGCATAGCCATGAACAAGTCTGGAAGAATCCCTACCCTCAGGGAGCATATGTTCTAGTGGTGGAACGTAGATAACAAGCAGATAAATAAAATGTTTCCTGGAGAAGGAGCATTAGTTAGGATTGGAGAAGCCTCTTCCCTTCAAACAAGCTTTAAGCTAAAATTTAAATGGTGTTAGGGAGACGTTTATGCAAAAAAGCAAGCAAGGAGAACAAACGGGAAGAATAGCATGTGCAAAGGCCCTGGAGGAGGAACAGTTAGTTTTGAGAGGACAAGAAGGTTAGCACACAAAGGAAGGTAAGGTGCCTGGCATAATGCCTGCCACACAGCAGGTCCTCTGTAAACATTACCCCTCCTACCCACTCCGTCTGTAAAGCCTGTGTGCTCCCGTCAGCTGACTCCCCACACCTCCCCGGCACAGGAGAGAGCCAAATCCCGATTCCATGTCTCTGGAGCAAGCTCCTGTCTTCCACTCTAACAATAGATGTGACTACTTCTCCCGTGGTAATTGCATTCCAGGATGCGATGAGATTCAGGGAATCCCCTCAGTTCTCCACAACCCAGCTACAAGCTGTCCCTTAGCCCGGGTCTCTGCTATGCCGGCTTAATCTCCCTTCCTTTATGTCTTTTTTATTAGCTTGCCCCTGATTTGTTCATTCTGTGTACATTGGCTGAACTAGGGACAAGGTAGCAGAGATGCCTGCGGGCCACTCCCCACCCAGGAGCGGAGCTTGAGGCAAGTTTGCAGTCTGTGCACAATCTGCCAGCACCTCTCCCGAGCACCCCGCAGACCCTATCTCAGGCCCCTTCCCACTCAGAGGGCTGTTCCCCCTCTTTGCCACCCTCTCTTGGATGCATTTTGAAGAATGAACTAGCAGGCAGTCTCTGCTATTTCTGCTAAGGTCATATGTATGCATCTCGTTAGGAGACGGGCTCTACCCACACAGAATGAGGGGAGAAGGATCTTCAAGTGACCTAGAAAGGTGTGGGAAGCAGTTTTGGACTGTCCCACTCGGAGTGGCCCATCTGGAGGAGAGACATGTGGAGGCAGGACTTGAATACAGACAGGTCAGGAGCAGAGGGGATCTGGTTGGAAAGCCCCCGGGATTTGAGTCCCATATTTCTGGGGTGTAGTTTTGCTATCTATTAAATGGGGATGAGTCTTTGCCCTGGGTCATTTTGAGGACCAAAGGGGACACTGCAAAGGCAATTACTCTATAAACTGGAAAGCTTTGCAAGTTTTTCTTTATCCTAAGAGGCTCCAGATGGAAATATGACATCAGATCTGGACATTTGAACAAAACTTATCATCCGCTGAGCATTTTCTGTGTCCGACGTTGTGCTAAGCACCCTATAGGAATGGTCTGATCGAATTCTTCCAAATTTGGGCGGTGGGTGCCGTCAGTTTACAGATGAGGAAACGGAGGCACGGGGAGATGAAATCACTGGCCCAAGTCCCACAGGTAGAAAGTAATCCGGCCCCAGAGCCCCAAAGCTTGCACATTACAACCATCAAGTACAGCCGGCACCATGCCAGAAGCTCCAGGATGAGCTCCCAACCCCATGGTGGGCAATCTCAGGCCACCTTTGTGGGAGACCCAAAGTCCTCAAGAAGGAGGGGTCCTGACCTGCACAGGGAACGTGGTAAGCAGAGGAAGCCCAGCAGAGGTCATTGAGAAGAGGTCATTGAGAAGATGAGATTTTAGTGGCTAAGTATGATCTCTGACCCTTCACCTCTCTGGGCCTGTTTCCACCATCCGTCAAAGGAGAGGGAAAGGGAAACTCAATCTAGAACAGCATCTCTCCTCCTTTTTGACTCGAGGCCACCTACGCAAGGTAAAAGGACCCGCAGCCTCCTGCCCCATCTGTTTTCTTGTTCCAGTGGGAGGGGAACTCGCAGAGAATTTGGAAATGTCACAGCGCAAGCTATTTGGGGGAAAGACTGGAAACAGATCTGCTTCAGGAATGAGGTAGATGACTCATAGTTGAAATGGAAAGCACACGTGCCTTGAAGCTCAGCCATTGAAAAAGCATAAGCCCAAATTACTGCTGTTAAGCAAACAACCCACAACAAACTAAATTGGTAATGATGAAACTAAACAAATGGTAATTTATAATTAAAGAGCAAGAACGGTGTCAAGTGGAAGGCACCACCACCAGTTCAATACTAGTAGGCTGCCAGGGTTCTCGATGGACAGCCACAGCCCTCCCTCCAGCTGCGGGCCCAGGGGCAGTGGGAGCCGGCGGGGCCACCTGTGGAGCGTGGCATCAGACTTTGTGGGTAGGACACCAAGTTAAAGTCTCCAGTACACCCCGGTGCAAATGAATTTTCACTTGCAAATACCAGGGTAACTCCTCCCGCTCACTTAGTGACAAGAGCTGGCCTTTCTTTTTTAAAAAAATTAATTTATTTATTTTCCAGTGTTCTAAGATTCATTGTTTATGCCCCACATCAGTGCTCCATGCAATATGTGCCCTCAATACCCACCACCAGGCTCACCCATCCCCCTGCATCCTCCCCTCCAAGACCCTCAGTTTGTTTCTGAGTCCACAGTCTCTTATGTTTCGTCTCCCTCCCCAATTTACCCCTACTTCCCATTTCCTTTCCTTCTCCTACTGTCCTCTATATTACTCCTTATGCTCCACAAGTAAATGAAACCATGTGATACTTGACTTTCTCTACTTGGCTTATTTCACTCAGCATAATCTCCTCCAATCTGGTCCATGTAGCTACAAAAGTTGGATATTCATCCTTTCTGATGGAGGTGTAGTATTCCATTGTATATATGTACCATATCTTCTTTATACATTCATCTGTTGAAGGGCACCTTGGCTCTTTCCACAGTTTGGCCATTGTGGCCATTGCTGCAATGAATATTGGGGTACATATGGCCCTTCTTTTTACTACGTCTGTGTCTTTGGGGTAAATACCCAGTAGTGCAGTTGCAGGGTCATATGGTAAGAGCTGTCCTTTCTTAAACACTAGCCTGTGCCTGTCCCCATGCTGAACTCTCTGCAGGCTTTGTCTCAGGGAATCCCTAAGCCCGAAGAGTTATAGGTACAAGGATTGTTCCCACCTTATAGAGGAGGTGCAGAGAGACGCGGTGATGGCACACAGAGTGGAGTTTGGTTTTGAATCCAAACCACCTGTCTCCAAGGCAGCTGTGCTTCTCCTGCAGTTAGCAGGCCACTGAGAAGGAAGCCCAGTTAAGAGGCACAAGTGGGCTGCTTTGGCAGTGCCAGTCATTCACCCGGAAGAACCAAGAGAAGACTTGCATTACTGGGTGAGTTCAGAGCCCACCCGGAGATCCTTGGAGCTTGCAGTGATCCATAGATCAAGTCCTGCCAGAAGCTGATGTCCCACAGGCTTCCTGACTCATCGGTCGCTCGCTCTGTAGAGCAGTGTTTTCTAGCGGAGGGTGGTTTCGTCCCCACAAGCGTACTTGGCAACATCTGAAGTCTTCCTTGGTTGTCACAATTCAGGGAGAGGAAGATGCTACTGGGACTTGGTGAGTAGAAGGCAAGAATTCTGCTGAACATCCTCCCACCCACGAACAGCCCCACCACAGAGAACCAACCAGCTCCAAACATTCAGCCCAGCCGTGCCAAGGTTAAGAAATCCTGCCCTACACTAGTGGCTCTGGAGAAACCAAGGGGACCCTGGGAAGAGCGGACAGAAGATGGCTTCACAGGGCACTCCTCAGGGTGGGACCGCGTGTCCTGCAGTTATGTGCACACCCTCCCTGACTCCAAGACCAAATAAGGGGGACACAGCAGGCAGCTGGGGACACCCCCAGCCCTATCACAGTCCCCCAGTCTTTTCACTAGCCAGGAGAAATGGCTGGATCCATTCACTCATTCAATCAGTCAACAAGTATCTACTAAGCATCTCTTACATGCTAAGTATTATTCTCAGCCTCTGGGATGGAGCTTTGAACAAACATAAAAAAATCTAGTCATGGAAGATGGACAATAAACCAATCAGTATGTTTATACTGGGAATGTACCAGATGGTGATGAGTGCTATGGAGAAAAAATAAAGCAGGAGAGAGGACAGAGTGTGCCATTGAGTTCATTTCAATTTTAAACAGGGTGACATTTGAGCAAAACCTTGAAGATGGGAAAGGAGCGAGCCAGGTGGACGAGGGGGAAGAACATTCCAGGCGGAGGGGACGGGAAGCACAGAAGCCTAGAGTGGCAGTGTGCTCGGAGAGTTTGAGGCAAAGCAAAGCAGGGTGAATAGGGAGGAGCTGCAGATGAGCTCTGAGAGAGGACAGGACTGTGGAGCACAGTGCGGGGCACGGTGGGGACACTGGCACTGCCCCAGAGTGAGATGGGAGCCACTGGAGGCAATGTTGGGATAACAGTTTACTGGGTGCCCTGCAGACCAGGGCAGAGGCAGGGAGCCCGGTCCATCTTCCAGGTGACTGATGGGCTGCTGGCACGTCGTGGTCACAAGGAATTGGCAATATTCTAAGACTCTTGGAAAGGTAGATCCCGTGGGTCAGACGTGGGCTGAGAGGGAAAGAGAGAAGGCAAAAGAGGCTGTGCATGTGACCTGAGGCACTCGCGAGGAGGGAGTTTATAGTAAGCCTTGTACTGATATAAGGAAGGCCACACATGTAGGAGAAAGACGAAAGGTTTGGGAACAGGACAGACTGGGCTTGACTCGTGGCTCTGCTCCTAAAAGGAGACCTAGTCACTTAACCTCGAAGAGCTCAGACCTTTCATCTACAAAGTGGGCATCATGGTGCCTATCTTGCAGGATTGTGAGGATCAAAAGAGGTAAGGGACGGAGGCTGGCCCAAAATAAAATCCAGGGCCTTTTGCTCAATGACATCATTCTTAACCTTTGTTCTCTTACAGCCCTTGACTTGGCTGATCGGCTGATTGGAGAATTCCCTGGGGACGCTTTAGATTGGCAGAAGCACTGAAACAGGCACTCTTATTTTCCCTGGCCAGAGAGGGGATGGGACTGCTGGCTTCTTGCCTTGAGCAGGCCGCTACCTCAGGAGCTAGCACAGTGCTTGAGTCTTTGTCCTGCCCTCCGGAGCTGGGATCTCAGACTTGTAAGCTGCCTAGGACCCCCAGCTTGTCCCAGACCCATGGGGATAAGGCACTGTTCCCCCAGTCAAGGAAGGGGAGGGTTGGAACAGGCCTTTCCTCAGGGGCTCAGGCAGTGGGAAGCCATGGCTGCATGTTAAAATCACCTAGGTAGCTTTTTAAAAATTAAGATGCCCAAGCCCCCACCCTCACCCCTGTCTGATTGACTCAGGTGTAAGTGCAGCTCAAGAACTGATTGTTTTTTAAAGCTCCCCAGAAAATTCCAAAGTATAGACAAGAAGGCAAAACACTGAACCCAAGTTATCATTTGGTTCCACTGTACAGATAAAAAGCTGAGGCCCAGAGAGGTTAAGTGACTTCTCCAGGGTCCCTCAGCTCCCAAGTGGTAGAGCCAGGATTTAAACCCAAACGGGTCTGACTCCAGAGCCTGAGGTCTTCACGTCACACAATGTTGGAGCCCTAAGTAGAAAGGGCTTATAGTATATTTAAGTATGCTTCTGCAGGTCATTAATTCCTTTATAGGAAGACTGGGGGAGGCAGAAAAGGTGAGAGAAACTTAAATCTGAAGTATTAGGAAGCCCCCGACAAATAAAGCACATATCCACAGTGATTCAGAAGTCCGGGGAAACGGATTCTGTATGCAGAAATTTGGTTTACGAACAACTTCTCCGAGACACTCTGTGGGGCAAATCTAAGACTCCTCGCATCAGGGCCCAGCCCAGCGCTGCCAGCCCTCAGTGTGCCTAGCCGGTGCTCAGGTCAGATGGGTGAAGGTCAGTTTCAGAGCTGCTCATGGCAGTTGGTCAACAAATGGAACACCTAACAAACACGAGGCTCAAGGTTGGGTGCTAGGGTCCTTGGTGCATTAGAGGCCCTTCACGGCAAGTGCATGCAGACAGCAGCCCTGTTGCTGTCTGTGTTGGGAAGTCTTGGGACTCCAGCTGGAGCTGTTACCTTCACAGGTGGTACTTGGAGAAAAGACACCAACACCGCCGCCAACAGCTCGGCGCAGCCTTGGGAGGTAAAGACAGCCGGGAAGCTTGGCCCTCGGTGTCCTCCAAGGCAATTAGAAATGCAGATGAGCCACATCATCATTGCACACAAGTTTGAAGTTCTCCTCCAGCCTCACAAACCACCTGTTATGAAATTAGAGGGGATTTATTTTTTAATTAACGTGACAGTAATTAGCAGAGAGTTCAGATGCTCAGAACTCGGCCTGCCCGGGGAGGGAGGCTGTGAATAAAGAGTGTGATTCTGTTTCTCAGAAAAGTTTCAGGAATGTTTGGGATTCTGTAAGCGCTCCTTGCCGCATTCGCGGTCCCCTACAGCTGTGTTTGGAACGTAGAGCCAAGGCGTGCGTCTTAAAACCAGAGGGCCGGGGGATAGAGCGCAGGTGCTGGGCACAGCTGGCCGTGGGGTTGAATCTCATGGCTATTCACGACGGATGGTATAGCCTAAAAAACTGTTTCTTAACATTTCTGAGCAGAGGCAAGAAGATCGTCATGAGATGAGTGGCAAGACTAAGGCAGAAAAGGCACCTGGCCCTTTTCCAACTTTTGAAAAAATAAAAAAAAAATAATTACTGAACACCTGGAAAGCATGAGTACATACGGTGACATTGTCTGAGCCTGGGTTTGCTGTGGGGTCCCAGGGTGTCTGCGACCACCTTGACTTTAGCACTAAAAGCCCCACGTCTTGGGCAAACTGGGAACCCTGGTCGCCCTCATTGCCTGGAAAGTGAACCCTGAGATGCGCCCAGAATGTCCATCAGGGGCACCCTTGGGATCAGCACTTGTGACTGGAGGGGAGAGGAGATGTCAGACTATGACTTGGGCTCAGTGAGAGCTTTGCCCAAATCTGCAGGCGCTCGGAGTTAATTAGCCGTTCAGAGCTAGTCTAAGTGAGGCCTGTGTGGAGGGCAGGGGTGAGTCACTGGAGGGGGCTGCCTCGAGAAGTGAGATCGTAGGTGTAGCTGAGGCAAACCTGGCAGTCCCCGCTCTGCTGATGGCACTCCCAGAAGCAGGCAATGGGTCTGTCTCTCCTTGTAGAAGACTGGGGAGAGCGTTGGTGCCCACCATTGACATGAAATCAACCCACGGCCCAGGAAACATCACATAAACCGTAAACACATACACCGCAAAACTGTCACTGACATAGAAAATCACAACCTGCCATCAGTACATTCAGGAAATCCCCCACACAACCCCTTCCACCTCTGACCAAAGGTTGACCTGTGTTCATGAGTGCAGTGATCGTAGCAAGCACTCAAAATAAACAAACTGGTTCCCCAGACTTGCACCCCGCTTAGCCTGTGGTCACGTTGCCTCCAGATTGGTTTACCTGATCTTCCTTCTTGGAGGCATGCCCACCATTACAATAAGTAAAGCCAATCTATACCCCCTCCCTCAAGGAGCACCCCAGAAAGGGTGGAGGAGAAGATGGAGAGCAGGGCATTGGGGAGAGAGCCCTACATGCGGAGATGGAGGTGTCAAGGACCCAGGTGTCGATCCCCGCTGTGCCCACCTAGTGCAGGATCCTCGGAGGAGGGTCAGTTGTGAGACTCTGTGTCCGCACTCCACAGCGGGGATGACCACCCTGTCCCAGAGTCACCCTGAAGACCAAATGAGTTGAAGATGAGAGAGGATGTTATGAGTCACAGGAGCCTGCATATGTGAGATCGTAGGTGAGGAAGGTCAGGGAGGGGGCAGGTCAGAGAAAGTACTCCACCACCCCAGCCTCTGGCAGATTTTTCTTCTCCTGCTGGTCTCCCTCCTCAGGGGTGATGAAATGACCTTCCGGCCTGGGAGAAAAAGATTTCCATCTCCAGGATGCTAGGTCCCATTTAAAACAAGAACAACAAAACAAAACAAAACAAAATCTATTTAATTGAAAATTTGCCAGTGAAAAGTTAAAAAAGTAAATACCTTCTGTGTTTCTGAGGGACTTCTGAGACCTTCGGCCATGCTATTGTGCTTCAGAAACCACCAGGAAAAGGTGGGGAGCAGGGAATACTGTTTCATACTTTCCTCGGATGAAGTCAGTGCTCTGTGGCTCATTTTGGGGACCCAGGTCTCAAAGATAAAGGCAGACCCCTTAACCTGACCTGGAAACCTACATGATCCATGTGCCAACCTCCCCCTCCAGCACTCTGTCCCCCACCTCTCTGTACAAACCTCTTCACTCAGTCCTCCTCCCTCACTCCTTTGATGGTATGTCTCCCCTCTTCTCGCCTCGCTTCACTGTCTACCTGAATCTTCTCATCCTTAGAGACCAAACGCAGAACTGCTTCCTCCTTGAAGCCCTCTCCAGGGCACCCATCTGCTGGTATCTCATCCGTCTCTGAAACACTCAGCATTTGGCATCAATGACCTTGCATCATGAGGCATTTAGTGAAGGTATCTGGACTTTTCAATGGGAGGAGAGGTTCCTCCCACTTCCTGAAACTGCCCCCAGACCAACCCCGCGATGCCTAGTATGACCTAGGGGATGTCCCAAAGTCACCCTGAAGACCAAGTGAGTTGAAGATGAGAGAAGACGTTATGAGTCACTGGGCAGTAGGAAGAGTAAGTGCATCACCAAGTCTGTGTGACCTTGAAGGAGAGTTATACTCTCTGAACGTCAGAGCTCTCGCATCTGTAAAAGAAAGATAGCAGTAGCATATACTCCATGGAATTTTTTTATTAAAGATCATAGAGGGACAATCCCCAGATGACACGAAGTTTAGCGGTGGACCCTTGATGGTGTCCATTGCCTTCTACCCCTAGTGTTGAAACAAAGTCACTATCGAAATGGGAAATACTTATCAAGCAAACCTCAAATGTGAAGCACTTTATGTACATCTTGGACTTTAGAATTATGACTTGACAGTGTCATTACTCCAGGACCATCATTCCGGAAATAAGAAAGTCACAACAAGAGGGCTTTCCAAGGTCATATAGAAATAAGTGGCAGAAATTAAGGCAGGAATGACTTCTTGTTCATCAGTGATAAGACCATGGAATGATTGATTATAGGTAGACATAGGGTTTCCAAAGATGTTCCAAGAAGAGAAGGAACAATGTCTTTTCAGGAGGAGTTAGACATTCTCTTGGAGGCAAAGGATCCAATCTCCTTATCTTTCAGTTCTGGAATGTTCTGCGAATCTCTCTGTGATTTTCTGAACAGCAGGTGGACCATGCCTGCCAAAGAAATATGCACCAGGTGGGTGGGAGGGAATCTCTTGTCATGATAGGAAATAAAATCCATTTTTCTTCCATTGTTGTCTCTTCTCAGTAATTAACCGGATGTTAATACTTCAGATGAAGTTTTCTCCAAAACTGTTGCTGAACTTTAATAAAATGTACACGGAATTACAAGAGAACAAAGTGGCAATTTGAAGCTGAAATGTTGGGAAAGCCTGTGTTACTTGCCCACTCCATAAACTTGAGCGAGAAATCCACGAATACTTGAGAACTGACAGAGTAGAATTAATGAGTTCGTGAATCCGGCACCTCAGAATTAATAAATACCAGAACATATTAATGCAGTTACACTAAAATAATCAACAAGCACCCAAGTCCTTCTCGTGAACCTCATAGGTTATCTGGAAATGGGAACTTGTCCCAGGGAAACATAACAAGACAGCTGAGCTTGTGCCTGTTCCTTTCAAAAGAAGGAGGGAAAGGTAGAAAGAAGATAGGAAGAAGAGGAAGGGGGGATGCTAAGAGATAGGAAATTAATGTATGAATCAACTTTCAACCTCACTAGTAATCAAACAAAAAATGAAAACAATGAGACCCCACATTTTACTGAGAAAATTGGCAAACATTTTTTTAAAAATCTTTAAATTGAACACTTGTGGGGTTGGAATGAGAATGACACTCATACAGTGAGTATAGGAAGGTCAGTGGGTAGGAAGTCCCTGAAAGTGCCTATCAAAACATTAGTTTTTATTCACCCAAATATGAATTAAACACCTACTGTGCTAAGTTCAAGGAAGAAGAGTAGATCAGTTATATAGGTTCTTCGATCACAAATGAGGGAAGAACCAACCATACACAGGCATTATACAATGGGTACATAAATTATGATTTGCCTATAGAACAACATAATTCTGTAATGACTAAAAGTTATATTTGTAAAACTAATAGCATAGTGGGGGCACCTGGGTGGTTCAGTCCATTTAGCATCCAACTCTTGATTTCAGCTCAGGTCATGATCTCAGGATTGTGACATAGAGCCCCACGTTGGGGTCTGCACTTGGCGGGGAACCTGCTTGGGTTTTCTCTCCGCCTCTCCTCCCCCTTGAGCACTCCTGCTCCCACTCTACCTCTTGCTTTTTCTCTAAAAAATAAAAATAAAATAAACTATGTTTAAAAAATAAAAGTAAAAAAACTAGGAAAATGCTCATGTCATAATGCTAAATAAAAAAAGACAGGATAGGGACGCCTGGGTGGCTCAGTCAGTAAAGCCCCCACTTTCAGCTTAGGTCATGATCCTGGGGTTCTGGGATCAAGTCTCGTGTCCGGCTTCTTGCTCGGGAGCCTGCTTCTCCCTCAGCCTGCCACTCCCCCTGCTTTTCTGTCAAATAATTTTTTTTTAAATCCTTAAAAAAAATAGGATAAAAGACCATCAGTGTATACACTTGTGTTTGGAAAAGATGGCTGGGGAAAATATCAAAATATTGCAGTTATCACTGTGTTAGTATTCTAGTGATTTTTTTTCTCCTTTATGTTTCTGTATCATCCATTTTTCTACAAAACAAATGCCAACCAGAAGCTATGTGTTAACTTTTTAATTTTTTTAATACTTTTACGATAAAAATATCATTAACAAGTATTTATTGAGGGCCCAGCAGGACATTGATCTGCATGCTTTCTAATGTGGTTTAATTCCCACAGTGAAGCAATAAGAAAAGTGCTCTTATTATCTCCATTTCACAGATAAGAAGGCTGAGGGACAGTAAGCCCAAGTAAATGGCACAGTTCTGGAGGCGCAGAACTGGGCTCCAACCCAGGCAGTTTGGCCTCAGACCCTACGATCTTAATCGGAATGCATTTTGTAATGAGGGGCTGGTACCCTCGGGTCCCCCCACCCCTGCTCATCTGTGCAGAGAAACATGGTTAAGACTGGACAAGACTGGGGCGCCTGAGTGGCTCAGTTACCTCAGGGGCCAACTCTTGATCTCAGCTCGGATCTTGATCTCAGCGTCTTGGGTTCAAGCCCCACGTTGGGCTCAGCGCTCAGCGGGGAGTCTGCTCGTCCCTCTCCCTCTGCCCTTCTCCCCTGCTCACATGGGTGCTCGATCTATCTCTCTCAAATAAATAAATAAAATCTTAAAAAAAAAAGATTGAACAAGACTTACCTGTGAAGTCCAGTGACTTTGATTTAAGTCCTAGCTCTGCCACTTCCCAGTGACCTTGGACAATCTGCCTCTCCAATTTTGTTATCTGAGGAATGGATTTTATCATCCCTGTCCTGAGTAACGTGGTGGGTGGCATGTGTCAGCGTGTCCTCGTACAGTCTGACATTCTCTCACCTCGCGGGGCTGTGGGGCAGGAGGGACGGCACCCCGTATTAAAGCACCTCATGCTGTGGCAATGCTGTACAATTGTTTTTGCTCTTTCATATTTCCCTTCTGCTGGGTTTTTTGGTTGACCTAAGTCAACTAGAGAGGCCCAGTTCTCCTTCTGTCTTTACCCCTTTCCAGGCCTCAGTGTCCCCATCTCTTGAGTAATGAGAAGTATAGAGTCCTTGACCTCCAAAGTACCCCCGACTTGGACATCAGAGGCTTCCAAGTGGACATACAGGGCTCGGCACCTTGGCCCTCCAATTATGATGAAACCAGTGCCAAGGCACAGAGTTCCAGCTGGGAGAGGGCCTGAGCCCGATTCGGTCCCCAGTCTGGTGAGCATTGACAAGTGATGACAGATGTACCGCATACTCAGCAATTAGGAGTCTCTGCCTTCCCCCTGTAGGCCAGCCGAGTCCTATTGACCCGGGCCCTGGGTTTCACTGAAGTGTGGGGTCATTCAGTCAAAACCTATGGTGGCAACAAGAGAAAGATCACTTTGCCTCTGTACCACAGTTTCTCCAGGATAATCCTGCTGTGTCTCATTAAATGTGGAAAAAAAAAAAAAAAAGACAATGCATTGAAAACTTGTTAGGGGTTAGGGGGTCCTCTGGCCCAAGCAGAGGTGTGTATTAGCATTATCAAAGTTGCAGTTGTTTCTGTTCAGTAAGACATCATCAGCCCGCCTGTCCTTCTGGATACAAACCCTGCTAGACCTATACAGTGTCTTTTATCAAACCAGGAAAATGGTTTCTCTTTCCATTCCATTCCATTTCCTCCAGGAAATCCAGATCTGGCCTCACAGTCTCTGTGCAATTACTACCTCATCTCAAATGTTGGCCTCCACGAGCTTCTCTCTCCTCTTCCTTGCTCTTTAATGTGTGCTTTTTGGGTAACTTTTGCTGTTCACTTTATGTATTCAAAAATATTTAAATCTCCAGTGATTAGTAATAATAATAATAATAATAGCACTCCTCGCATATACCCAACACCTGCAATATTCTATCAACCTAACCTGACCTGGTCTTGAGATTTTAGCAAATCCTTACTTCGAACGTGGGGTAAAAATAAGCAAGTACATTGTCAGAGTGGGGGGTAGGGTTCTCTAAGGAAAAGCAGGATTTGAGTGGACCTGTTGGTGGACATCAGCACCAATGGTCTCCCCGAATCTGGTTTGCTTTGGACTTGGTACCTCCCCCGAGATTGACTGAAATAACAAGAGTCCCAAACAGATAGCCCCGGGCCTCTGGCATTTATCGTGTAGACGTCTGGATCTTTCCGCGTGCTTCCTCCCCCTTCCTTCCTCCCAGTCTAACTTAGCTGCTCTTTGGAATCCCCGCCGGAAACCAAGATCCCGCAGGTCAAGGGCCCAGGTGGGGCACAGCCCTCTTCGGCTGGCACTGAAGGCCCCTGCCAGATCCACACTCGGAGGCTGAGCGCAGCATCCTTTGTCCACCTGCCTGCAGGAAATGTTCTTGATTTATGCCAGTTCCCATTGGGGGCTCTCGGCCAGCTTGGTGTCTGGGAAATGGGATCTCAATGTCACAGAATCCAGAAGCCACCGGTTACCCAGTTTTCGACAATGGGCAACTAAGTCAGGTGTCCACAGGGAGGACCCAGAGGGCGGATCTCACCCACCACCTGGCGGCCCTCCGCTGGCCAAGTAGGGCTCCAAACCCCAGCTCTGTGCCTGGATCCGAGGACGCCGGCCCTTCTCTAACCTCAGCCCTTCAGAACAAGTTCCTCCTCCGGAACGAGGACATAATCCCTCCCATCTCATCAGTTCTTGTAAGGATTGAAATGAGAGATGATGTTATCAAAGTCCCCAGCACAGAACCCAGGGGTCCACTCGGTCACTCATTCTGCCATCAATTGAGAGTAGCTTCTCCTCCTTCCTCACTCCAGCAAGTTCCAGGGATTTGTCCCTGACTCTGAGGAGGCAGGATGGAGGCTGAGCTCTCCATCCCCATCTATGTCATGGCACACGGCACTTGCCTGAGGCCATGGAAGGATATTTTGAGACCAAATTAGAATCTGCTGAATTGAATGAGATGGGGGGATGTTAAGAGGAGGAAAGGTTTGGAAAAGACTGTGCTGAATACTTTGGCATCTAGCTGCCTGTGGATAGGCACTGGTGGGGACAGAAGGCTGAGCCAGGCCTCCAGCTTGGCTGTGGGGCTCCGTGGGGCCTGGTTCTAGCCCAGGGCACAGTCCCCGGAGGCCAGCCTCTCTGCAGACCGGCATGAGGAGGAGCCACGCCCCCACCGGAGCTGGCACAGGAGGGTAACCCAGCACTGATCAGCCGCTATTTTGAGCCAGGCACTTGACTGTCGGGATTTCGTCAAATCCTCCCAACTTATTCCTGAGTGAACGACTATTACTGCATTTTTAGAGATGAAAAAATTGAGATTCCGAAAATGTACATAAGTAACATATTGTCGGAAATAGGGAAATAGACAAGGGATTTCGAAGAGAGGGCATGTCATCTGGGGATTTTGTGACCTGTGTGTTGGAAGGCTGAAGAAGAAAATACGGGGTGCTAAGGTAACCCGGAGATCAGTAACTGTAAAAAGCAATGACCACCTCTAGGAGCAGGGAAGGAAAGGGAAGAAATGTCACCAGAACTGTGTTAGGCGCAGCTGCTGGGCAGGTGCTAAGCAGAGGATGGCACACGGGTCGGATGGTCGCAGGAGGGGCTGGCAGCTGGGGATGAGGCGCTCGGCGTGGCTGGAATGGCCCCGTTGCTGGAAGTGACAACAGACGCTGGAAAGAAGTGTGTTCTCCGACGCTTCAAGGTTGCTGAGCTCCAAGCTGGTAGACAGTCTCTTCTCCGTTCTCTCGCCTCCAGTCCCCCATGAGGCCACGCAGACTGCCAACCTCCTGGTCAGGGGGTCCTGGGGAATGTAGTTTGCACTGTCTGAGCCCCATTATCAGAGAAGAAAATCGAGGTTTGGAACCAAGAGACTATATGTAAACCCTAACCCCATATATTGAGTAAGAAGGGGGCGGAAGTGCTCCAGTGTATTTCTGAATGCATACATCTTTTCCACAGTTAGCATTGTTTCCCTTATATATGTCCCCAGGTGTGGACTATAGTTTAGAACTTAACTGGATTTTTTTAAAAAAATCAGATTATCAAATACCAACACTGATTTTACTATTGTCACTATGGAAACTGTTTTCTCTGTTGCTAGGTGATTGGTAAAAGATTAGGTCATGTAAGACAGTCTAAAGACACAGACTGTCTGTAGAGACCAACAGTCTGGAGGACACTCAACTTTTAACGGGCTCTGTGACCTTGGGCAGACTGTTTGATCATTCTGACTGTTCTCTCTCCTTCCAAACATGGGATAAAAATAGTTTCCCTCCCTGGGCTATTTGGAGGAGTAGGGAAAATATATGAAAAGCCAAAACAACTACCACAGTGCCTGACACATCATGGGTTTTTGATAAATTGTACTCTTTAAATTATATGTTAAAAGTATAATAATTACTTTCCATCATGAAATTAATATTATTCAAAACAGGCAATTTATAGCCTCAGGAACTGCAAGAGACCTTAGCATACCCCAGGTCCACATGCCCACCTGAGACGTCTACAGGTTAAAGAAAAGCCTTACCCCAACTAGACAGCGCACATGAACTTTAAAGAGTCAGAGGTCCAAGCACGCCCCTACACGACCAGTATACTCCACCGGGTAGCAGTCACACGAAGGAGGAGAACTAATCACCCCTCCTTTAGGTCCCCAAACACCATGCGTTCTGCTCTCAGCCCACCACAAAACCCTTATGGAGACTTTTGGTTTATATGTGGAAGAGGATGATGAAGCACCAGGGTTCAGAAAGACCCCCACCCTCACCTTCAGGACCACAGGCAGTGGCATTCATGCCCAGTGTGACAGGAGACAGACACTTGGAGCTGGCCCCACCGATAGCTCATGGATCTTACCACCTACAGTATACACAAGGGATGGTCACCAAATCTGGAAACATTGACAAATACCTAATAAAGGGTTTATTGCGAGTACATTAAGACCCTTGATAAAATCATGTCTATTTTTTCCAGTGAGGCCCTTTAGAGGAAGTGGTCAGTTCTACCTAGAGATGTGGTCATTGGACTGAATCTTGAAAGATGGCGCCATCTTGAAAGATGGAGCAGTTGGACTAAAATGAGAGGGAGAGGCTGGGCATTCCAGACAGGGAGAGGAACTTGTGCAAAGACCCCAAGACAGGCTGCTCTCTCTCTCTCTCTCTCTCTCTCTCTCTCTCTTTCCCTCTCTCTCCTTACTCCAGGCTGAGCATGCACTAACCTGTTGTGAGTCCAAATTCTTCAGGCAGGAGTCTAATTCTTTATCAAAGGATATGGCTATCCTTTGAAGACAGAGAATGGATCTATAAATCTTCAGAAGAGGTTGAGTGATGAGTGGATTCATCTCTGCGTCCCAACTCTTAGCTCCCTATCCTCGTCTCTTTTATCACAGCCCAGCCCTCTGGGTAGAAATTCTACCTCGAGACGCCAGGGAGAGCCCAGTTAATGAGATAGGTGTCCCAAACATCTAAGCATGCTTTCTCAAAGCCTACTTTTTGAGTCTTCACTTTATTTCATTGCCCTCCCCATTCCCAAGATAAGCCTTGCCACTCGCTTATTCACTAATTCATTTCATCGGTATGTGGTATGTACCGAGCCCTCCGTACGCGCAAGGCGCCGTGCAGAATGCTAAAGATGCAATAGTGGATACACGCCTGCTCTTTGCCCTCATGAGGTTTAAAGCCCACTGGAGGAGACAGACACTTATCAGTTATAGACAGTTATATACAGACACTCAGATATATGCCAATAAGGTCCAGAAACCCAGATAATATTTTGGTTTTTTAACAAACTGAAGATGTCTTTGTTGACGTTCCATTTCCTGATTTTTTGGACACCGTGCATAATTAACACTATGGAAGAAAAAGCTCAGGAGGCTAAGAGGCAGCTTAACAGAGAGACTAAGAGTGAGGATTCTGGAATATTAGGGTAATAACAACCTCAAAGGCATGAAAGACTGAGGCTCAGCAAGAGTGGGGAATTATGATAACACAGGTCTTTAGTAGCTGAGAGAAACTCAAGTCCTTACCTCCTGGTGCAGTTGCCGCCCTCAAGCTCGGAATACAAATTAGTGAACAAAGTTGAAAGCCAAGGAATGGGAATTCTATCTGCTGGTAGCTGCCACCAATCCTAAAATGCCCTCTCTACCTCACCTGAGAATCAGCTCTGCATCCCCCTCCTTTGTCTTCTGGGAAGCCCGCCTCAACCCGAAGCGCTTGGGTCAAACCTGCATTCCCAGCTGTGTGCTCACCCACCCCAGGGTTTAGCTTAAATCGGAAGTGTTTTCTCTGCATGGGAAGGAGTGCAGGCGCTGAGTGAGCATTTAGCAGGACATTTTATGCCGCTTTTCCTTGCCAGGAAAACCTACCCCTCCTTCCTCTCTCCAGTTTTCCCGCGAGCAAGATATAAATTATTTTAACTATCTTTACTTAAAAGCCAACAACCTGTAAAAGAAAGCCGGTTGCCTTCTGTGTTTTACTGCTTACAAAGCAAAGGGCAAAGCCCCCAGGGTAACGGGACCTTGGGGACTAGAGAAAAAGAGGGGGGGAGGGTGTTCTAGACAGACTTGGGGACAAAGGGCCCCATTCTCAGGGAGAGGCCTTCAGTCTGATGGCAGAGACATGGTCCTGCCCAGGGAACCTCCTGGTCAGATGGCTGGAGCGCAGTCCTGCCCTAATGGAAGCCCCAGTCTAACCAGAGAGGCACAGCCCTGGCCTAGAGGAGAGACCCAAAGCTCTGTCCAAGGGGAGTCCTGGTCCAGGGAGGGAGCGAGGTTGCTGTCTTTCTTTGCAGATGAAAAACTGCAACTTGGAGCCATTGCCAAGCTCAGCAGATTATCCGCAACCACAGAGCCTTGTAAGAAGCCGCTGGGCTCATATATTCAGGCTCTGCAGCCCCCCTCCAGGGTGCAGGCTACCCCTGTCACCATGGGTGTCTTCGGGCTCTTCTCTATGGGCCTAGCACACACCTCCAGGGGACCCCTGATCACGGGGCAGTGGTGGGCAGCCCAGGCCGGATTTAACAAGGAGTCCAGCATGGTTTTAATAATGCATGTCGCCCCGATTTGCTAATTAAACTTTAATAGTCCCACACACGGTGCAGTGGGGCTCACTTAGGACACAGTGTGGGCTCGAGGGAGTTGAGTTCAGCAAAAAGTCATGCCACTTCGGCTAGATTCTCAAATCCGGATCCTCCATGAGTCTCAGTCCAAACATGCCAGGGGAAGCGACAGCCACTTAAAAGAAACCAAGGGAGATCTCCCACCGCGTGGGTGGAGGGAACTAGTTCTTCGTGAGCCTGTTCAATGTGGCAGCTACTTTTCAGATTAGTTGATTCCCTGTAATCCTAATTAGAACCCCAAGATAACTGCTACAATCCCCATTATGGGGTGAACAGTGAAGACACTGGGACTTGGGCAAGCAACATACAGTTGCTTGCTGATCAGTAGCACAGCCAGGATTTAAACACCGGTCTAATTCTAACGCTCCTGCTTTGTCCACTACACCATGATCCTCTTGGACGTACTCAAAAGGCATCCCGGAGTCGGGGACCAGGACGGAAGCTGCTCCAACCTCAAGCACATAGCAACACCTGAGCATGCTCCGTGGGCCCAAGTAGCCAGAGGGAGAGTTATGTGTGCAATCTGGAGAGAACAGATAGAATAAAACTAAGCCAAGGTCCCAAAGCATCAGGACTTGTAACAATCACCTCGGAGGCTTATTTAAAACTCAGATCACTGGCCTTTCCCACCAGAGAGTCTGGCTGAGAAGTTCTGGGCCAGGCCTAGGAACATGCATGTTATTACCATCCCCAGAAATTTCTAATATAGCTGGAGAAATAGCCAACTAACCCTCCTTCCATATACGGCACATTACCCTTTATAAACAAGTGTGTTCTCATCATCTCCTGTGATTCCTGCCACCACCCAGCAAGTAGGCAGGGCGAGACCTATCTGTCCCATTTTAGCCTCCATAAAGTTAAGGGACAGTGTAAGAACACGATAGTGCTGAGGCCAAGACCAACAGTCACATCATCCCACCTCCACGTTTCACAGTTGTTGAAGCATGTGGTCTTATCTGTCTGGGGGGAGGTGGGGGAGGAGGTGTGTAGGTGCTCTTACAAGACATGGTCTGTGGTGAGATTGTTTGGGCAGGGGTGCTTGAGACCAGGGGCCAGAGTGCGGGGCCTGCAGGAGGAATGGCTGCGGGGAAGGAAGGGGGCTTTGGCAGCGTGCAGTAAGCCAGAAAGGAGCATGGCTGCGGGCTGGGGAGTCTCCAGTGGCCCGGGCAAGAGATGATGGAGCCTGTCCAGCTCACTGAGGTGGTGGGACCCAACATCAAGGAAGCGAGTGCCCAGCACAGTGAGCCCCCAGTTAAGTAGTGGATGAACAAAAAGGATCAACAAAAGAGGATCATATTTACCAACCCATTGGCCGGAGACTCAAGACAGAACGGACTCAAGGATTTTCCCAAGAAACCTTATATTGGTCACCAGAGAAAGGATGGATTTGGGGAAAGGACCCAAAACAACTCCATCCTTACTTAACACTGGTTATTATCCTTATTTAACTCCAGTGGGGGCAGGGGTTGGGCTCAGGCTGAGAGGTCTGGAATGTAAGAGCCAGGTGGCTTATCGGTAGGCAGGAAAAGTGTGTCCCCAGTGTATAAAGAGTCCCAAAGTCAAGAGAGACACGACATTGCTGGCGATCGTGTCATCCGGGGCAAAGGTGATGGGGAGAAGGCAAGAGGTCTGGACGTGGGTGGGATGCTGGCAATGCAAGTCTTGGGAGGTTAGAGCCCAAAGGAGCATTAGGAATTGTCAGGTCCTATCATCTCGCGGTCCGGATGAGGAAAGCAGGCCCAGACATGAGAGGTGACCTGCCCAAAGTCACACACCTGGGGAGTGGATCCAGTGACTCTGAGTCCCAGGCCAGCGCTCCATCCCACCCAGCCGAGGGCATTGCTCCAACCACCTCCACCCACCCACTTACTAACAACTATCCGGTCCTGGACCTGAGACAAAGGAGGCAGCCAGTTAAAATATGCAATGTTGAAAATGTCCGTTTGGGATAGTGTATTAACATAACCCCCAGATGGAGGCATTAGCATTCACGCTCTCTCACACTACCTGGCAAAACTTGCTGATCCGTCTAAGGCGCTAACCGAGTGTTGCTTTAGAAAGATGGATTTCAGGGGCGCCTGGGTGGCTCAGTTGGTTAAGCGACTGCCTTCAGCTCAGGTCATGATCCTGGAGACCCAGGATCGAGCCCCACATCGGGCTGCCTGCTCAGCGGGAAGCCTGCTTCTCCCTCTCTCAGTCCCTCTGCTTGTGTCGCCTCTCTAGCTGTGTTGCTTTCTATCAAATAAATAAATAAAATCTTTAAAAAAAAAAAAAAGAAAAGAAAGATGGGTTTCAGCTGGGGGTGCCTCACCAGTGATGGGGGCAAGGACTGTTAGCAGTGTTAGCGACATCCCTTTTTTTTAAATATTTTATTTATTTATTCATAAGAGACAGAGAGAGGGAGGCAGAGGCAGAGGGAGAAGCTGGCTTCCCGCGAAGCAGGGACCCTGATGTAGGACTCAATCCCAGGATCCTGGGATCATGACCTGAGCCGAAGGCAGATGCTTAACCGACAGAGCCATCCAGGTGCCCGGCAACCTCCCATTTTTGCATGGATGCTTTAGGACTCTGGGATTATCACTGTGATTATGTGATGGTGGCTAGAGATAGTATCATTACTCTCACTTTACAGATAAGGAATTTGAGCCTCAGAGAGCCGGAGACATGCCAGAGGTTATCCAGCTAGTGAGGGGTAGATCACTACTCCAGATCAGTACTCTGCAGACCTGCCCTTGCAGTGGCTTTTTCGTAGTTAACAGCAGGACTGGGAATGGAATAGAAGCTATGTCCTCCTTCACCCTAGTCCAAAGTTTCTGTGTCCACCGCGGCAATGAGCTCAGACACACACACACACACACACACACACACACACACACACACACACCCCAAGGGCTCTCACGGAGAGCAACGATCACATGAGCTCAAGGGGAAACAAAGGAGAGAAGCCACGGGTTGTGCATGCTTACGGGATATCAGGTCCCTTGTCCAGATTCGGCTGCCCTGACAGCTTCTGCCTTTTCTCATCTTTTCCCCTCACTTTAGCTTTCACTAGTCTGCAATCACTTTGAAGGGATATTTTCCAGAACCTGGGTCAGCCAAAGACAGTCCCCACACAACAGCACCAACAACACACACACACACACACACACACACACACACACACACACACACACATGCACACACCCCGCCTTATTTCTGCATCCCAGCAAAGTCCAAACTGGACTTTGTACGTAGATTTCCAGACATGCATGAGCTCAGAGAGTTGGGTATGCACGTGCATACCTGAATTCATGTAATCTTCAATATGCTTTGTTGTTGCTCCTTGTTTCACTGTCTGTCTCCCCTTCTAGACCTCTGGACTATGTCTCCCATAAAAGTAGGGACTGGAACTGTCTCTCTCACCACCAGAACCCTGGAGCAAGGACTGTGCTGGGAGCACCACAGGTGCTCCATAAAAATGTGTGGCGTACTGGGTGAATCAAGTCACAAATGGGCACATAGCACTGATCTCTGCAGCAGACAGTGGTGTGCACACACACGTATGCAGGCACACACACCCCCAAACATGTATGCAAGCACACATGTGCACGCAGACCCCGGGAGCCCCAGGTCAGGACATCCCGCCTGCTCCCGCCTGCTGCTGTGAGTCCCCTGGATGGGACGCAGAGCGCCCCCAGCAGCCATTACTTTGCTATCAGTCTATCTGCCCCATTTAGACTTGAAATAAAGTGTGTCGTGGCTGCTTCACTTGAGACCAATGGAGACGTGCAGGGAAATGGAGAAATATCGGCCCAGCTTGCATTCCGGCTCACTGGCTTGGGGGAGCTTAAGGCATAAACGAGTTTGGACTTAATTGACTTTTTTATTGAGCTTTAATTCACTGGTACTTTTCCAGAGGCTGATTCCAACGAGTGGATGCAGGGTTGAGCAGTCTCTGGGGCTGCCGTGCTCCCATGCACCTCTCCCCTACCCCTTCGGGCCCCTTCTAAACCACCGTCCAGGCAGCCCCTCTTGTCCTCCACCCCCTCCCCCAAAGGGCATTTCAATCTAAGGTAATAACATCAGTTCAAAGCCCGCTCTGTCCCAGGCCCTGTGTGGGGCGCTGGGATGCAACGATGAGCAGAAACACACCTTCGTCCCCTGGGAGCCTGGAACCAAACCGAGAAGCAGACATAAATTGCACAGCATGAAATTACCCCTTGAACAAGTTCTGGAGAGGTACAGTGCTTTGGGTAAGGCTACCAGATGGAACGCTACCACTCCCACTTGAAGGCCCACAGAGTTTGCTAGGCAGGGCCCTCCAAGGAAGGACACCAAGCAGGTGGAAGAGCAGGTGGGAAGGCAGGGAGGGATGAGACAGGGCAGCATTCTGGGGCCACTTGCTGGGGGCTTCTGGTGGTGGAGTGGAGGAGGGGAGGAGAGGATGCTCGGGAGCGAGGGCAGCAGGGCTCTGCACAATGAAGGCAGGCCTGGAAGTCAGAAAACCTGCAGTCCAGTCTTAACTGGTGGTGAGACTCAGGCAAGTCCCCTTCCTTCTCTGAGTCACAGTGTCTTCATCTGTGACACTAGAGTTCAAACTCATTGAACTCAAAGATCTTTGCATCGACATTTCTCTGGTCTCCTGTCGCTGACTTAGCTGATGCTGATTTTGCATCTCTTTCAAGAAGCTGGGGGCAGAAAACCCAGTGTGAAACTGTTGGTGACTGTCCCTCTCTTGGGGCAGGGTCCCCCCATCTTGGGGCTCTGCCCTGAGTCCCCTGGGCTCCCAGAGCTCTCCCCAGCTGATCAGGAGAGGAAGGACAGCACAGGAACAACACAGCGGAGTGCCGTTTATTCAAGCAGGAAACCCTGGGCTGCATTTCAAAGTTCACCATCTAGAACCATCCAGATTCCTAAAATACGATGGTATTTTAAGGGGTGGGCTTCAGTTATCTGGGGAACTTTCTCATTTCACCATATAAGTGAGGCATGGCTGGAAGTGGGAACATACTTTGAAAAACTTTCAGGCCCCTCGCAAATATAAATAATTCGCCCTTAGGGTTGAGCGAGCCTGTGTCCTAGTTTGTTGGGATAATGTCAGGGTATGCCTGTCATCCTGGTGTGATTACTGAGAATGCCCCCACCTTTCCCTCTCAAAAGTGTCCTCCATAGGGCCATAATATGACTACCCTGGTCATTAAGCTTTTGAGGGCAGGAATGACAGCAGAAGGGCAGTGTGCTCTACTGGAAAGGGATGGACTTTGGTACTGCGGTGACCTGAGAGCTAATCATCCCACTCTACCTTGGATATCCGGGAGCTCAGCTTTCTTATAAATAAAATGGGAGTTATAACACCTTTCACAATGAGTTGCTTGAAGAAATAAAGATATCACATGTTAGTAACTAACACATTATGTGCTCAAACTATGTCCCCTCTCCTTCCGTGTCTTTGGCAACCACGTAATACTCACCGCTAGGCATATAGGGTATAGGGGATTGGGTGTTGGGCACATGAATGCATGAGTCCATCAGCCGATCCAGCACAGAAGCATAAATTGGGGGCTCTTCCCTCTGCACCCCAGTTCCCTCTTCTGTCAAATGAGCTGAGAGTTCTGAGACTCTTCCATTGTGGATGGAGAGGGTTTGATTCCCCTCCCCCAGCCCAGAGCCTTCTCGAAGTCCTTGCACTGATATTTCTCTGTTCTTCTGCTTCTGACCTCCATTCAGCTCCGTTGCCTCTTTTCTGTCTTGGAGGCGAGGGGCGGTTCTTCACCTTCATTCCAGTGCCTAACCTGGAAGATCAATACAGACTCGATATTTCCCAGAGTCCCTCACTGGTTCCAGAACTGCCTCAAGGCATAGCATCGTATTCTTGGAGACATGTGGACTCAGAATTCACGGAGCTGAGTTTGGATCCTGGCAAGGGATTCAAGGGTTTAAAAGGCTGAGTTTGGAATAATAATGGGCTTATGGTAGAATGTCTTGTAACCTCTCAAAATCTGTTGCCCACCCCTAAAGATGCCGTGAGCATTACCTATATGACTATGTAAGATGTCTCACACAATACTTGGCCTTAGCCCAGTATTGAGGTCTTCACAATCTGGCCTGACCACTTTTCCTGTCTCATCCACTACTTCCCTTCTCCACAGCCTCCCCTCCAGCCCACCAGTGCGATCACTGCTCCCAGAGCTCCCTATACATCTACACACACCTCTGTGCCTCCACTCATGTTCCCTCTGCCCTTCCCTGCTTTCAGTATCCTGAAATCATCCTCCTCCACTGAGCCACAGTGCAAATCCCACCTCCTTCACAAAGCCTCTTTGGATCCCTCAGGCAGGAACAGGTCACTTGGCCCCACTCTGTGTCTTTGGCTGACCTGTCCATTTATAGCATACTTCCTTCTGCTTTTATTGTAGTTATTTGCTCACACTCCTGTCCCCACCAAAGGGACTATAGAGTCCTTTAGGCTAGGAACCTTATCTTGCTCATCTCTCTATTACAATGACCTCAGAAACTTTGTGAACAGGGTAGGACATGAGCAAATGAAATCAAAATTCCAACCATGATTTCTAGTTCCATCTCCATGATGGCCTGAGCCAACACAATCCTATCTCCCACTATACACACAGAGAAATGCAGGACAGAGTACAATTAAAAAAAAAATTAATGCAGAGCCAAGCTCCAAAGAAAGGGAAACTCCATATGTCAGAAACAAGAGAGCCCTGGAACCAAGATGCCTACGTAAAGCTAAGACCCAGGAATAGCCCCCTCTCTCTGAGAGGGGAAAGGAGAACTTCACCTACCCACCAAGGAAATGGGTTTCCGCCAGGGGCTTTAGGTGATGTGTGTGCATGCGTGTGTGTACAGGGGCTTTGCATGTGCACGTGTGTGCACACTTCACACAGTTCAGATCAAATCCTCTGAATGCCTCTGTGTGCAGTCCCCAACCTGGACGTGGGGTATCTGGAAACACGTGGCCCACCATCCCCTCCGTCTACGTGAGTGTTAGAGTGTGTCCTCCAGTGGGCATGTAGTCACCGTGGTCCTAAATGCTTTTCCTCTATTATCTCATGTAACCGCATGACAGCTTCATAAGGTGGAGGTTATTACATGCCAGAACTGAGGCAGGGAACGTTAACTCAGTCCCTGGGTCAAGGGCCGAACCAGTATTTGAATCTAGGCTTTTGAGTTTGAACGCATGTGCTTAAATGCAATCAATGGTGCATAGCCTCACAGCACATAATAGGTATGCAAAAATAATTATTGAATGAAAAATAGACTAAGTGGCTGGCAGGGGGGTGGTGCTCCAGGGCGTTTCCGAACGCTGTGGTCAGGGCCAGACCCGGCAGGCCAGGCCAGGCAGGGCTGGTAGACCAGGGTCCCAGCGTCCAGGCCAGTTCTCAGTAAAGGGCACTGATTTTTAAATGAAATGAACTCCCCTGGCTAGTTTTTTGGATGATACCTTTTCCTGCCTTGGGATGATTGCATCTGGCCCCATTTCCTCTGAGTCCCTTCTCAATTTTTTTCCCTCCCCGCTGTGCATCTGGCTCTAATTCCCTTCCCGTGGCCCATTTGGTGGTTATCACTTATGTTCTAAAACGCGCCATTAGGCTTCTGATGTATGGCGTGTTCGGTGGGTGGCCGTGCCGGCACCCCGAGCCATTCAGGGAAAGGAAGAGGCCACTGCCATCTGCCGGGAGCACCGTCTGCCGACAGTGGCTGCCACTCAGCCTCCTGGGGCTCTGGGCCCAGCTGGAGGAGGGTGAGCTATCCCTCCATCCTCACGGGCCCTCCGGGGACACGAGCCCCAGAGTGGGTAGGTCCAGCTAAGGCGCCTGTCCCCACACAGAGCTCTGTGAGGCAGGTGTGGCCTGTCCACTTCACACGTGGGAAAGCAGAGTCACAGAACCAGAAGCTGGAAGTGCCTGGCGTTCTTTGCCATCTAACCCTGAGAGGTATTACTAGCCCCACTCTTCAGATGAGGAATCAGAAGGTCAAAGAAAATAAGTAACTGGCCCGTGGTCACATGGCTCAGTCCACGCATGGGTCTGCTCCCATAAATAAGGCTGTGTGTGACCTTTCACTACTCCTGCAGGCAATTCACTGCTCCGTGACGCCTCTAGAGTAACTCATCCTCTCTAAGCCTCAGTTTCTTCATCTGAAAATGGGACAACAATGTCTATTTTGCAAACTTATCGTGAGAACCGGCTGTCATGCCACTTTCGTCACAAACATCTCCACTCCTGGCTTCACCTGACTATCTGGAGCGGGGCCCTGACTAGGGTGAGGCAGGCAAGGCAACTGGGGTGCAAATTTCAGGAGGTGCTCACTCTCAGGTGAGTATGAGTGCAGCCCCGGGAAGTGGGTGCCTCCTGGGGTTCCGTGCCCATCCCCGTCCAGGTGGTGATTTGGAGGTGAGGAGAGGGGTGGGGCATGGCTGGGGGCATGCTGATGTCCAAGCCATAGCAAAAAGAAGGCCCTGGTGAAAAGGCACACGGACCAACAGAGATGATGGGCTGGACCAAATACTCTGTGGGGCACCTTGTCCCCCACGTACTGCATTGTGGACATTGGTCAGTGGTGGTTTTACGGCTGCTGCATCCCCTTGGTGATCTAAAGCTGTTTTATCTCCATTTCTACCCCAGACAACTCATATAATCCCCGGGGTAGTGGGCATGTCTTACTACCTTTGTATTCCCAAGACCTAGCAGCGTATTCAACGTGTTGCTCCTTGGAAGTCCGATGAACTAAAGAATGCTTTGTCTTCCATTCTGAAAGCCCCTGATCATGTCAGGTCCTTTGATACTTCGATCATAAGTCAAGGAGCTGTGGTACAATGAGAATTATAGTCTCCTAGGAGTCTGGTCTACCAGTTTTCCACGTGGGAATGCTCAGGGGTATCAGCCCAATTAAAAAAGTTAGTATATACCAGAATTGGGATTTGATTCCAAAGTTTGTTCCTGCTCCAATCTACTGCAGGGGCCAAGTAAACCCTTTGGAAGTATGCAAAACCCTACCTCTGCCTCTATCGCCAACGAAATCATGCCCCTTATATTGCCATCTGGTACCTGCCCAAACCTCCACCCACTTTCAGGAATCACTGCTTGTTGCAGAAACACTGGCACCACCAGGAGAACTTCTGTTCTTCTGGCACAGGATGGCAGACAGGATTCACTTGATAGACTCAGAGGGCAGCCGGAATTGTTGGACCGAAAGGAAAACTGTCAAGCCTGCAGAGAGAGTGCTTTACCCATCAGCTGTGTCTGCTATGGACCCTGCAGAGGGGAGTGGCATCATGCGTTCAGTGTGTCTGCCAGCCCGGCCTTAATTCCACATGTCAGGAAAGCAATCTGATTAAACAACCAAAAACCCCCCTTTGTGAATCTGTGATGGCCTTGAGCATGCTTTGCTACTAAAATTGCATGCTCTTCAACCTCCAAGATCAGCCCTTGGGAAGACTAGAAGACAATGACATTCTCTGTGCATTTCCTAGAAAAACCGAAATCTGTTTTCAACGAGAAAACATGACATCGGTAAGAATATAACAGGGTGAGGATTTCGGTGCTATGTGGGTATTTACCTATTTGAACTTTTCTTGATCAGGTTTTAGAATCAGCCTTCCCTGGGATTATTTTCAGCCCTGGCATTAATTGGAACATCTGCTTTTCCTCTGCAAACATCAAGGCTATGTGTGACCTTTCACTACTCCTGCAGGCAATTCACTGCTCCGTGATGCCTCTAGAGTAACTCATCCTCTCTAAGCCTCAGTTTCTTCATCTGAAAATGGGACAACAATGTCTATTTTGCAAACTTATTGTGAGAACCGGCATGTCACCATCATTTAGTTTTTACTGATGTGTCGTTTTCAGGGTAGCCCTGTAGAATAATGTGAAATTAACCAGGAACACAACAGAACACATTTCTGGTTCCCTCCTTTCCCCTCCTCATCTCATATCTGCCAAAAAAAAAAAAGGCAATTCCCAACAGGTGTGCAATGAGGCAGTGCAAGAAGTGACTCAAGAGTTATCTCAGGGTTGGTCATCTAGGTATAAAACATAGTCACAGAGGGAGGTGAAGCCCACATAAGCCCTGGGAATAGGTGCTAGAAGGGTGAGGGAAAGGTGAAAGTTCAACTGAGCAGAAATATCCAGCAAGGATAACACAGACTTCTTCTACAGGAATAGCCATGGACTGTTCCAGAAGAGATCTAACACAGCCTTAGGGAAAACCAAGTAGGTAACATATTCCTGGAAGTCCAGTAGGCAGCAGGTGAAAGAGAGCTCAGAGCTGCAGTCCGAGGATCAGGCAAGCAACTGTAGAAAGAACTCGTAATAGGGAACATGACCCCAGGGACGGCCTCCACCAGGCATATCCATCATCTCGCGAGCAACAAGAACATAGACTCAGAGGACCCCTGCTCCCCAGAACATCCAGATGTGGTGGGACGCAGGGCCACATCCCAGTGTGTCTGGGCTGCTGGGCCTTGGGCCCATGCTGCCTCTGGTCTGCCTTGCCTGGACCTCGGGACAGCCTGGAACAGCAGGAATTACATCAGTAGGGTTAGAAACAGAGTGAGGGCAGCAGAATAAAGTGGTAGCAGGACTCTGGACTTGGGCGGCCATACTTTCTCCTTCACTTTTTCCTGGGCTTCTTCCCTCCTTTTTTTTTTTTTTTTTTTTTTTTTTTGGTTAAGATTTTATTTATTTGACAGAGCAGAGAGAAACACAGTGAGAGAGGGAACACAAGCAGGGGGAGTGGGAGAGGGAGAAGCAGGCCAGGAGCCTGATGTGGGGCTCGATTTCGGGACTCCGGGATCATGACCTGAGCTGAGGGCAGATGCTTGACGACTGAGCCACCCAGGCACCCTGGCTTCTTCCCTGCTTAAAGGCAAGGAACCCCTCCTGGGCCCTGCTCCCCACATCTGGCAACAGCCAAGGGGAACCTCTTTGCAGTCGGCCTTGGCTGCCCGATTGACCCACTTGCCTTGGCCCTGTGACCCTACTTGTGGCAATGGGCAGATCAGCTCTGAGACTGACCCAGGCATCCTTGGAGAGAACCAGGTCCCAACACCTCTCAGTCACTACAGCTCCATCTTAATAATTATCTACTGTCTGACAGCTGAGCTCTGTTACTCATTATGCACAATGTCTGACACATAGTAGGTGTCCCACTCAGGATAGTCTGACTCCAAAGTCTGTGTTCTTCCACAAATCCTGCACATGTTTTAGTAGAGCCCATGGCTGTCTAGGGTATTCAGTTCCAAAAGAGAGAACCGGAATGATGGGCAGGTAGGCAGGGCCTGGCAGGCAACCAGGAGCCTGCACCACCACCACGGGTCTTCCCGATGACATCAGCATGGCCCTTCTCAGACCATGAGCCAGTCTAAGGAGTCTGTCTCCACTCCTAAATACCGTGTTGTCAACCTAGAGAGAATTCCACAACAGACCCTGCAGCGCCCTCCATCACTGCCCTCCAGGCAGCTTTCCTTCTGTGCCTTCCTACAGCACCTGGCACCACGTTCTCCGCGAGGCCGTTCCACCATCTGCAGATGTTCGCTAAGCAAATGGATGAGCCGTGACCATGGCCCCGGACAGAACAACATCTCAGATTCCACTCCCACAGCAGAATAACAGCTCTGCCCCTCCCCAGCTCCAGGCTTAGGTAGGATGCAAACCACAAACAGAAACGTTTCCTGCCTGGCAGAGGGTATTTTTCCCCCACAGAGCACTTTCAGGCCCATTATAGCCCTTTTGATCTTTACAGTTCTATTGAAAAGTACTCTTGCCAGCACTTTCAAGATGAAGGATCCAGCACCAACTCGATGAAATAATCCCCAAATCAGTGCACAGCCAGCAGTGGAAGCTGGGGCTGCCTGGTCCCCAATTCCATGCTTGACTTTTCTCATCCACCCAGACATCTCCTTTAAGTACCTACTACGTGCCAGGCCTGGAGCCAGGCACTGGGTATCTGGAGATGAAATTGACAGCGCCCCAACAGCATGCAAGAGGAGACAGACCCTGGGACCTTGTCGCTGAATCCCATTTGAAATTTCCATCCGGCCAAGGCCCGGCCCCCCACCAGCCAAGCTGCAGGTCCAGCTTGAAAGGCATCTGGTTCCCCATATCCCACTTCGTAACCTCAAGCAGAGCCCAATATGGGATTCTCCCGTGAGCTGTCAGGAGGGATTCATCAGCAGAGGACTGTCCTGTCCAGCGACTGTCCAGGTGAGCAGCTGGAGTGCCTTCAAGTCGCCCTCTGTCTCTGTGAATCATCCACCAAGAGCACATTTGCTCACAAAATGCTTGAATCGGAGGAGAACACTCAGAGTCACCCATTCCTCCCCTTCGTGCTGTTTTCCCAGCCGACAGATTTGCAACTGTGTGATGCTCTTTCCTCTGCACGGCATGCACATGTGCCCTTCTGCACAGTCTAAAGCTTTCTGGACAGTTGCCCAGTGCACAAGCCCCGGCTGCACTCCATCTCAGAGGGAGGGGGCAGGAGGTCCTCTCAGTGAAACAGGCACAGGAAATGTCACATCCCAGCAGCTGGGTGCAGGGGTGTGGAAGAGGGGGTCACGTGACCGTCTCATACCTTCTAATAATGCCAAGAGTACTTCTAACAACCCACGCACATAAAAGGGAATGTCAGGTGAATGACTCTTTAGGGTAGGACCTTGAATGAGATATTTAGCCTCCTGGAGCCTCGGTTTTCTCACCTGCACATTGGGTGGAATAAGGCCGACATCAGCGGGCTTTGCGAGCTGGGAAGAGTAGAGCAGTTGGCACAGTGCTCAACTCGTGGTCATTGCTCACTTCTTCCTTCTTCCCCTTCCACCCGGAAAGTCACCTCTAAGGAGAATGATGTTAATGATGTCTTAGAAGAGATGGTGGCCTCCTGGTTGGGAAGAGGTGACAAGTGGTTGCCAGGGGGTCCTGTTCCCCTGGCTTCTTCATTTCCAGGAATAGCAACCACACGGAGGTGCTTTCATGGGTATTTGTTTTCATTGCCTTGCTAATCTCCTTGTAGGGAAAACACACACTCATGCAACAGTCTTTAGAAGGAAAGAACTAGTCAGAAAGGCTGTTGTAGGAACTGATGAATGAGCAAGCAGAGATTTTAATAAGATACAGTCCTTGCTTTCAAAGAGCTGACGGTCTATGGCAGCCCCTCTCCCCCTTCCTCCCCCTGTTGTGTTTTGTCTTCCAACAGGCTAATTGCAACTTCAGGAAACAAAACGGATTCATTTTGTTTCCTGGAAGCCTGGTAACCCATTTAACAGACCGTCTTACTCCCCAACTGTGTGAAATTTAGGAGTTTGAAAGAGGCAAACCAAACAAATCAGACTAAATGGCTTGCTCTAAGACACTTCCTTTGAAAACAGCCTAATGAGAAATCTCAGTAACTCACTGAGGGGAAACTCAGTCAACTTGGCGGGGGGGTAGCTACAGGTGTGGAGAGAGAAAGGCTGAAATTTGGAGGCATTTTGGAGCAGTACAATTTCCTTTCCCTTAAGTGTAATAAGCAAGAAGAGACAAGAAACCCACCACCTAGGAGGAGCCCTGAAGGTCAGGATTAATGAAGGGACTGGAAGGCCTGAAGCTTACAGGCTTAGTTGTGTGCTGGTGGGTGGGTATTTCAACAACCCTTCAGGGAACTTATACATAATTTATTTTCTTAAGTAGGTACATGGTGTAGAAATATTGTTTTCACTATTAATTGAAGCAGAAAACTGTGTCTGTGTGGCTATCAGCAGTTCCTAACCTTTCCAGCAAGGCCTCCACTTTCCATTTCCCAGACTCTGTAAGGCCGGAGAGCCCGGCAGGGCGTCCTCAGCCTGGATGGTAGCGTCCAGGCCAGCAGGGGCTGCCAATCCTCCTCATATTCCTAGACACAATGTTCTGAGAAGAGGATCCTCACTGTTATTTCCAGCCCCTGGCATGGGCAAACAGAAAGCTTTAGAGGAAGAGCACAGACCCAAGCCATCAAGCCAAGGTCAAATCTCAGCCCTGTCCTCAGACTGGCTGTGTGACCCGGAGCAGGTCACTTCACCTCTGTGGGTCTTAGGCCTCCATATGAAAAAGAGAAGTTTGGGTGAGAAGATGCTTGCCCTTTTCCAGGATACCTGGGACTCTGAGAAATACCTCCCCGACTACCAGTGGGAGACCCCTGTGTTAGCGAGCTCCAATCTCACCAAATGGCCAGGAGCAGAACAGTTTGAGTGGGGTTGGTGTTGGAGTCGTAGCTACAAGCCACAGGGGGCAAAGAGCGCATGCAGGTTTTGGAACTAGGCAAAGATGAATTTTGCCCCGAGTTCTCCACTGACCAGCTCTGTGACCTGGCTCAGCCCCTCTGGGCCTTGATTTTCTTATCTATAAAATGGGGATGTTAATAGCAACTTCAGGGGCTGTTGCAAATAGTAGCAATGGTAGCGATAAAGTGAATCCGCCCTCCAGGGAGGGTAGCAAACTTCGGAGCTACTCTGAGAGTTCCAGGAAGGCAGTAAGACCTTCTCCCCATCCCTACGTCCATGTTCCTTTAGTTTAGAAAGTGTCAACTTCAGACCAGTGGGATCTTTCCACTTTACCAATAACTGGTCACAGGTCAGTTGGAAGTCACATGTAGATTTTCAAAGTGGGTGGTATGCATGGAAACGTCTCTTTCTCATCCAGAACTCCATGGTGCCAGTCATCTCATGGGCTGCCCAGGACCTCAGCAACAGGTGGAGCCTCATTAAGGAGTAAGCAATCAGTGGCACAGGGTGGTCTTCCTCTCCCCTACTTCAAGATAAGCTCGGTATTGTAGGGACATAGAGAGGACAGGAACCCTCAACCCCTCTGTTCAATTCATCTCAGCCTCCCTACCCACAACCCAAATGAAAAGGAGAAACCTAGTGACCCTCTCCCTTGGATTCATAACCAGTCAAGATGTCTATTGCATAATCTTCCAAACCAACCCACTTACAACCTCTCATTTAAGCCACCAAACCACACGGCAAGATTATCCCTGGGGATGAGGCAATGCCCTGGGGACAGAAGATGCCATGTTTGGGGCCTGGACTCGAAAAGCTGCCTTGATCGAATCCTGTCTGGCCCCAAATCCCAGGCTTCCTTCCTTGTGACTTCCCTGGTCTCACCCACAAGTCCCAGCTCTGCTCTCTACCTCCTCAGCAGACTCAGTCTCCTCAGCCGTAAAATGGGGACGTGATCACAAGATGCCTCCACATCAGGGGAGCTGGACCGTAATTAGGGAAGAGAAACACCTATGGAAATGCCAAGCAGGGCCCTGCACAGAGTAGAGGCTCAGAAATTGTTAGTTCCTTCCCCGCCACCAGGCCACTAAGATCTAGGCGATCTAAACTGTAACACACCTTGCAGATATTAGCAGTGAAGGCTAATTTCACTGGGCTCCTTTTTATCCTAGGATCCCACACCATCACCACCACCCCGGCCCCGTGCACTCACCCCTGGAGATCCAGGCTTGAAACGTACACCTTTAACTCTTACAAACCAACCTGACTGAGTGCAATTCTAGACTCTTAGCAACCCAGCCGCTCCAGCCCTGCCATCCGCGATGCGGCTGTCGGCACTTACCAGGAGGGCAGAGCGATGTCTGGGAGAATGGCAGGTCTGAGGCAGCGTCGAGCTGGGCCTGACAGTTTGGATGTAAATAAATTGTATTTTCTGGCTGGGGACGATAAGACATCGGAAGCATGTGTTACACTTACACATCATTAAGCCCCCAAATGGGGAAAGAGAGCTGCATCTTGTCCCAAGTTTGTAGCAAAATTGTGCAGTGTGTAAATAGCTTTCAGGCCTTTGATGTTGAGCAGACAGGAAAATAATCCTCTCGGAAACACCAGGCAGGCGCCGCGAGCCCCGCAGCGCAGTGAGGGAGGCTGGTAGAGGCGTGCAGCCTGCCGAGCCTGCTGTCTCTGAGCCCCTTCTCCTGCCCCCACGAAGATAGACTGTCTTAGCTCCTGAAAGGATTATTTCCTCTAATCCCTTCATGCAGAAGCAGGCGAAAATGCTTAGGCACAATGAAGTGGGAAGCTGAGAAGAGCCTCCGAAGACAAAGGGAGGGAAGGGAGGGGGGACAAGTGTTGACAAGGCCGGCAGCGCTGAAGGGCGCCCCCCCAGAGGTGGGCAGGGGGTTATGGGTTGGCATACCTTGGAGTCCCTTCATTCATTCAACAAAACAGACACAGTCCCTACCGTCTTGGAGCTTGCAGTGGAGTGAAGACGTGTCCACTGTTGGACAGCTAGCTCCGTGCTTTGATACGCACTAAAAAGGGATGAAATGGGAGGTGTGAGGCTGTAAGACAGGACGCCCCAATTGAAACGGAGGCTGAGAGCAGGGGCGGGGGAGAGAGACTGACACCACGGGCCCCTGCCAGAGTCACCCCCAGGGCCCAGGATGGGTAGCAGGCCTGGCGAGGGGGCAGCCAAGGATGGGGGGTGAGTCTCCATCACAGCTCCCTCCTCTGTAGGGGAGACCTGGATGCCCCAGGCTTCGGCGGTGCCAGCCCAGTGTCCGACACAGAGCGGGCACTGTGTCAATGACCAGCTGAAGGGAGCAAGCCCCCAGAGCCTCCTTCTCCTGTTGGAAGTGGGGATGCTGAGGGAGGCTTCCATAAAGGAAGTTCTGACTAAACCGGTCCTCACTGCGCAGCCGCGGGCATGTTGCCTCCGCCCTGCCAGGGTCCCCATTTCCTTCCCCGTGAAGAGAGGCAGGTCGATGAGATGGTCTGCAAGAGCGCTCAGAGTGTCCACACCTTGTCATCCCTCTCAGAAGCTCTCTCGATCCCACCCACCCAGCATATCTAAGATCACAGCCACTGGGCTAGGACCACCGCTGGCCCCGCTGGGTACGGGTCACATTCTAACCCAGCCCGAAACTCTGGAGTTCAATTACCAAGTGGGGCAGGGGATTGGAATTTGCAATAATCCAGTGCAGAGGTGAAATGTACCTTTACTTATGAATCTCATACAGGTAGGCAATTTGTAATCAGTTGTGGAGCCAACAAGCCTATTTAGTGGATCTACAAAGAAAAATTGTATTAGAACACCCAGACATCACCCTGGATGTGTTCAACCCCTTGCCAAGGGTGTGCTAACTGGAAGATTTTCTCACCTCTGTTCATTACGGTGGTCCCAGAGAACAAACCCCCGGGCACAAATCCTTTAGCCAAGTCCAGTTGCTATAAACAATAGCAATGATAAAGCTCGGGGTTTTTGTTTTGTTTTTGTTTTTTTGAAAAATCATGTTCCGGGGCGCCTGGGTGGCTCAGTTGGTTAAGCCACTGCCTTCGGCTCAGGTCATGATCCCGGAGACCCGGGATGGAGTCCCACATCGGGCTCCCTGCTCGGCGGGAAGCCTGCTTCTCCCTCTCTCACTCCCCCTGCTTGTGTTCCCTCTCTGGCTCTGTTTCTCTCTGTCCAATAAATAAATAAAATCTTTAAAAAAAAAAAACAAAAACCATGTTCCAGCTGTCCTCCCCCAGTGAAGCTGAAGGAGTAGGGCTTGGCTATCCTGAAACATGAGGCTGGTCAGGGACTCAGACATTTTATACAGTGAAGAAAGCATACACTCTGGTTGTTTTGCTGGGGCTTCCCACGGGTCCTGAAGGCAGGTAGCAGGTGTTGCACTTCTTTGTGATCCCCAAAACCCTCACGTATAGAAGGAGCCCATGCCTATGACTACTGATGGGCTGACGGAAAAAGCAAGGCCCAAAGAATCAGTATAGGGCTCGGAGAGGTCCCAATGACAAAGACCCAGGAAAGCACAACCAGAAAGAGCATGTGTATTAGACGTGCATGGATTTTGTATCTCAGCATCTCTACTTAATAGCTGTGTGACCTTAGGCAAGTCACTTAGCTTCTCTGGCCTCAGTTTCCTCCTCGGCATCATGGGAGCAGAAATACCCAGAGCAGGCATGGTTGCAAGAGTTAAAAGAGATAACATAGATGAGTGTCTAGCAGAGTGTCTGGCACATCATAGAAGCTTCTCTTCCTTCCTTCCATCTGGCCCTCAAGGTCTACATAAGAAAGGCAGCCTCCAGCACTTGTGCCTGCAATTTATCTGCCCCCACAGAGAAGGATGGGAGGCCAGAGAGCTTTCCTGTGGCTCCATGCTGCAGGCTGGGGACAGCTCAGTGGAACAAGTCCAGGGAAGAGTCTGGGCCCAAACCTCAGCAGCTGTAGGAACCCAATACGGTTGGCCTCCCTCTCTTTCACCCTATTTTGCAAGATGTAATTTGGCTTCAGCTCGAGGTTCCAAAGCAGTTATGTAAGCATAATAACCCATAACATTTGTAGAAAGCTTTTATGGTCTTCGAAACACGTGTGCATGTATTACCCCAGCTGGTCTTCTCGGTAACCCTTGAGAAGTAGCTAAGGAAAGGGCAAGAACTCCCATTTTACAGATAGAGAAATTGAGGCATGGAGGGTTTATTTGGTTCACCGCTAATGAGCGGCAACATCAAACCTGGACAAAGGTCTTTGCATTCCTTGCCCTGGGCTCTTCCCAAACCATCACACCATCACACTACATCATTATAATCATGGAATCATCAAGCAAAAGTGGCCCGAATAGCTCCTGCATGCCAGGCAATATCATAAGTCCTTGGATTCAGAAATGAGTGGCAGAATCAAGTTCAGGAGAGTTGTAGGACCAACTATTTGGGGCCATGTGATAGCCGCCATGGTGAAGGGGTGAGGGGAACAGGGAGGAGGGACGTAGCCCAACTTGATCCAGGGACTCAGGAAAGCTTCCTGGAGGAGGAGCTACATCGGTCCAGTTTTGGACAACAGCTAGAGGCTGTCTAGGCAGGAAGAGGAGTGAGAGGAGTTATAGGTAGCACAAGCAGCAAGTAGAAGCCAGAAGTGTGTGAAATAGCAGGCTGTCTGATCTGATTCCATCCACCCACTCAGCACTCATTTATTCATTCATTCATTCATTCATTCATTCAACATATATTTCTGGAGCACCCCCATGTGCCAGGTACCATACACAGTGAATAAGTAGATGTAGCCCCTAAATGCATAGAGCTTCCCTTCTAATGGATCGCCATGGACACGGAGAAGGAGTGGTAGGATGGAGTGGGCACAGGGCATCTGTATAGAGGGCCTAGATTTAAGCCTATGGGTGCTGAGGATCCCTGATGAATTTTAAGCACAGGATTAACAAAGTGAAGTTTGCATTTCAGAAAGAGGGAGCCACAGCAAATTTAGAGGATGGGCCGAAGAAGGCAGTGGTCTGGAATCCAGGAGGCCAGCTAAGCAATTAGAGCTGCCCAGGCAAGCAATGACTGGGCCCTGGGTTATAGCAGTGCAGTAGAAAAAAAGCAAAATGCGTGTCAGATACAGAGACAGCCTTGACAGGCCATTCCAGTTAATTGGACATGGAGGTGAGGAAGAGTGGACAGCCACTCTTGAGGGTCTGGCTTGAACCTCTTGCAAGGGGGTGATGCTATTCCCTGGGACAGGAGTGCAGGAGAACCATCTGGTGGAGCAGGGAACCTGAGGAAATTTGTTCCCACTGGGACTCGCTGAGTGTCTGGGGACTCTGGGTACCCCTGAAGTCATGCTCATCAGGCACTGGGATGAGTGAGTCCGAAGCCCAGGAGAGAGCTTGGGGCTGGAGCTTGGGGCTGGACAGGACCACCCAGAGCAGGGGCTGCCGAGAGGGAGAAGACACCAGATCCCATCTCAATGAACCCCAAAGTGTGTCCATATTTTCCTCTGATGTCAGAATCCTGCTTGGCAAAGTCAGGCCATTAGCCACAGTGAGGAAACACTGGTCCTCCAGAGAGCTTGACTGGGACAGGCCGTGGGGACTCTGGCCTGATGTCATCTCACCTCACGGGTCTCCCCAGTCTCGTCTGAAGTCACTCATGTGATTCTGTCCTTCTCCTCTCTCCCTCAGGTGTTTACAAAATATGGAAAGTGTTACATGTTTAACTCAGGCGAGGATGGCAAACCTCTGCTCACCACGGTCAAGGGCGGGACAGGCAACGGGCTGGAGATCATGCTGGACATTCAGCAAGATGAGTACCTGCCCATCTGGGGAGAGACAGGTGAGCTGGCTATGGGTGATGGCGGGTGAGGGTGGGCTACAGGACTCTGAAAGATCGGTTTGCTTCGGGTGGGCTGTCTTGGCCCGAGCTATGAAGGACAGCTCTCCATCAGCGGGTTCACAACATACCAGCAAAGAGTAAGGGTGTCCCTGTATGACTGTGATGCTCTAGGTTTCCTCAGATTTCAGTAGATAGGAGAGGGGCAGGGGACAAGAATACTGGAAAGGAAAGGCAGGCTGCGGGGGGGTGTTGGAAGGGGGGCAGGTAGGTGGCTTGATTTTAGGAGAAGAGGAAGACATGGACCAGCCCCTTCATCTTCCAGCTGTTTTGACTACCCCAACCCAGCCAGGAGGCCCAGCAGAAAGGGAAGTGGCTCCTCCCTCTAGGGGAAGATGGGGGAGCCTGCTGGGTTGGAAAACCAAAAGGCATGGACTCAGGGGCCTGGCACCAGGGCCTGTGTGTACAGACCTCTGAGTTAGTTCATGCACACATTTATTTGTGTATTTATTCAGCAAACTATTCATTAATCATATGTATAGCATGTCAGGCTTTGCACCACAGTAAGGACATTAAGGTGAAAAAGCCCAGGCCCTTGATCGCAGTGGAGGAGACACACAATCACGGTCTGGTGTGGCATAAGTGTGCGCGCACAAGGACAGTGGCCTCCTCCTGGGGTGGGGGGCGGGGGGGGGGAGGTTCAGGGAAAGCAGCGTGGTGTCCCAGGCATTTGAAAAGAACCTTGAGATTGTCCTGGATTATACAGCTGGGTCCTCACAAGAGGGGTGCAGGAAGATCAGACAGAGGAGAAGGTCAGGGAAACAGAGATTGGAGTGATACAGCCTATAAGCCTGTAAGCCTAAGGATGCTGGTGGCATCTAGAATTCCCTCAGGTGGAAAAAGTAACGAGGTGCCCAAGAGTGGGACATGGATACAGAGTAGACCCAAAGCAAGAGTAGTGCTGTGTTTGGGGTATAACAGAGGGGAGTGGGGAAGGGGGTCAAGGATAGGCCTGGGGAGGGGCCTCCATGGGAGAGGGTAAGGGAGAGAAGGTTCCAGCAAGAAGAAGGCCCTAGACCCTCATATTGGAACTGAGGTGGTTGGAAGCCAAGTAGCCCAGCCTCCACCTCTTACGACCCCGCAGCTCCTGGAGCTGGCCCCCTCCAGTCCTGAGGTCTGGCCCTAACCATTCCCAGGCGTTCCACACTTCTGGGGGCAGCCAGTGCTTCTACCCTAAGGGTGACCGACTGCAAACTCTAAGCCCCACCACCACTCTTTCCTTCCATGTCTCTCATGCAAGCTCCCTGTGGGGAGAGGTGAACATGGCCGCTTCCCTCACTGCATGGTTGGTCCTCCTGCTCCCACAACGGAGAAGTAAAATGGCCGCCACACGCGTCCCTCCCGCAATGCCTTCGAGGGGCTCATCTCCAGGCCATCTGCTGCTTGCTGAGGAGACACTTAGTTGGCTCCACCCACTTTTTAAAATTCAGTGCCTCTGCCTCCCAGCAGAGAATGGTCCGGGTTTGTGCCGAGCTCTGGCATCCCTGAGAGCTGACCAGCAGAGTCTGGCTTTCTGGAACATCCCTGAGATCAGCCTGTGACCTGGGACCATGGGCATCCATAGACATCCCTGAGCCCTAGGAGCTGGGTCTTGGTCTCCCAAAAGAGGTTCTGCCTTGCAGGCACTGGAACATATTTGCTTATCAAACCACCTGTGGAAAGGGGAGAAGCAGTCAAAAAAGTAGGTCCTAAAGACCTCATACCCTCAGCCCGACTGCAGCTTAGTTATGTCTTTGCATGGTGATGTTGGATTTCCCACCTCTTACCTCAGTTTGGGAGCAAAAGCAACACCCACACCTGCACACGCTCACACTATGCCGGGTCCCCGTCACACACGTGTGCACACAACACGGCTCCCTTCGGGCTCCGGCCTTGGGTTTGAGCACTGGCTACTGATAGAACGGGCTTCAACCACAGGGCTTACCCCTGGGAATCTGCATTCTGCCTCCTGAGGCCACGGGTGGATGAAGCAGGAAAGCTCAGAGATCATCTCTTCAGCCAATCCCCTTGCTCTGTGGTGGAGGGAGAACTGAGCCCTGGCATGATGACCTCCCGGGCATCACCCAGGAAAGTCATGGCCAAGCCGTGTGACCATCAGTTAGCCCCAGTGACCATAATCGTGCTCGAGGACCTGCTGTGTGCCTAACACCGTGCAGGGCATGGTCCGGGAGGCAGAAGACACCAGACGGAGACCCTGCCTCTCAGGAGCTTATCGTCTCAGCAGACAACCAGACTGGTACAGAGAACCCACAAGAACACAGCCTCGCTCCTGCCGGCAGCTTGAGCAATCCATTGTGACCCATCAGCCCTCCTCACTTAAGCCATGGCCTCTGGGGTTAGGTGGCTGGGAATGGAGGCTGCATGAAGAAGGACGGGGTGAGAGCAAGGGCAGGGGCCAGGTGAAACCGGTCAGAGGAGAGACTGGTCGGTGCTGTCCAATAGAACCTTCTGGAGAAATGAAGGGAACGCTCTCTAGCTGCACTGTCAGTTGAGTCTCCACAAAGGTGCTTTTGAAATGTGGCTCGTGGGAATGAGGAACTGAGTTTTTAATATCATGTCATTTTGATTAATGTAAATTGCCACAGGTAGGGAGGTGGCTAGCGGCCACCACATTGGGGAGCACAGCTTCAGACTGCTCTGGTCAGTTGGGATGTTTGCCTCTACGGCCATCTCCCACATTCTTCTAGGACCATGATGTTCCTCAGTCCTGGCCTCCCCCTCACCAAGGCCATGAGTGGTAGAGAGGGCTCTTTATCCCCACTTACCAGGGAAGGAGTGTGAGGTTAGGTGACCTCACCCCGGCCACCCAGCCTGATTGGCCTGAATCCTTACATGCAGGCTTCCTTGACTATACGTTTTTTCAAGCTGAGAAGTCAGTGAGCAATGAGCACCTCTTGAACACTCTGGTCACCTCAAAACCTCTTATTTCCTGGGCTGGTGAACAGTGAGCTCCATGGGGGCAGAAGCGAGGTGTACCCACCTGCTGAAGGATGAAGGGTAGACTCTGGCGGGGAATGGGTGCTTGTCCATGAGGCCACCTAAGGAAGCATGGCCACATCTTGCTACTTGGCCTTTGCTCCAAAGGCTTCGTCCTGCCATGGTCCTCAAGAGGGAGGCTGCCTTCTGGACTTCCAAGCCCCGTGGCTCCCCAGACACCATCTTGCTTCCTTGGCGTTTCCACCTCCTCTCAATATCCAAGTCTTTTTCAGAGATAGCTGGGAGATGATGGGGAAGAGAGGAATGGAAATATGGCAGTTGAGCGAGTAGCCAGAGGCAGATTGATGGCAGCGGTGGAGCAGGACAGGGAAGTGCCATTGTAGAGTCAGACCCAAGATGAAATCCCCAGCTCTTCCTTTACCAGCCATGTGGCTGAGGACATGTGATGGGCCTCCATGTTCTCACATGTAATAGAAGTAAACCACACAAATAAACCCATCGATTTTCAGGATGGCTAAAGGAAGCACACAAGAGCTCTCTGCAGACTGTAGGCAGTACAGGGTGATAATGATGACATGGGGGGATTTTCAAACAGTCCCAGAGCTAGAGCCCCTGCTAAATACCCCAAGCCTGTAACAGAGGTCCGGAAATCTCGTCCTGCTCAAAGCAGAGCCTCTGGGACGCTCTTGTCTTGCCTCGTGGACGGCTTCATTGCTCAGAAATTTAAGGGAGCAGTGAGGGAGCCACTCCTTTGGGTGTAATTCTGGAGGACAGGAAGGACCTTTGATGCCCACGTGAATTTGACCAAGGTACCCCCTCTAAGTAGATCCCTCAGCCCTATGGGCTCACACTTAGTGAAGCGAGAGGACTATGAAAACAGTCAAGCGTCCTTTCCTCCAGACTGACAGCGCCCCACACCAGCATGCCCTCTTGGCCAAAGAGCCTTATGCAGGGCCCCCTGGAACTATGCCATTTTAAAGAAGGCAGACTCCAACCCACACGGACCTCGTCAGTATGGGCCCTGTGGAACATCAGGATCGGGGATATCACATGTTGCAGAAATAGCAAGGATCGGGGACCCTGCTTAGACAAAGCAAAACACATTTATTTACTGCAGGGATCTTGAACATGCTACGTCATGAATATCTGAATAGGAATATTGCGTGCAGCCTTTGTTTGCAAATGCCTTTGACCATGGAAACCTTTCTCATGGAGGAGCTCACAAAATAGAACGAGGACAGAAAAACTGTCCTCGACTGGAGAAGTGCAGGTTTCAAGGCCTGCATTTTCTAAAGGAAATTAAATTGAAGGCAGGTGGGAGGTTGTTAAAAATGAAACTCTGTGTAGATGCCTCTGAGTAACTTCAAAAGATAAAAGAAACAGGCAGTGGGTTATCTAGGTTGCACACGAGAGAAAGTAAATTCAAACAAGCTTAGGCATAAAAGAAATTGCATTGCCCCCAGAATCCAAGGCAAGCTTCAACAACCAAACAGTGGGCGAGCGAGAATGCAGCATCAGAAACAACTGGAACCCAGGGCTCGGGCCCCCTCGGGTCCCTGCTTCTCTCTCCTTTCTTCTCTCTTAGTCGCTTTATTCTCTCTCACTACAGACAGGGCCTTTTCATACATATTTTTTTCAAACATGGCTGCCGATAGTTTTCTATTTTACACATCCTATCCCAAGCAAGAGACTATTCTGAGTCTCTCCTCGGTCTCCAACTAAAAAAAAGAAAAGAAAGGAAACAGGGAAGGAAATCATTGGCCCACTGGTCAGTTGGGTGCCCACTCCTGGACCAATCAGCAGTGACCAGGGGAATGAGATCATAGAAGGATCCAAGAGCCCTGAGGAAGCTGGGAGGTTGGCAGCTGGGAAAGGAGTTCCCAAGAGATAGCCCCGTGAAGGGCCATGCTGGGAGAGGTAGGGTTGAGGCAAGGGTTGGGAATGGGTCACCTCTGAGGAAACCAGAATTGGTGTACCGAGAGCTTTCAAATAACCTCAGATTCCAGACAGATAGGCTCAGAAGTTGGAAAGACCACAGATAAGCCTCTTCCCTTTCTCCTCTCCCTCTCTCCTTCATTCACCCCATGCAAAACACACTTTTTGTTGAATATAATCTCTCAATTTCCCCAAATCCTAGTATTTAGAAAAATGAACATGAAGAACACCCCAGTGCAGTCGGTTACGCATCCAACTCTTGATTTCGGCTCGTGTCATGGTCTCGTGATCTTGAGATGCAGCCCTGTCTTGGGCTCCATGCTTAGCAGGGAGTCTGCTTGAGATTCTCCCTCTTCCTCTGTCCCTCCCCCTGCTTGTGTTATTTCTCTCAAATATATATTTTTAAAAAGTGAACAGGACAGTGGAAAGCATGAATTAAGTATGCAATAAATGGTTGTTGAATCAAACTGAAAAAAAAAAAGAAAAATGAATGTGATATTGTATCTTCAAGCAAAGGGATGATGCTGAGGGTCTGTGCTCCAATGGGATAAATATCTGGCACCTTATTATCTACCACCAGCCTCTTCACTGCCTACTTTGTCCCCTTATTCACTTGGCTCTGGCCACACTGGCTTCCCTGGGATACCTTGAACCCTCCAGGAACACTGTTACTTGAAGGACCCTGCATTCTCCACTCTCTGTGCCTACAGTTCTCTCTGCTCAGACCCGCATGGCCATGTGCCTCACCTCCACCACGTCTTCGCTCAGAGATCACCCTCTCACGGAGGGCTACCCCGACGACTCACACCACTCCTCACCCCTCCTTCTCTCCTCTGCTCCTCTATTTCTCCATGAAACGTGACCCTTTGAAGACACCATGGGATTTACTTATTTATTTTTTTTCTTGTCAGTCCCCTTCCACTAAAACATACGATCCAAGAGGTCAGGGATCGTGGACTCTCTGGCTCACTGATGCACACCAGGGCAGTAAATAATTGTTAGTACATTTGTTGAGAGGGGGGGAAATACTGTAACTGTGCACACTGACAAGTCCAGGGCGAGAGAGGAGCTGGCATTCCTGGGGGGCAGCTACAAGCCCCGAACATTCGATCGCACAGACTCTTCCAGTCGTCCTAACAAGGTGCCACAATCCCGCTATAAGATAGAGAAACTAGGGCTCAGAGGGGTTGGATAAGCTTCCCAAGAACATGCATTTCATTAAGTAGCTAAACCAAGCTAAAAACCCACGTACCAACCCAAAAGCAATCCTCCTTTCACTACGTGCCTTTAACATTCAAAATGTGATTGTAAAAGA
>PITA01000254.1:0-97972 GCA_004023965.1 Spilogale gracilis | reverse complement strand
ATTGCCCCTTGCTCACTATGGCCAACCCTGAGGAACCCTAAGGCTCCAGGGAACCCAGTTTGAAAAGCATCTGGTGAAAACCTGATGTTCCTGGGATAAAAACAGTGTACATTGGTTCTATGGCTGTGTCCATCCCAGAGACCAACTCCAAACATCTCTCTCCTTTCTCTGGGGATAGTGAAAGGAACTCATGATGTGTCCGCTGAGCTCTGAAGCCGTAGGGAAGGTGGCAGTTTAGATTTCTGGCTGCACATGGTAGATTGGACAGAAGTATTTCTGGAGGCTCCCTCCATACACCCCACCTAAATGGACATCGTGGATTTTTTTTTTTTAAGTATAAACACACAATGACAGGGAGAATGGGAAAGAAGGCAATCGTGAACGTCAGCAAGTTTTTGGAAGATGGAAGGCAGATGGTAATTGACTCCGCGTGTTGCATACAAAACTGAGGGTTTAGGGGGTCTGCACTGAAAAGCCGACTAAAGCCGCACAGTTCTCACCACTGAACCCCCGAAAGAGTCAGGAATCAGAGGCATCAGACACTGCTGAAGACAGGGATAAGAGGTAGGGGAAACTAGGAGGATTAGTTCAAAGTCTGTATATGAGCTGTAAGTCTCTCAGATATCCAGACAAGTACCTCTCTGCACCCCAGCACCCGATGACATGAAGCAGACCGGCGCTGGGCATGGGGAAACCAGACAGAGCTGAGGCGTGGGTGAGATACTGTTCAGAAAACAGGGAGGTGGGTCAGGTTCCGCTTCCTGAGTAGTGAGACCCCAGCCATGCTAATCTATCCTACCACCTCCAACAGAAGCTTGGGGAAATCCCCTTCTGGAGAGACTGACGGGCTCAAGAGAAAAGGTCCACAGAGAACAACAGTCAGGAATCCCCAAACATGATGCCCTGGGTAGAGCCCCCCGAGGGAAGTTCCTTAGTAAGCCCTCCCACACCGGGGAATGACTATGCTCCATTTACGTCCTTCTTAATTATGAGTGGACAGCCAAAATGTCTGGCTTTTGAGGGAAGCCACCAAGAAGAAAGGAACTACACCAGCCAAACAAAAAAGAAACTGTGATGAAATAGAGATAACGATTAACAGCATAAGCTCTAGAGTCAGACCAGGGCCTGGGTTCAAATCCCAGCTATACAACTTACCAGCTGTGTGACCTTGGGCAAGTTACTTAACCTCTCTGAGTCTCATCTAAAATAAGAATAATATTATTAGCTACTCTGAAAAGTTGTTAGGAAGACTGAAATAAGTTAATATTTATGACATACCTAGAAAATGCCTGAGTAATATTGGACACGGTATAAGTGTTTGATAAATACGCAATAAATGCATGGAGCAGAAGGAAACACCAAACCACTTTTTAAAGATTTTCAAGAGATGAGAGATGATATTGCATCCGTAAACACAAGCTATTAAAATAGGACCTATTAAAAAGTAATATGCAGGGCGCCTGGGTGGCTCGAGTTAAAGCCTCTGCCTTTGGCTCAGGTCATGATCTCGGGGTCCTGGGATCGAGGCCCACGTCGGGCTCTCTGCTCAGCAGGGAGCCTGCTTCCTCCTCTCTCTCTGCCTGCCTCTCTGCCTACTTGTGATCTCTCTCTGTCAAATAAATAAATAAAATCTCGCCTGGGTGGCTCAGTCGGTTAAGCGACTGCCTTCGGCTCAGGTCATGATCCTGGAGACCCGGAATCAAGTCCCACATCGGGCTCCCTGCTCGGCGGGAAGCCTGCTTCTCCCTCTCTCACTCCCCCTGCTTGTGTTCTCTCTCTCACTGTATTTCTCTCTGTCAAATAAATAAATAAAATCTTTTTTTAAAAAAAAGTAATATGCAAAGGAAAAGTTCTGTTTTCTTAACTCCTGAATATTAAAATATGATGACATTTTAAAAAAATAGAAGGATTGGATTGAGGAAATTTCCTGAAAAGTAAAGCAAAAAGGCAAACAGATGGAAAATGGGAGAGAAAAAAATTTGAAAATGAGAGAGTAAATCCAGGAAGTCCAACACGCTCCTACTAAGAGTGCTAGAATAACAAACCAGAAAGAATGGAGAAGAGGAGCTTGGCAGAGAAATAAGATATGAAGAGTTCCCAGCTGCAACACGTGATTATCCATAGCTAACGAATTCACCAAGTCCTATCCGCGGTAAGTGGCTAAACAACCAGACCAAGACGAATCCTCGAGAAATTCAGGCTAACAGAGATCAAGAGAAAACCTTAAAAGTATTTGGAAAGAAAAAATAAATCACCTACATCAGATCTACAATGAGCTGCAACTTCTCAGCAGATGCAATTGAACCCAGAGGACACTGGGCGGAGAGGAGGAATGGGAAATCTTTCTTTTCTAAGACAGAAGTCTTTACCCAGCATGCTACAAATGAAGTGTGAAGATAGAATTTGGTTTCAAATATATTCCAGGGGTGCCTGGGTGGCACAGTCAGATAAGCGTCTGAGTCTTGGTTGTGGCTCAGGTCGTGATCTCAGGGTCATGAGATCGAGCCCCCACCTCGCTCAGCTGGGAGTCTGCTTAAGATTCTCTCTCTTCCTCTCCCTTTGCCCCTCCCCCTGCTCGCATGCACACCCTCTCTCTCTCAAATAATCTTTAAATATATATAAATATATATTCCAAATATATATCATATATATTTTATACATATATATCAAATATATCATATCTCATATCTAAAATGATACAATCATAATTAATATATAAATTATACTTGCATGTTAATATATAATTAATATATACATTATATAGTAATATATAAAATATATTTTTTGGTGAGAGCATTTATGTTCTACTCTTCACAGATTTCAGTGCTACCGTACAATGTTATCAACTATAGTCACCGTGTTTTATATTACACTCTCTGACCTTATTCATCTTGAAAGTTGGTGCTCTTTTACCAACCTCTGCCTATTTCCCCCACCCTTAGCCCCGGCAACCACTTTTCTTCTCTGTCTCTATGAGTTGGTTTTTTTTTTTTTTCCACTTCTGTGCTAGATATCTAGCAAGCCAAACAAACCAACAAAAAAAAAGAAAACAAAACAGGAAACACAAAATAGTTTCGAAAGGAAAAATCAAAATCATTAGCTACTACAAGGCTGTGGGGTGTGGGCAATATTGACCTAATTCTGTAAAAGCAGGAGACTGCCTCAATCAGTCGGTCATGTGAGTCTGCAGGAGGCTAGAAGGGAAAGAAATAGGGCAGGCCACCTCATGGAAGAAGCCTACATCCTCATCTCCCATGGGAGGAATTGGGTGAATAACACCTACAACTTTTTAAAACCAAGAAATATCTTCCAAGCCATTGATGTCCAATGCAATCTGAAAGTAAATACAAGAAGAAACAGCTCACTCGGTTGAAAGTTGCTGTCTCTGAAAACTGGGGCTTGGGGCTCAGGCAGAGGCAGAGCCCAACACTGCTGTTTTTCATTAAAAGCCTTGCGGTATCATTTGGCTTCTTAAACTATGTACATGTATTGTTTTGATAAAAATTAAAAATTGAATTTAAAATGATCCGAACTTTTCCGCATAGCTGGAAGGCTCTCAGGAGCAGCACAGTTTCTATCCCCGTGACAAATGGGACAGAGCCAGCCTGGATGCCGATGGTTGCCATGGCTTCTCTGGCATCTCTGTTCCCAGGAAGCACTCTCGTCAGGTGCCTGGTGCTGAGGACCTTCCCGGAAGGAATCCTGAGAGTCGGGAACCCAGGGACCTGTAGGAGCCAGCTGGCATCCCGGGCTCACGCTTGGAGGGGGCATTTGAGCTGGATGAGGCAGGGGGAGGGGTCTTTGTGGGGGCCAAGGAATCGGGAGAAAGGATGCCACGAGTCAGAAGCACCACTGGAGGCAAGAACCCATGAAGCAACCAGAAAACTGACTTTTATCATTCTGAGAACTGCCTTATGCACATGTTAAGTGCTATGCGGAAAACATAGGCACTGTACTCAGACATCAATGGCAGTGGTCTGAGGACCATGACCCGATGAAGCAGACCCACCTCACAGCTCAGGCCCTCCTATTCAGTGAATTGCCAAGATGACCTACTGTGTGCCAGACCCTCAGAGATACACATGAAGGGTGCAGTCCGGGTTTGCAAGGAGTTCACGATCTAGGGACTATCTCGAGGGTTCCTTTTATGGACGAGATGGAAATGCATCGATCCAGCAACACTCACGTGAAGTGCTTGTGGGCTGCCAGACTTCTGCAAGCCAGGCGGATGTAAACAATTAAATGTCATCAAGTGCTCAACAGCTCAAGATAGAGGGAGCAGGCAGGTGATGGGTTCTGGAAGGAAGAAAAAGGGCAAGTCAGGGGAGGCTTTAGAGAGGAGATGACCTTTGGGCCTCATCCCAGGCCTGGCTGCTGGGCAGCTAGAGGATGGGAGTGAGAGAGGGTGTGAGGCATAAGGAGGTTAGAGGCCAAACAGAGGGAGGGGAATCTGGAAAAAAGGTCCAGAACAGCCCAGGCTGTCCACAGTAGCTGGCTCTGACCCGGAGCCAGACAGGAGGGCAGAAGCCAGATCACCCCAGGTCTCGTGTGTTCTGCTAACCCATCAATATTCTCCTTTGAGTCCTTCTCCCCGAAAGGTGCTTCTCCAACCAGCAACAGCAGCATTCACTCCAAGCTTGTAAGAAATGCAGAATCCACTGCCCAACCCGAAGCTGCATTATAACAGGAATCCCTGGCTAACTCGTGTTCAATTATGAGAAGCTCTGATCCAGACCACTATTTCCCACCCTTTGTAAGTACGCGGATGCCTTCTTAACATCCCGACATTTCTCTGACGTCCTTCCCCCACATGAACGCTATCATGCTTTTTATATCCACTGATTGAGAAAATATTCGATAACAGAAGGTAATGCTTTGAATGACTTTGACTTCCGTAATTATATCACAATGTATATACGTGATCTTTTGGCATCTGGTTGTACCTAACTTCTGTCACCAGCATGTGCAAACAGGATTTTTATAAATAGAATCTCAGTCATCCACCAGCTTCCCCTGTAATTCCGGGTACGTGGTACTTCCTGATGGCTTTTCAAGGGTGATGTCTCCTGTATGTGGGTTGCCCACCAGACTCATCAGCCTTCTTAGCAAGGAGCTTATAATCTCTGAGCCCCGAATGCACCAGGGAAACTCATTATTTAAAGAATCCTTGGAATGAATCTTTCTGTAATGAGAGCAGGCCAAACTCCACATCGGTGCCCTCTCTAATGTATGTTTTGTAAACATTCTATTTAACAGGAATGTGTCAAATGAAGCTACTCTTCTCTGTTGCATAACTAAGACCCAACATTAACCCTCTCCTTCCCCATTGGGCACATTACCATATAGTATACGACATGCTTCACCTACATTCTGTCCTCTGATGCTCATACATTTTTAACAGTGTTGACCGAGCAGTTTTGATCATTTCACAGATTAACCCATTTAACAGGTGTTAAGCAAGCAGGTCTCTGAGATTGTGAATGGCTTTCCATGACCTCATGGCTGAAAAGTATTGGGACTAGCACTTGAATCCATGTCTCTGATTTGGTCCTTGGTTCTTTCCACCAGAGCTAATGTTTCTTAATAATGAAAACAGGAAAAGAGAAGACGGGAAGAAAGGTTGCTTTGGGCAACATTTGGTTAACATTTTTGCCAAATCACGTCACAGGGGCTTTGAGGCCCCGCAGGAAGGGGCTGCGATTTTTCAGCCTTCCCCACACTGTCGCGGCCATTTGATAAGGAGCTTTTGGTGAGACCCCACTACCCCATGCGCTACCCTGAATAGACAATTGCAGCCTGTCTGGCTTGGGGACACAGTGTTGATTTTTCTTCCTCCAGATCTGGTCTAGCCTCAAAATGTCACCTGTGAGCAATGGAGTAAGAACGTCCCGTCTCCGTGCTGGGTTTGGATTTGCTCACCTAGGCATACTGCTCAGCTGGGCCTGGCAGGGGAGGGGTAGGCAGGGAGCACAAGACACACACAGCCTGGTGTTAGCCACGCAGCGATTCACGGATCTTTGTGTTGTCTTTGGAAAACTCAGCGTCCTCTGACTTGCGAGTGCTGAGCAGCCGTGTTGGGTTTTTTAGTCTAGTTTTCAGAAAATTAAAATGAGATGCAGTGAGGCTAGGAGACTTCTGCATGAGCTTCAGCTCATAGAATTGCAGGGTTAAAAGTCACCTGAGGGATAGGCACACCTCCTCCTTTAATGTAAACAAAAGGAAACTAAGACTCAGAGAGACAATGTAATTTGCCTGAGATCACACAGCTATTCAGTGGTGTGGCTGGAAGTCAGACCCAGGGCTCCATTATTTCAGAGTCCACAGTTTCTTGGGATACTTTCCACCAGAGCTCTTGAGGGCTAGTGCTAGGACCTCCGTCCCTATCACTGTCACTGTCCCACGCAGTGAGCTTTCCCATGAACTCTTAAGATGAGAGGACGCAGGCTGCTGAACCCAATGTCAATTAAACGATTCTCTCCCTTCATCCTTGTACAGCTTGAACCCTTGTTGGCTTGTCACTGGGACCAGTGCTTCCTTTAGTCAACTGGCAAAGGGCAGGAGTCAAGTTATCTGGTTCCTGGACCCTGCCAGGCCACTACTTGCCATGCAGCCATTGGCCACTCTCTTCCCTGTGGGTCTCAATTTTCTCACCTACAAGATGAAAAGTTAGTTGGATTTGAGCAGTGTCAAGGACTCTCCCAGCTCCAAAATTCTATGCAGCCATGAGTCATAGACCCTGGACCTGTTCTTTCCTTTCTTTGGACTTTGGTTTCTCCACCTATAACATAGATTCAATGTAAAAAAAAAATTACATATATATTTGTATTTCTATAATTGGGAATACTGACGCCTACTCAGGACGGTGGGGAGGATCTGGGAAGTGAAGTCTGTGAGAGCCCCAAAGCTCACCACTCTCAGCCAGCATAGTTGTTTGCCATGTCCTATAGGGGATGCAAAGCTGAGCACCTCAGAGTCCGGGCCCGCAGGCTTTCAAAGGGGACCTACTAATGGAGAATGCACACTCTCTGCGCGAGGCTGGGTGTTCGAGAGCAAAGAGAAGAGCCTTGTGAATGGACAGCCATTTGCTGGATTTGCTCAGGGTGCCTACAGCAAAGTGACCACTCTGAGCCTTTGTTTTCTTCTCTGTAAAACATTTGGGTTTTTTTTTGTTGTTGTTGTTTTTAAAGATTTTATTTATTTGACAGAGAGAAACACAGCCAGAGAGGGAACACAAGAAGGGGGAGTGAGAGAGGGAGAAGCAGGCTTCCCACCGAGCAGGGAGCCTGATGTGGGACTCGATCCCGGGTCTCCAGGATCATGACCTGAGCCGAAGGCAGTCGCCCAACCAACTGAGCCACCCAGGCACCCCTAAAACATCTGTTTTTGCATCCGTCATGAACCTGCCTCTTGGGGTGACTGTGGGGTGTAATAAAGTGATCCCCGGCCTCTGACCACGTCCCTGTGGCTCTGAGAACAGACTGAAGGCATGCTTTCTGTACCCGGAATACTCACACGGGGTCATCCCATGACCCGCCGGCCTGCTTCAGTCAGGTCCCTGCCCACAGACGGTTACGCTGGAAAGCCCTGGAGAGTCACAGCCACCCCACCTGTGCTGTTGCACTATCCTATCCTGTGCTTGTCCCCCCAGCACTGGTGGTGGCTGGGCCACTGCTGCACGTGTCCCTGGTTGGTGTCTGCCCCACCCCAAATGGGAGCTCCATGAGGACGCAGGCCCTGCTCAGTTCCCTTCTGGGCCCCAGTCCTTGGCCCCTGGCAGGTGTCCATGCTAAGCATTCAGTATGTCACTGCCCAGTAAGTCAGGGGATGGATGCAGAATGGTGGCGAGTGTCCAGGACCGTCGGGAAAGGGGAAAGAGCTGGCATCAGCACCCAGAGAGAGAGCAATACCAAGAGCTTCCCTTAGCCCCCCAGTCCAGAACTGCAGCTCTGCAAGATGCCGTGCAGCTAACTCACAGGGATCCAGCAAATAGAACTAAGGGGCTGAATATCCCAGATTCACTCCTCTCTCCTCCGGTTTCCTACAGACCTGTCACTGGCTAAACCCAACCAGAAGCCAGGGGGTAAGGGAGCCCATCAGGACAGTCTCTATAGGTGCAGCTCCCAGGGCAGAGAGCAGAGTACGGAGGACCGGCCAGGGGAGGCAACCCTCCACTGAGCCCTCATGTGGCTGGTCTCTCTCCTGCCCTCTCCCCTCCAGCTCACTATCCTAGACACTGTTATAAAGTCGGCTTCAGCCAACACAGATTGTTCTGTATCAATATATCCCTGCTTTAGCCTAGAAAATTCCTCTGGCTTTTCAGAAAATCTTCCCTTCCTGCTTCCCTCATGTTGATTTCCTCGGCATGTTTCCTGTAATTTGCAGAGATTAAAGATGTAAGCTTCTTTTATTGCAATGTATTTTCCCGGCCCCATTATGCATTCTGCCCATGGCTCACCCATCTCCCCCCACAGAGGTTCCAAATGCTTTCTGCGCGCCCAGAAAATGCTCTACAGGTAGACCGCACTTTGAGCCGGCTGTGGCCGTGCTCCGGGAAAGGGCTATGCTGTGCCGGCTTCCGCCTGAACGTGCCTTACCACCTTCCTCCCCATCCAACATTATCTTTCCTGTTTGGCTCCAATTAACAAGGGCTCCCCACACCGTATATGTAGGAACTTTCCCTTTCGCTGTGCTCTCTCACTTGCTCGCTCGCTCTCTCACTCTCTCAGGGGCTTTGAATCCTGGTGTTCATGATGTGTAAACAAATCCTTCGCTGCACTCGGGGACCGCACTCTGAAGCAGCTCCGTGTCGAAGCATTTGGTGGTGAGGGGAACGTGAGGCTCTGAAGAATTCTGTCCATGTCAGTCTGGGTTCTGGTCACGGCTCCTCCGATGGGCCCCCCATGTGGTCCCACAGTCCCTGTGCTCCAAAGGGCCACACTTTTGGTTTAATGTTCCCTCGTGGCTGTCTTAAAATTCATAATAATTTTTTTAAGAAAGGGCCCCACGTTTTCATTTTGCATTGAGACCCAAAAATCACGTGGGCGGGCCCAGTTACTGTTATTATTATAGTTGCTGAGGCTGTGGGGTTTTGTGCAGCCCACCTGCGTCTCAGGGGGAGAGACCGCCCCACACACACACCCCGCCGAGTCATGCAACATGTGCTGCTGGCATTTCCCTGTGTCCAACCAGACCCTGGAGAGACGCACAGCTGCCAAAGGGCAGGGAATGGATTGAAAGCCAGGGGACTTGACTTCTAGCCCCTGCTCTACCCTGGACTTGCTGTGTGAGCTTGGGCAAGTCACTTCCCCTCTCTGGACTAGATCGCTACTTGCCCACATGTGTTTGGCCTCCAATAACCTATAGCCGAGTCTCTGGAAATGCAGAAGCCTGGGCTCCACTGCACAGTGACCGGGTCTAGGGGTGGGTCCCAAGAATCGTCCCCCAGAGCTCCCTACCTGACTTGGCATACATTCCAGTTTGAGAACCTCAGAGGTACCTGATTGGAGCCGTTGGCTCTAGCAGTCTATATTGGCTAACTTCAGCTCTTAAATTGGGTCTTCATCGTTGCACTGCTGGCACCCATGTCCAGGGAGCGTAGGAGACTGCGGGCGATATGGGGCAGAGACTGCAAGGGGGCTGTTCCCTACTCAGACTGGAGAATGATCCACAGAGGACGGCCAAAGGCAATTCCAGGAAGAGAGAGAAACAAACTATCCAGAGATGGGAGAATAAGTGGTGTTTTGGGGAAACGGGGCCAGAGAGGGGCTGGGATGATAGCCATGGACTGGCATGAAGACATACAGCCCTGCTTGCCCAGAGCCCCACCCAAATCACCCAGGGCCCCCAGGCCAGAGACACCCCCCGCCAAGGGCACCTTCTTAGGAAAGCAGGGCGGTGATATCCTTGCCCTCCCTGATGCTCTGAGATGTCTAGAGTCTGTTCAGAGTTAACATTCCCCAGTGGCACTGCCCACTGAAGTTGTCACTAGCCACGTGTGGCTACTTAAATTTATGTTAATTAATGACATTTAAGTTCAATTAAAGATAAATAAGGCAAGCAAAAAAAAGGTAAGTATGTGAGGTGATAGGTGATAGATATATTAATTAATCTGATGGGGAAATCCTTTCATAATGTGTGCATTTATCAAATCATCACATCATATATTTTATATCACTGTTTGTCAGTAATACCTCAGTAAAGCTGGAGGGAGGGGCTAATTAGTTAATTAATTAGAATCTCAGTTCCCTGATTGCACTTGTCACACTTCATGTTGCAGAGCACAGGTTCTAGAACATTCTACCCAGGCAGAAAGTTCTCTAAAGGGAGTGGAACCTTATCCATCACTCGCTTCTGTGCCCATCCGGTCACTGGATATTGTTGATGATATGAGATCATTTAGAAACGTACTCTGCCCCAGCCCCTGCTGCTTCTGGAATAAATTCCCCTTCCAAATCCCAGCCCGCTCTGGCTGGCCGCGGGCGGCTCTCCCAATGCAGGCCTGCCTGGTCTGTCCTCTTTGCCCAGTACTCGAAGCGTTTCTGACAGAAAGGCTTCACTTTTCATTTCTCCCTGTAAGCCACAGGTCCCCTCCTTTGAGCCTGTCTTTCTGGCTCTCAGGTTTCCTAAGCTCAGTTACGTAGCAAGCCAGGCCCTCAGTTTCAGAGAGCTCTGAAGAAAACAAGTTTGGTATCTCTCCTTTCCACCCCCCACAGCTCACTGAATATGCCTTCCATTCATCCAAGCACGAGCATCCCTGTGATCCCAGCAGCACGCCACCTTCGCCACCTTCGCCACCTTCGCTCCTTCCCTATCTGAGCCTGTTCTTCTCAACCCCTCCTTTGGGCAGGCTGGCTCACCCCTCCCCTTCCTGCCCATGCTCCGTCTCCGGAGCTCCCCTTCCCTGAGGCACCTGTGGGGCACTGGGAGGAATGAGTGCACGCACTTCTCTGCCGCATTCACCATCCACGTGAGGGACGGGCCCCCAAACACAGGCATCCTGGGGCATTCGGGCAGCACTCTGCACACGACAATGTGGGTAAAGAAATAGCAAAACACTTGACTGCTGGAGGGAAGGGAGTGTGTTTGTGGATTGCCGGGGATCCTCTCCCATTCTTCTAACACAGGATGGAGGTTCTCTTCTGCCTCAACCCCACACCAGCCACTGGGCTCCAAGTCTGGGCTCTGGAAGCCCTGCCCATGCTTCCTACTAATCCTTGTGTGTCTACTAAGCCCTTCTGTCCATGTAGCCCTACCTTGGAATTCTTGCCCATCTCCAACCCTCTTTCCCTGCCTCCGTCCATGGCCACCAGCCCTTCCTTCCTCTCAGTGTCTGTCCCCAGACTACGGTCCCAGTGCTAACACCTCCCTCCCCCCCTCACCTCCATTTCTCGCCCACTCCATTTCCCCCCATTCTTGCATTTACCCATCCTCTCTCCATTCCCTTCTTTAAGGACACGCCTTGATTTGGACTCGAGAATGGCCTTGTCCATTAATAACTGAGTGAGGTTGAGTCACAAATCCCTTATTCACTCAGCAGGGGTTCCCTGAATGCGTGCTCTATGGCCTGGCCCCCCGCAGGGAGACAGCCCAGAACTTGGCCTCAGGATCCTCCAGCCTGGTGGGGGAGACCGTCAGATGGAGGATCGGTGCATGGTGTGGCGGAAGTTTCATCAGGCATATGTAAGGAATACAACAGAGCAGGAGAAGGGTTTGCTTTCGGAGGGCCAGGGGCTGAATCTTCAGTGATGAGCAGGGAGATTGTTCAGGTAGACAAGGTTGAAAGGCATTCCAGGCAGAAGGAAATGCATGCGCACCCATGCAGAACAGAGACCAGTAACACCCAATCCAGGCAGCTGGGGAGGGTTGGACCACGTGGTGCCATGAAGCAGGAGGCCGCCCCGAGAAGGCTGAAAACAGGCTGGGCTCCCAATCAGCATGGGAGGAAGTTGTGTGGGCTCGCGGGCGGGACAGCTACCTCTGCAGGCTGTTTGGAAAGACTAAGAGAGAGGAGACCTGGAAAAGGCTCACAGAGCCCACAGGTGCATTCTTCACCAATGGTGAACATTTAAGATGAGCCAGGCTCTGCCATCCCATCACCTTCCACCACTCTTGCCACCTCCCACTGCTAAGGGCCGTTTCTCTCACCAAGCCAAGAGAGGTGGAAGCTTCTCTTCTGGTTCCCCATCTCCTGAAGCTTCGAGGGCAGCAGGCATCTTAGCATACAAGCAAGTCCTCTGTTTTCTTTTCTACGGCTCTGTCATTGTCTGTTCCCCTACTTGATCCCCTCACCTTCAGCTCATAGCCCAGCAGAGAAGCTAGTGAGTAAAATATGGTGCTTGACTCACTTCCTAATCCCATTTTATAGTACTGGAGTCCAAAGCAACGAGCTGGCTCAATCGGCCTGAATTAGCTTCTCACAGCCACTGTGACAGATGCCACATACTTCGTGGCTTCAAACAACGCAGATTTATTCTGTTACAGTGCCGGAAGCCAGAAGTCCAAAATCCAGTCCCATGGGGCTAAAATCTAGGAGCTGGCAGGGCTGCATTCCTTCCGGGGGCTCCAGGGGGGAAATCCATCCCACTGCCTTGCCAGCATCCTGCGGCTTGTGGCTCCTCCCTCCATGTCCAAAGCCAGCAACAAAGCCTTCCTCCATTCTCTCCCTGACTCTGAGCCTCCTGCCTCCCTGCCATGAGGATCCTTGTGATGACATTGGGCTTCCCGGATAATCCAGGGTAACCTCCCCATCTCCAGGCCCTTAACTTAATCCCATGTGTGGTGTCCCTTCTGCCATGCAAAATGACATCTCTGTAGTTTCCAGGGATAAGGACGTGGATGTCTTTGCAGGTCATGGTGCTGCCTACCATGTGGCCTTTCTGGTGTCCCTTTGAGCTTCTCAATCTCAGGAGTCTATGAGCATCTGCTGTCACTGACCCGTGGCTCTGTCTGTCTTTGTCCTTTCAGAGGAAACAACATTTGAAGCAGGAGTGAAAGTTCAGATCCACAGTCAGTCTGAGCCGCCTTTCATCCAAGAACTGGGCTTTGGGGTGGCTCCAGGGTTCCAAACGTTCGTGGCCACCCAGGAGCAGAGGGTAAGTTCCCGGGCTCCCTGGACCAGTGGTCCCGGGCCTACGCCAGCCACCTGCAGAGGCATGAGGAGGGGAAATGGCACTTGCACTTTTGGAAGGCTCTGAGTCCACTCAGGAGGCCTGAGCAGGGATGGGCTAGGGACAGGGGCTCACCTAGAAATTGGAGAAAAGTATCAGCTTAACCTCTGTAACCCAGTTCTCCCATACCACCTGTCTGTTCCTAAAATTGGGTGTGAGAGAAACCCAGCTTAGTTTCTCTTTCACTGAATTGGGTGAGGGTGTTTTCCAGAACCTTCCAAGGGGGGGCAGTTCCAGAACCTTCTGGATCTATGAGAAAAGCACTGAGAGTGTGGGCCTCCCAACCTGTTCCCTGTACCTAATGCCTGGGTACTTGCCGAGGGCCAAGATCAGCCTCCACTGTAGCACATGGTGGGATGTCGGCTTTGGGGCAGGTGCAGTGGAGGCTGGGAGGCTGGCTGGCCTCCACGGGCCCCAGAGGCTGAGGCAGGTGGGGAGATCAGAAATGAGCATGTACCTGGCAGCATGTGCCAGGTGGGAACCAAGTGATGCAGCCAGAAAACTTCATCTTTAAGGACAAAGAAGGAGAGCATGAAGCAGATGGCAGGGAGCCAAGTTCGGGCTGAGGGTTTAAGTCGAGAAGGACAAGCACACAGACGAACAAGTCCAGGCCTGCAGACGGACAGGCTGCCCTGGTGAGCCCAGAACCCAGGCTATTCGCCTCATGGGCTTTTGAGTACCACCAACAATAAGCAAAGTCAGACATTTGTTAAAGTAACAAGGACAGATTTTAATCAAAAATATACCCTTGTGGTGGGACAAGCATTCAGCATGAACAGGACTCAACTTCCATTTTCACAGAGGTGGTTGGCGTCTTAATGGAAATGTGAGGGGAAGGAAGGGAGCAGAGGGCCTGGGACAGAGTCAGGGAAGTAAAAAATGGCAGAAAGCAGGAAGAGGGGACTGGTCCGTGAGAAACCCACCTGGGTTTGCTGAGCGGCACCCGTCGGAGTTAGGCTCCTATTCGTCCACAAAGACAAGGGGACGGAAGCCCAATCTTAAGGTGTTGGCTGGAGCAAATAGTAAATTTTTTTGGCAAGCTTGAGTTTTCTCAGGCAGGGACTTACCTTCCATGAGTCACACTAAAGAAATTTCTGGACTGAGTAGGAAGCTGGAGCTCAAGACTTCTAAGAACCCTCGAGTCTCTTTCTCTCCGGGGAAGGAAAACCGAGGGACTCCCCGCGGTGAGCGAGATGCAGGGACAGCCCCTTCCAGGCTTCAGAGAACAAATTCGTTGTTTGCTCTGAAGTGTGTTCTCAGAAAATCAGCCTCATTCATAGCAGCCTTGCTATGAGTATTAAACTAATAATAAGATATTTGGTTAAACATTTTACAAATCTTCAAAGAATTTCTGCATCATCTCATTTCATCATTTCATTCATATTAATAGAGAAATACAAAAACACATCCCGGAGCTAAATCTAATAATAAATTATGTTTACATGTATATAAAAGAGAATATTCATAGGAAATAAGACTCAAAGGAAATAAGCCAAAATACCCACAGTGGGGGAATTATGAATGATTTATTTTCTTTTCTGGGTTTTCCATGTGTTTTACAATGTGGCTCTTTGTTTTATTTATTCATTCAGCAAATATTTGTTGAACCCCAACTATGAACAAGGTAGCGGAGATACAGTAGTGAACAAAAGAAATCCAGGGTCTCTCCCACAGTGCCTACAAATTAGTGCTTTCTTTCCCAAACAAAAAACAATAATTAAATAATGTAAAGCCAAGTATTACTTGGGGATTGGTCCCATTTGCATGTTCTCATTCTGCCATTAGTATCCAGCTGAACCTGGCTCTCAAACAGTACATTTCAGTCACTCTAAGAAGTACAGTTGACTTCTGAACAACGTGAGGGCTAGGGGTATTGACCCTCGGAGAGTCGAAAATCTGCCTGTAAGCTCTGGCTCCCTGGGCACTGAATGAGTAATAGCCCACTGTTGGCCAGAAGCCTTACCCATAACAGAGTCAATTAACACATGTTCTGTATGTTCGGTGGATTATATACCATCTTCGTACAATAAAGTAATCTAGAGCTAGGAAAATGTTAAGAAAATCATAGGGAAGAGAAAATACATTCACCACATTGTACTATATTTATCAAAAAAAATCTGCATAAAAGGACACACCTGTCTTGTCAAGAGTCAATTGTATATATTTCTTTCACATTTGAACGTTTCTGAAATTGGGATTTGTCTCTCAATCAGTGGCATCTTAGAGCTAAAATTAGCTGTGCTATTTCTTTCTCAGAGGCACTTAAAATCACGGTGTATCCCACAGTCCGCCTTGACTACAGTGTTCCCCTTCCAGGATTCCACTGCTTCAGCTCCAAGCTCAAGGGGAGCTTGTGAGAAGGCCAGGGGTGACAAGACTGTGGAAGCAGGAGGCCCTCTCCTGGAAAGTTGGTTTGAATCACGCTAGGGAAAAGGACTCCTGCATGAGAGCCCAAAGAGGCGCTGGTGATTAAAAGAACCCCCTACCAGGAATGCCTTTGTGAATGAGAAAGTCCTTATTCATGGTAAAAATCACTCCACCCATGCCAAGTATATACATACCTCCTTCAATATTTTTCATTTTTTTTATTCCAAAAGAGCACATTATTGTGCTATAACCAGAGCAAAGGTCACTATTTTTTTTTAAAGATTATTTATTTACTTGACAGAGAGAGAGATCACAAGTAGGCAGAGAGGCAGGCAGAGAGAGAGGAGGAAACAGGCTCCCTGCTGAACAGAGAGCCTGATACGAGCCTCGATCCCAGGACCCCGAGATCATGACCTGAGCCGAAGGCAGAGGCTTTAACCCACTGAGCCACCCAGGCATCCCAAAGGTCACTATTTTAAAATCAGTATTTGCCCTAAACCAGGGAAGCCAGGGTTTGCTCCTGCCTTCCTAGACAGCCGAGATACGCACCCCTGGCTAGCTCAGCTACGGGGGGAGCCCTGCATGATCTCAGGACCGCCACAACCTCCAGAGACAGGCAGCGGGATGAGCACTGGAGCGCAGCTAGACCCTGGGAGGGAGGAATAATACCAGTCACCTCTCACTGAGCACACACTACCCGCCAGGCATCAAGCAACCAAGACACTTGACATGCATTATTTCACTTTACCCCCCACAGCAACCCCAAAAAGGAAATAATGTTATCTCCACGTTCCAGATAATATAACTACACGGTTAGGTAACTTGCTTAAGGTTGCATAGTAGGGGGAGAGCAGGGCTCAACTGGGAGCCCAGATCTCTCTCTCAGCCTGGGAGCCCAGAGGCCTGGAGTCTAGCCCTAGCGTGCCGTGAGACCTTGGACAATTTGCTTCCCTCCCTGTGCTGTGAATCTCCTGAACATGGAATGGAAGGGCTGGTCAGATGAACTCAGAGGCCCTCCAGCATTAGCAGCCCTGCAGTCGCAGGTGAACAGCATCCCTAAGACTTTAGAAGAGAGAGGTTCTGAGCATGCTCTCTGTGGTACCCTTGCCTCAGCTCACACAGAGAGGTCACATTGCTACCCTACCTAAATCCCTTAATTTCCAGCACTTCCCATAATTTGCAAAGCCTCAACCCTTAAGAATGGCTTCTGAGGCCCTGTTCAGCCTGGCCCCCGCCCTCTCTCCAGCTTCATCATTCGCTGAGGTTGACTGACATGCATCAGACATCAGCCAAACACTCCATGTTCTTCAATGCCTGCTTTATCCAATTGCCCACACTCTTCTCTGCCCAGAATCCCTTCCTTGTCTTATCTCTAGGCAAAGACCTAGTCATACTTCCAAACACTGCTTGAAGATCATGGTCTTTCAGAAGACTTCCTGCCTAAGAATCAGCTAGTTGCTCTATTCAGCTCTCTGTACATTCATTTATTCCTTCAACAAATACTCAGTGAGCACTCCTTGTGCCAAGAAAATGAAGACCAGCGAGACCTGATCCCAACCTTGGAGCACTCACAGAACAAAGCGGGTTGGTTGACAACTTTGTCACACTCCTAAGACATACAAAAGTCTTCTTGTAGGACTTCCTTCCCTTTGTGCATCACTTATCTTTACACTTGCCTTTTAGGATCTGATTTCTTTAACCTCCAGCAGCCTTTGTCTCATTGTAGACTGGCACAGCAAGACCTGTGCCTCTCGGATTCTATACCATCAGTGCCTTGCTTCTATATGAGCCCAGAAAATGTGCATTGTTCAAAGAATGAATTAACTCTGATGTCCACTCCTCCACCCTGTTCAAATAGCATTCGAGTGTCATACTCTAAAGCTCTCCCTGCCTCTGCCTCCCAACAGCCCTGCCAAAATTCCCATGCAAATGTGCCCTGAGGGCCCTCCTTCTCCCTGAGGCTAGCCAGCCTGGGATAGATGATGATAACTGTAGCATTCTGCCTACACACTTAGAGACCCCAATCGAGCCAAAAGCTCAGGAAACAGGTCAGGATTGGAGACCATCTGTGTACATGAGAGTGGATGCAGCAGATGAGAGGGGTAGGACAGAGCTCTGGAATTTGGGGAGAATTATGTGAGTGTGTGGATAGATGTGCAAGGACAAAGCTAGGACATTCATGTGGTAAGAACCCAAGACAGTCTTCAATGGTGACATCACCAGTCAGACTCTTTGTCCTAATTTAAGGTGACTGCCAATTCTGATGGGACTCCCAGTTGTGATTTGATATCAGAAGACTTTCATCATCTCCCATGCCCTCCTCCAAGAGCCTAGCAGTGATTCTTATTTTCTAAATATTCAAATTAGTCATTCAGCCATTTTGCTCATACCTCTTGGTAGGTCTGAGACTGAATCTGGATATCCTGAGTAGTCAGTTGGCCACCAGCCCCCATGGTTCAGAAAATGTCCTGGAAATAGGACCCTGAGTCTGTATTTCAAGGTCTCAGAAATGCCTTGGGGTGCAGGGTTAGAAAATCACTGGCCAGAGGTATCCCATTCTCACCAAGAACTCCTTTCACCACCACGTGGGAATGAGAAGGGTTCCAATCCCAAAACCTAGACTTTGTGTTGGTTCCTCACTTGGACTATTTCCAAAGTACCATGAGAATGCCCATCATCACACCATACCCTGCATTGAGCAGCTGCCCACTAGCCTGTTTGGGACTATAAATCAAAGCAAATACAAATGTTTGGGTCCTGCTGGATGCAATAGGTCATTGGTGGGATGTGTGGGCCCAGCTGGCTTCTGCAAAAGCTTAAGCCCTTGCCTTTAGTGTAGGTTGGCCATACTTTCCAACATTTGGAGGGAATTCTACCACGACTCACAGCAATAGTATCCCCTACCCCACCCCAAATAAACAGTCTCAGCTGTTGGGTAGGGTGCCCCCGTCTGCTCTTGACAGCTCTACTCAAGCTTCCAAATGCAACTTCCTAAATGACTCGCAAAAGTGAAGACTCATTCATCAATCTGACAGCCAGATCCGTGATCTGTAATATCTGGTTCGTGGGCCTCATTAGAAATGGAGGTTGGCCCATTTGTTTTTTTCAAAGCAGAAGAGAGCACTTGTTACGCCTGCCTTTAGCAACTTCTGAACCACTAAAGCCGGAGTCACATAACTATGGCGGCATCCAGTTCTGCTCCAGGAAGCACCAGGGAGGCGCTGGAAGGTGGATGGCCTCTTGTGTGGCCATTCCCTCCATGAACAACAGGGTACGTTGTTTCCCATAAATAGATAAAAATAAGAACCAACTAAGCATTTACTAGCATAACTATCTAACCACTTGTTGCCACTCAGCCTCTAAAATCAAAATTCTTGCAGATCCCCACATGGTTTTGCCAATAGTCAGGTTTTCACCATTTTTCCTACACAATGAGCTCTTGCTTTTTTCAAGATAGAGGTGATGGGCAGGGGTTGGCGGAGGAAAAAGAAGGCTTGTTGATTGGCTAGGATGAGCCAGTATCTCAGCTCTGTTGGGGGTATCCCAAGATAAGCTCACATAAAAATATGCCCAAGTCTCCTAAGAAGATAAAATCACTCTACACTGCCTCCCCTCTGCATTGCAGCCTCTCCCGCTCCTTCCTTCCCTAATGAAGAGCCTCCAAACCATTCTGGAGACTTGTCTCTCCTTCTTACCTCCCTTATACTTCCCAGCCCACCTCTAGCACTCTACTGAAACTGTTCTTCATCAAGGTGGCGGATGAAGTCTTTGTGGCCAAAGCCTATCTTTGCTAAGGACCCTCCCTACTCTTCAGTCATTACCCCACCTGGTTTCTCAGCCTCAGGTAAATCGTTGATCATGCCCTCCTGAGACACTCTTCTCTCTGGTCTGATTTCCTTCTTCGTCCCCTTCGTGAGCAGTTCTTTCTTTGTTCCCCCCTTCAACAGTGGATGCCCCAGGATTTTGTTTCTGGCCTCTCCCAGCCTTCAGTCTCCTTGAATTCTCTTGCCCTTAACCATAACTCTCAGATCACTAATCCCAGCCCAGATACAGCCGAACCCCTCCCCACATGTGGGCATCTCGGATCAACAGTCTAAATGGAACTCATCCTCTTCGCCACCCCCACACCCACACCCCAAAACTGCTGCTCCGCCTAGGTCCTGCAACCCTATGAGTGGCCTGAGTACACATACGCACTCACTAGAGGGGGACTTTGTACCTCATTCTTCTCATCTGGAAAATGGGAATGATGACAGTTCCTATGTCAGAGGCTAACTGGAGGACTAAGTTAATGCCTTCATGTAGAATGCTTCTTAATATAGAGTAAGTGCTCAGTAGATATTTGCTATCAGTATCCCCTACCATGCACACTATTTAATTTCATCTTTTGTGATTCTGCACCTGGATAAGAACAGCTACCTCAGTTTTCCCTGCTGCCCATCCAGCCCCCCTGCAATCCATTCTCTGCCGTCAGCATGATCTTCGTAAAGTACAGATCTGAGCATCTCCCTTCCTTGTGGTCAGATGAAGCCTGGGAGTCTCCCCAGGGCCCTTTCTGCTCTGATTCCTGCCTGTTTTTTCGGCAGCACCTCTCTGCTCACCAGCCTCCCACACGATGCACCCCACACGACCACAGACCCCAACCTGTGGGCGGTTATTCCCAAGCATCACATGTTCTCTGCTCTTTCTCCCCACCAGCAACACCCTTCCCGCCCTTTCCTTACCTGACCCATATGTGTCTTTCAAGATTCAGCTCAAATGTTACCTCCTCCAGAAGGCCATCTTGGAGTATTCTGTGTGAATCTCTAGCATAAAATTTATACATTATAATCATCTGTTTACTTATCTTTCTCCCCTACAAGACTGTGAGTTCTTTGAAAATACGAGTCTTTTAGTTCTGTTCTTTATATTTCAGTATTTTGCATGCTGCCTTACATACAGAGGATGCTTGATAAATTGCACTGAATGGAAAGAATGAGCAAGTGAATGCATGAAAGAGAAAGAAGAAGCCTACTTTACCATGCTATTCTCCTGCTTGATACCCATTGATGTCTTTCCAGAGACAGAATAAAGTCCAAATTCCATATCCCAGCTCCAACTATCACCTTTCCCAGTGGCTACATTGCACTGCTGAACATGGGCCCTGAGCCTTCCTGCCCCACTCCTTGCTCATGTCCTACTGACATAGCTCATGTGCTCTGTGCCTAGTACTGTGTTAGGCATGAATGATACCACTGGGAACAGGACTGACCCAATTCTTCTCAGACAGAAGAATCTTCTAATCTAGCAAGAGAGGCAGACACTCGATCAATCACAGATGAAAAGCTAAAGCTATATGTGTCTGTGTAATGTGCCCCCAATATACGTTAAACTTCTTACAGGAAAAGATCAGCTTTCATCATGCTTAAATGGAAGGATGGTTGGATGGAATGCTGTAGAATGATCTCTGAGGTCCACCTTCAATAATTTACAGTCCATATAAGCTCTTGTTAGCTTCCAGATGTGATATAACTGAATTAAATAGTCTTTAATACTAGGAACTAAAAGTAGAAAAAGTCCCTTTACTGAGCGCATGGAGAAAAGCGATTAGCCGGAAATGGCACGAATTGACGTGGCAACGCCAGGCAGGGTCCAAGGTCTAGACCTTCTGTGCTGCCCACCCTCACTAGCATCCGTCAGGCCAGAACTGGCGGCTCCTGGACGCTCAGTGCCCTGGCTCTGAAATCAGAAGCCACTTGCTTATCTCTCCATGGCTTATTTCCTCCTTGGACCCTGGCAGAGGAAAGGAGACTCCCGTGTCTATTGACTCACCCACTTTATCTTACTCAGGAGACAGGTTAATAAATCAGAATATTCGTTGGTTGGGTCCTGCTACTCAGTATACCACGTTATCTTCTGATTCCCAAGCAGCTTTCTATCTCAACTCTGAACAGTATGGCCTTGGTTTCTGATTTTTTTTTTTTAATAAAGGGGGAAAAAAAAAGAATCTGTAGAGGACACTTCCATAGGGCTAAAAACCATCTCATCTGCTTCTTGCCAACTGGGAAGGTTAGATAATCACCAACAAATCTCCTAGAAATATCAACCCTAATGAAGGAAGGAAGGCAGGCATTTAAACAGCCCTGCTGACTGCCACTCCGTCTTGAGAAAGGCAGAGGAAGAGAAGCTTGGAAGAGACATCTCTTTCCTATTTCTCCCCTCCTCCTTCGCTCTGGAAAACAACTGTTGCCCAGGGATAGAGAAGTCCCTACATTTGTTTATGTTGTAACTAAAGGGCTGGACAGCCCCAGGAATCATTCGAGGTGGGCTAATAAATCTTAGTGCTAATCTATTAGAAAGCTCTAGCCCCAAAGCATCTCTTGGTCCCTCGCCTACTGAGATTCCTCTCTCTCTCTCTCTTTCTTGAGCATTTAAAACATTTTAATAACAGCCAGCTGACTATTAATATAATATAACATATTTATTTATTTATTTATTTATTTATTTTTTTAAAGATTTTATTTTTTATTTATTTGACAGAGAGAAACACAGTCAGAGAGGGAACACAAGCAGGGGGAGTGAGAGAGGGAGAAGCAGGCTTCCCGCCGAGCAGGGAGCCCGATGTGGGGCTCGATCCCGGGTCTCCAGGATCATGACCTGAGCTGAAGGCAGTCGCTTAACCAACTGTGCCACCCAGGCGCCCCTATAATATAACATATTTAATATAAATTTACATAATAGCACAAGTTATCTGTATACCTTGCTCTAACCAATGAGAGTATGCCCTTTGAGGGCCAGGGTTCCAAAACAATGAGCACAGAGCCTCACGCTATAGGTGAGTGAAGGAAGGAGTTGCAGACTTAATCAATATTGATTAATGGTTTGCTCCAAACGCTGCAGCAGATCCTGTTGGAGAACAAAAAAGCATTCCAAAGCAAGAGTCATAGATCCTTGGTATATCAGCTTTGTTTTGAGATGCCACTCAGAGTCCTTAGAATGGAGCCTTTGACACAGAAGGGTGGCAAAGGACAAGAAGACGGCATTTGGCCAAAGCCCAGAGGAGAGTGTGCAGGATTTGCAAAATGAACAAGCAGAAGAGAAGGGAGACCCCAGCAAAGAAGCAATGCATCCCTGCCGAGGGCAGACGGTGCAGCTCTTGAGAGTGTAAGCTGGTAGAGCCTTTAGGCCAGGGAGGTGGGTGGGGACTTGGCAGGACCCACCCAAGTTAAAAAGCATGTGTACCCCTCCATCTAGCAATTTCTGTCCTACAGAAATACTTAAACCCAAGGAACCTGGATAAAGACCTTTTCTGCAGCATTGTTTGCAAGGCAAACAACTGGAACCAGCTCAATGTTCATCGATAGGATTCTTATGCATCTGCATTCTGTCTCCTGATGCATCTGCATTCTGTCTCCCCCTCACCTCCCTGCAACAGTTAAAGAGGGTAAGAAAGACCTGGTGGTCCCTTGGGAAAAATTTCCAAGATATATTGGTGAGAAAAGCAAGTTACAGAACAATACAGGCAGTTTGGTCCCATTCGTATTAAAAATACTCACATTAACTAAACTCTGTATTTATAAATGCACAAGTATGCAAATAGCGCACAGAAAAATTCCGGAAAGGTGCGTACCCTACTGAGAGCCGCTCAGAGGAAGGCAAAAAAATTGAGTATGCAAGATTTTCCTCTTTTTCTGGATGCCTGGAATATTTATAACAGGAGTACATTTGTGCATTCATGTATTAGTTGCACAGTTTTTTAGGGACATGCATAATACAGCTATTTACAAACATGTTTTATTGTTTGGACCTGGCATCTAACAAACAGATGGGCTCCTCTGAAGGGGGGTGCGGATCTGCTCCCTGCAGCCCGAGACAGCCACTTCTCCAGGCTCGTCCTGCAACACCTTCCCCAGTAGACAGTCTCGGCTTCTGCTCCCGGCACAGGCAAAGACCACAGGGAAAGGCCTGCAGCTCTGAAGTTTCCCTTTCAGGGGGAAAAAAATTCGTAAAAGATGTTTGCCTGTTTGGAAGTTAATTTGAAAGAAAAAGTACCCCCTCACACACACACACTCAGTTCTGAGGCCAGAGCGCACAGCTCCCAGAGATCATTAAAGAGCATGGGTCCAGAACACATCAGTCCTCATCCAGGTGGATTGGGTTGATTAGGTTAGACTGGACTGGCAGGTATCCTTGACCATTCCATAGCTCCTAAAGCCACACTCTGCCCCTCTTTACCTCCATGCCCTCACGCCTGGCTGCCTCACAGGAATATCACCCTCTCCCTGTCCACTCTGGAGAGAATGGGTACCCTCATTTGTTGTGGGTCTGTCTCTGGGACTGACACACTGTGCGTCCAGCACCCGTCTCAGGGAGCAGGATACAATAGGGGCTCAGGCAGTGTTTATTATTACATTACATTGAACTTCTGGGAGCCCTCCCAAAACTCCACCAAAAGGCCTGAAGGGAGCCAGTGGCGGGAGCAGACCACACCAGGCTGGGAAACCTCCCCCACCCCCAGGCTGGGCAGGCTGCTCCTGAGGCCAAGACAGGCCCTATCACCAAGGCCACTGCTTCTGGGACCCAAAGAGGGAAGGCAGGGGACACTGGTGCTCAGTGCTAGCCAATGCAGGACAGGAGCCTGAGCTTGGCCACATTTAGAACCTCAGAAGGAGCACATGCAGTGACTGCCCCCTCTCTGAGGGGACACAGCCTCTAAAGAGACATCATTGTGCGGGCAAATCTTTCAAGACATCCTAATTCATATTTGTTGAGTCCAGAACCTTTCTAAATGCGTCATATCTATTATCTTAAGTATGCCTCTCAAACGGAATAGGTAGAAGTCCTTGGAAACCATTTTATAGGAAATCAAACTAGAGCACAGAAAAGTGAAGAAACTTGCCTAAGGACACACAGCTAGCCTGGAATTGGAATCAGTTTGACACCAAAGCCTTGGGCTCCAATCATTTGGAAAGACTGCCTTCAGTTGCCCTGGGGCATTTCTGCTTCCATCTGGCCGGGAGAACAGGACAGGCTCTGAGGAAGACACAGGAGGATGTCTCCCCCTGGGCAGGTGCTGTAGGAAGCCCCAAGTGCAGGAGAAGGAAGGCCAGCTCCAGAAATGGAAAGGATTAGAAGGCTAGGGAGAGGGGAGGGGGCCACACCGACACATTTAGCACAGGCACAGTATCTCCAACGTGGCTGGAGAGAAGGGCAGGGCCCACACAGAAATGAGAAGGAGCCAAGGGCTGCCCTGAGTCCTGGGGGCCATGCTTCTGTCTAGTTTCTTCCCACGAAGATCGGAATATATGCTTGTTGCCAGAAATCGGTGGGGGACGGAAAAGTAGAACATAACCCGTAGAACTCCCACTTAGAGGAAGGAATGGTTTTGCATTGGGCATCGTTCCCTGACGTTCTCCCTCTCTGCACACTATTGTCCGTTTCTGCTTATTAGGGCTCTTGGGTGGCAATGAACAGATTGCCTCAGAGGCTCACTTGGAAAGGGACCTGGTAGCTGGAGCTGCAGAGAGGCTGAAGACCCATGGCCAACACAGCACGTCTCATGTCGTGCCCTTGAGAGCAGAGCCAATGGGCTGCTTCCCCCTTTCCTACAATTGTGTGGCTCCCCGCTCTCCCCACCTCTTCCCCTCCCCCCTTCTGCCTTCTCTCTTCCCCTCCTTCCCTCTTCCTTCTATCCCCCTCGCCCTCCTTCTCCCTCCCTCCCCCTCTCTCTCTGTGTCACTCCTTTCAGAGACCACAAATGAATAATGGTGTCTTTGTGTGGCTCTCTCTCTGGCCCCACCTCTCTCTCTCTACCTCCCTCTCTCTCTCTCCTCCCTCGTCATTCTTTCTTCTGTCTCCACAAGTGGTGTCTCTGTACCCCCCCATCCTCTCTCTGGGGGCAGGATCCCAGCCCTGTTTGCACATTTGCACTCGGTTTTGCCTCCTCGGAACGCCAGCTCGCACAAAGCCCATTGTGGCTGGGTCCTCTCCGAAGGGCCCAGTGGGACCAGGTCACAAGTTCCCGCAGACGCCTCTAGTACGGTGTTCACTGCACTCCGATGCCGCTCTCTCCTTCTGCCCCTCCACCTCATTTCCCACGGACATCCCCTGCAACATTGTTGGAACGTCCCATCACGGTTCACTGGGTGCCGCTACCAAGTCGACTCCAACCTTCCTTGTTCTTAGACCCTCGGGACCACTGGTGACACGGTGGTCCTGAGTGAGCACCAGCTACCAGCCACCTGATCCAGACTGCCTCATCACAACCACCCGGTGAGATAGGCTTCCTCGTGCCCATTTCACAGATGGGGAAACTAAGGCTTAGTGGTAGAGAGATGCAGTTCGAATGCCAACCGTTGAGCTTCTCTCTACCTCCCCACCCTGTGTCTGAGCTCGGAGGCTTCCCAAGGGGCCAGAGCCTTTGACCACTCCTTGTGGGCCAGATTCCTGCCAACCAAAAGGAAATAAGGCCCTCTATTAAAGAGAGTGCATTTCAGACCTCCCCATTCCTTCCAGCTTCTCTTTGAATGTGATTGATGTTGCGTTACTTTATAAGGTTTAAGAGGCCACTTAATGATAGCAACCTACTTCCTGATAGGTAGCAAACATTGCCATTATCACAGCTATTCCCCCGGGCTTATCCATTTCTTCAGTGGGTCCTAGCAGAAATAAGGGTGAGTCACTGTTGAAATTTTCCAAGGAAACACACTCCTACTTTGTCCACACACCATAGCAACAGTCAAAAACCACAGGGTTGCAAGGTACATGTCAGGCAATCTCTGCAGCATGGGGGCCCGCCTGGGGCTGTGTTTACATGGTTCGGCTTTCCCACATGTTTTTGAGCAGAGGACAGGATTATTCATCCTCTTCCCAGTGGGGAAACACATGTGTCATCACAGCTGGGGAGGGAGAGCTGAGCCCCTTATCTGCTGCCTTGCTACAGGGGAGAGAAGCAGCAGCAATTCATCTCCCTCCTGGAGGGGAGTAGATCCCAGTCATAGTCATGACTCTGCCATTCATCCTCAACCCAGCCTTGGGCAGCTCCCTGCACCTCTTTGGGCCTCGGACTCTACCTGCCCAGTGGGCAAATAATGTCTGCTCATCTCTTTCGGCTCTTGACAGAGTCAGATTGGATAGTAACTGTGCAAGGTCGGTCATGGAGGGCCTACATCACTCTTTCTGGATGGAGAAGCAATGGCATCTCGTAGAGTCACACACCCTGATTTGAGCCTGCTCTTTCCTCAGGAAAAGCACATACCCCCCCCCCCCCGCACTGAGATGGCCTGTGGTGGTGGCCATAGAGGCTCTGGCTCCTGCTTCCAGACGCAGGAACGGAATGGGATTATCTTCTTATCCAAAACCACTGAAAAAACAATATACAAACAACAGTTTTCAAGAGTACTGAATAGTAGACAACAAAGAACAGCGATCCCAGAAAGATGAGAAACGAAAGTGAGCCCTCTGACTGCGCCAGAGTACGTCCTTCAAAGTCTCCAGGCCAGTGTGTGTGGAGGGGCTCGGGCAGAGCCCCGTGTACTCCCTGAGTTGAGGACCCATTGAGTCTGGGAAGACCACAGCAACTAGAGTTCACAGGACAGAGTACCCATAAGGAAAGAACCACAAAGAGAGGGAAGTCCAAAGATATATAGAGCATCTCCCTCAGAATTCATGTTCCTCGCTGGGCTGTGCCTATGAGGAAACCCTCCAAGGCCAGGGAAAGAGTGAGCTGAGAGGCCTCAGGGGAGCAGTCCACAGCACTCACACAGAGCTGGGGACGCTGCCTGGAAACACTCATGATTCACAGCACATGAAAGGAGGTAGCCAAAGGGGTCTAGCATTAGCAGTAGCAAATAATTAGCTCTAGATAAACCTACTCTGCCTGGGTGGCTCCGTCATTGGGCATCTCCTTCAGCTCAGGTCACAATCACAGGGTTCTGGGATCAAGCCCTGCCTTGGGCTCCCTGCTTGGCTGGAAGCCTGCTTCTCCCTCTCTCACTCCCCCTGCTTGTGTTCCCTCTCTCACTGTATCTCTCTCTGTCAAATAAATGAATAAAATCTTTAAAAAAGTACTAATAATAAAATAAAACTGCTCTGCTTCCACCTAACAAATCCTAAAGCAAAGCCCAAAGGGTCAAATTAATTGTGTCCCAGAGCAAATCTCGAGAAATACAGAAATATCTGACACCCAACATGACAATATTCACAGTGTCTGAGGCTCAGTTAAATACTACTAGGAGTGCAGAGACAGGAAATATAATCTCTAATGAGGAAAATGATCAGTCCTTTGAAACCAATCCAGAACTAACACGTGTGAGAAATAGCCAACAAAAACATTAAAACAGTTATAACGAAACGCTATATGTTTAAAGTATGAACCCGGAATATATTTTTTTTAAAAAAGACCCAAATTGAGCTTCTAGAGATAAAATCTGCTGTCTGAAATGAAAAATATGCCAGAGGGGATTAATAGCGAGTTAAACATTGCAGAGAAAAAGATTAGCTAACTGGAAGAAATGGTAATGAAACTGAGAGAACAAAGAATTTTTGGAAAGGAAGAGTATCAGTGAGCCATGGGACAACTTCAAGTGGCCTAGCATATGTGTATTTGGAGTTTTTGAAGAAAGGGGAGGGGCAGAAAAAATATTTGAACAAATGATAGCCACTTCCTTTCCAAATTTGGAAAACTATAAATTCACAGATCTGAACAATTCAATGAACCCCAAAGCAAGAAACATGAAGAAAACTGCATCAAAATCACTCAAAATCAGCAAGAAGAAAAAATCTTCAGAGCATCTGGAGAAAAATAACTTCTTGCATACAGAGAAACAAAAGTAAAAATGACAGTAGATTTTTCATTAGCAACAAATCCACATGAGAGGACAGTGAGCCACACCTTCACATGCTGAAAGAAGAAAAAACTGTCAATCAAGAATTATATACCAGTGAAAATATCTTGGGGGAAAAAAAGGCTTTTTCAGACATGTAAAGCAGAAACTCCAGTGGATCCATCACCAGCCGACTTGCAGTGCAAGAGATAATAAAGTCCTTTAGGCAAAAGGAAAACAAAACCAAATGGAGATCTAAATCCACACCAAAAAAATGAAGAGCACCAGATATGATAACTACACTGGTAAACATGTAAGATTTCTTTCTTAATATATAAATTTATTTAAAATACAACTGACTGCTAAAATAATAAGAATGTATTATGGATTTTTTATAATACATGTATAAGTAAAATGAAAGCCAACAATTGTATGAAAGCCAAGAGAGGAAAAAAGGACAATATTACAATAATGTTACAAGAACCTTACACTACATATGAAGTGTTATCTATCCCTTGAAGGTAAACAGTGATAAGTGAAAGACGTGCACTATAAACCCTACAGCAACCATTAAATATCAAAACAAAAAGTTACAGCTAATGCTCTGACAAAGGCATAAACAGAATCACAAAATATACTTAATTAGCCTCCTAGAAGGCAGAAAATGAGGGGAAGGGAAAAAGAGAACAAATGGGACCAAAAGAACACAGAGTAATATGATAGACTTAAGTGCATTATACAAAAATGGTGTAAGTATCACAGTTAAAGGTAGATTGTCAGGGCACCTGGGTGGCTCAGTTGTTAAGCCTCTGCCTTCGGCTCAGGTCATGATGCCAGGGTCCAGGGATCAAGCCCTGCATCAGGCTCCCTGCTCGGCGGGAAGCCTGCTTCTCCCTCTCTCACTCCCCTGCTTGTGTTCCCTCTCTCACTGTGTTTCTTTCCATCAAATAAATAAATAAAATCTTAAAAAAAAAAAGGTAGATTGTCAGACTGACTAAAAAAGCAAGTCCCAATTGTATGTGGTCACCAAAAAATGTTTAACTATAAAGGTACAAACAGAAGGGAAGGGTAGAAACATACATACCATATTCACACTGATCAAAAGAAAGTTGGAATGACTATACTAATATCAGACAAAGTAGGTTTCAGAGCCAATAATATCATCAAAGATGAATAAAGTTATTTCATAATTGTGAAAGTGTCAATTCCTCAAGAAGACACAGCAATCCTAAACGTATATACATCTAACGGAAAGCTTCATAAATACGTCATAAAGCAAGAACTGATTGAACCACAAAGAAAAATAGACAAATCCACAATTATAGTTGGGGATTTCACAAGCCCTGTCTCAATAATTGATAAGACAAGTGGACAGAAAACCAGCAAGGATGTAGAAGGTTTGAATAACACCATCAACCAAATTGACCTAACGGACATTTACAGAGCACTCTCAGCACCAAAGGAAAAGTACACCTTCTTTTGAAGGACATACAGAACATTTGCCAAGATAGACCATATCCTGGACCATAAAACAAGTTTCAATAACATTAAAAGGATTCAAGTCATACAAAGTGTATTCTCTGATCATAATGGAATTAAATTAGAAATCAATAACAGAAAGATAACAGAAAAATCCCCAAATATTTAGAAGCTAAATAACACACTTCTAAATAATCCATGAGTGAAAGAAGAAATCAAAAGGGAAATTAGAAAGTATTGTGAACTGAATAAAAATGGAAATCAGACATGTAAAAAATTTTGAATGCCAGTAGAGCAGCAGTAGAAAGGAAATTTATAGAATTAAATGCTTATATTAGAAAAAGAAGAAAAGTCTCAAAGTAATATGCTTCCATGTTAAGAAACCAGATAAAGAAGAGCAAATTAAACTACAAGTAAACAAAAGAGGATTTGGGAGCTGAGATAGCAGAGGATAGCCCCTTTCATTGGGGCTGAAAGCCTTAGTTTGACTCATCCCTCAAATACGACTAGAAAGTTATCACATCATCCTGACACCCGAGAAATCAGTCGAAATTCTGAGAAAACAGATGCTGCACGTCTTGAAGTGGAAAAGCAACCGCCATTTGGAAGGTAGAAGGTGCAGGGACGTGAATCTGGTGCCATATAGCTGGCTACAACCACAGGTAGGGAGCTGGCTTAAGGAGCCTACTGCACCATTGATAAGTAGTGGGGTACAAAATCAGAACTTTTAGAAGTCTGCTACAGTGAACGATGCACTGTTCAGGAGCAGGGAAGCCAGCTGAGAACAGCGAGGCTAGCGGCCAGCCTTCTGCTCTGTGTTGCCATAAACTGCAAACTGCTGCACAGTCAAGTGACCGCATTCCTCGGATGGGTCCAGCAAAAGGCAGAAGCACGGGGAGACCCTCCGCAGGAGGAACAGCATGGGTCTGCACTGTAGAACCCCTACGATTTGGGGGTTTGAAACTCAGTTGTGGGCCTGAGATAAAAACGCTCAGTCACAGGCCGGGTGAACATGGAGTTCTGACAGAAACCCGGGAGACGAGTGATTGATTGTTCTTCTGTGAGGACTCACTGAAGAGTGGAGAGCATGAATTTTCAGCTCCCAGGCTAGAGAGTGAAGCACCCATATTCATCCTACCCATAGGGGCTGAAAGCCTTCAGGGAGCAAAACAGTGCCACCTAGTGGAAGCCAGAGCTGCTTACACGGAGGCTTGCCTCTGCACTGGAGTTTCATTTACACTAGAACAAGTCTCCCTGAGTATCCGAGCCACAGGCCCCTCCCCCAGAAGCACAAACAACTCACTCCCACCAGGTTTACAAGTCATGGGGGGCTTCAAAGCTTCAGCTCTAAGGGATAATAGTATCTAGCATCCTTTGTACTTTTATTCTTCAGTTTTTTATAATTTTTTTTTACTTACACTTTTATTCCTTTCAGTTTTTTAAAATTTTTTAAATTTTTATTTTATATATATTTCATATATTTTTATTTTGTTTCCTTTCGTTGTATTTTATATATTTTTATACATATTTATATTTTTATATATCTTTTGGGATCTAGTTTCTTTTAACAAACAGACCAAAACACACCCAGGATCTAGGGGGGTTTTTTGTTTCGTTGTTGCTGTTGTTATTATTCTTTTTCTTTCTTCTTTTCTTTTCTGGACAAAATGGCCCATGGAGATGAAGAAATTCATCCCAAAAGAAAGAACAGGAGGAAGTACTCACAGCTAGTGACTTAACCAATATGGATATAAGTAAAATGTCTGAACTAGAACTTAAAGTGATTATAAGGATATTATCTGGCTTGAAAAAAGCACAGAAGGCACTAGAGAATCCTTTACTGTAGAGATAAAAGAACTAAAATCTAGTCAGGCTGAAATTAAAAATGCTAGAACCAAGATGCTGTCCTAAGTGGAAGCCATAAAAAATGAGGGTGAGCAAAGCAGAAGAGCAAATCAATGATATAGAAGATAAAATTATGGGAAAGGATGAGGAGAAAAGGAAAAGAAAACTATTAGATCACAAAGGTCGATTTAGGGAACTCAGTGATTCCATAAAGCAAAATAATATATGTATTATAGGAGTCCCAGGAGAAGAAGAGCGAGGAAAGGGTTTATTTGAGCAAATTATGGAGACCAAAGAAGAGAAGAAGGTTTATTCGAACAAATTATAGCCGAGAACTTCCCTAATTTGGGGAAGGAAACAGGCATTCAGGTGCAAGAGGCATAGAGAACTCCCCTCAAAATCAACAAAAATAGGTCAATACCACAACATATTATAGTGAAACTTGCAAATTGCAAATATAAAGAAAAAAATCCCAAAAGCAGCTCTGGACACTAGGTCCTTAATCTACAATCTAGACACATAAGGCTGACGGCAGACTGGTCCATGGAGATTTGGCAGGCCAGAAAGGACTGACAGGATATATTCAGCATACTAAATGGGAAAAATATGCAGGCAAGAACCCTTTTAACAGCAAGGCTGTCGTTAGGAATAGAAGGAAAGATAAGCAGTTTCCAGGACAAACAAAAACTAAAAGAATTTGTGAACACTAAACCAGCCCTGCAAGAGATATTAAAGGGGACCCTTTGAGTGGAAAAAAAGTCCAAATGTAACAAAGACTAGAAAGGAGCAGAGACAGTCTACAAGAACAGCAATTTTACAGGTAATACAGTGGCATGAAATTCATAGTTTTCAATAATTACTCCAAATTTAAATGGAATAAGTGCTCCAATTAGAAGACATAGGGCATCAGAATGAATTAAAAAAAAAAAGACCCATCAATATCTGCTTACAAGAGACTCATTTTAGACCTAGACAGCTCCAGATTGAAAGTGAGGGGGTGGAGAACCATTTATCATGCTAATGGACATTAAAAGAAAGCTGGAGTAGCCATCCCTATATCCGACAAACTAGATTTTAAATCAAAGACTGTAATAAGAGATGAAGAATGACACTATATCATAATAAAGGGGTCTATCCAACAAGAAGAGCTAACATTTGTAAATATTTATGCCCCTAACTTAGGAACAGCCAAATATATAAATCAGTTAATAACAAGCTTTTAAAAAAAACTCATTGTTAATAATACAATAACAGTAGGGAACTTTAACACAGCAATGAACAGATCATTTAAGCTGATGATCAACAAGGAAACAAAAGCTTTGAATGACACACTGGACCAGATGGACTTCACAGATATATTCAGACCATTTCATCCTAATGCAACAGAATATGCATTCTTTTCAAGTGCACATGGAACATCCTCCAGAATAGATCACATAATGTGTCACAAATCAGGACTCAACCAGTACAAAAAGATTGAGATCATGCCATGCATATTTTCAGACCACAATGCTATGAAATTTGAAGTCAACACAAGAAAAAAAATTAGAAGGACCATTTGGACATTAAAGAACAGCCTAAAAAAGAATGAATGGGTTAACCAGGAAAAAACAATACATGGAAGCAAATGAAAATAAAAATATGACATTTTGGGGTGCAACAAAGGTAGTCCTAAAGGGGAAGTATACATCAATATAGGCCTTCCTCAAGCAGCAAGAAAATTCTCAAATATATAATCTAACCTTACAACTAATGGAGCTGGAAAAAGAACAGCAAATAAAAGATCAGAGAGAGAGACAAACCATGAGAGACTCTGGTCTCTGGGAAACAAACTGAGGGCTACAGAAGGAAGGGGGTGGGGGGCATGGGATAACCAGGTGATGGGTATTAAGGAGGGCACCTGTTGTGATGAGCACTAGGTGTTATATATGTGACTCATTGAACACTACATCAAAAACTTATCATTATATGATATGCTGGCTAATGGAACATAATAAAACAAAGATTAGAGCAGAAATCTATGATGTAAAAAACAAACCAAAACAGTAGAACAAAGCAACAAAACCAGGAGCTGGTTCTTTGAATGAATTGACAAGATGATAAACCCCTAGCCAGACTTATCAAAAAGAAAAGAAAAAAGACCCAAATAAATAAAATCATGAATGAAAGAAGAGCAATCACAACCAACACTGAAGAAATAACAAACAATTATAAAAGAACATTATGAGCAATTATATGCCAACAAATTAGGTAATCTGAAAGAAAAGGACAAACTCCTAGAAACATATAAACTATCAAAACTGAAACAGGAAGAAATAGAAAATCTGGACAGACCCATAACCAGCAAAGAAATTGAGTCAAAAATCTCCCAAATAACCAGCTTCCAGGGCCAGATAGCTTCCCAGGGAAATTCTACCAAACATTTAAAGAAGAATTAATACCATTTCCAAAAAAAATAAATGGGAGGAAAATTTCCAGACTCATTCCATGAGACCAGCATTACCTTGATCCCAAAACAAGACAAAGACCCCACTAAAAAGGAGGATTACAGACCAATATCCCTGATGAAGATGGATGCAAAAGTTCTCAACAAGATACTACCTAATTGGATTCAACAGTACATTAAAAGGATTATTTACCACAACAATGTGGGATTTATTCCTGGGCTGCAAGCCTGGTTCAACATCCACAAATTAATTAACATGATATACCACGTTAATAAAGGAAAGGAAAGAACTATATAATCCTCTCAAAAGATGCAAAAAAAGCATTTGACAAAATACAGCATCCTTCTTAATAAAAACTCTCCATAATGTAGGGATAGAGGGAACATACCTCAATATCATAAAGGCCATCTATGAAATACTCACCGCTAATATCATCCTCAGTGGGCGAAGTTCAGGAACACCACAGAGATGTCCATTCTCACCACTGCAGTTCAATACAGTACTGGAAGTCCTAGTCTCAGCAATCAGACAACAAAAAGAAATAAAAGGCATCCAAGTGAGCAAAGAAGTCATTCTCAGATAACATGATACTCTATATAGAAAACCCAAAAGACTCCACCAGTAAATTCAACAGTCACAGGATACAAAATCAATTCATAGAAGTTTGTTGCATTTCTATACACGAACAATGAAGTAGCAGAAAGAGAAATTAAGGAATTGATCCCATTTACAATTGCACCAAAAACCAGAAGATAACTAGGAATAAACCTAACCAAAGAGGGAAAGATCTGTACTGTGAAAACTATAGGAGACTTATGAAAGAAATTAGGAAGACACAAAGAAATGGAGAAACATTCCATGCTCACATATTGCAAGAACAAATATTGTTGAAATGTCTATGCTACCCAAAGCAATCTACACATTTAATGCAGTCCCTATCAAAATATCATCAACTTTTGTTCATAGAGATGGAACAAATAATCCTAAAATTTGTATGGAACCAGAAAAGACCCTGAATAGCCAAAGGAATGTTAAAACAGAAAAATCAAGGCTGGTGACATCACAATCCTGGACTTCAAGGTCTATTACAAAGCTGTGATCATCAAGAAGGTATGGTAACAGCACAAAAACAGACACATAGATCACTGGAACAGAATAGAGAATCCAGAAATGGACCCTCAACTCTATGGCCAACTCATATTCAGTAAAGCAGGAAAGAATAGCCAATGGAAAAAAGACAGTTTCTTCCACAAATGGTGTTGGGGAAATTGGGCAGCCATATACAGATGAATGAAACTGGACCACTTTCTTACACCAAACACAAAAATAGACTCAAAATAAATGGAAGACCAAAATGTGAAACAGGAATCCATCAAAATCCTACAGGAGAACACAGACAGAAACCTCTTTGACCTTAGCCACAGAACTTCTTGCTAGACATGTCACCAAAGGCAAGGGAAACAAAGGCAAAAATGAACTGTTGGGACTTCATCAAGACAAAAGCTTTTGCACAGCAAAGGAAACAATCAACAAACTAAAAGGCAATCTACAGAATGGGAGAAGATATTTGCAAATGAAATATTAAATAAAAGACTCCTATCCAAAATCTATAAAGAATTTATCAAACTCCACAGCCAAAAAAACAAAAAATCTAGTCAAGAAATGGGCAGCAGACATGAACAGATATTTTTCCAAAGGGGACATACAAATGGCCAACAGACACATGAAAAAATGCTTAGCATCACTCAGCGTCAGGGAAATACAAATCAAAACCACAATGAGATAACACCTCACACCTTTCAGAATGGCTAAAATTAACAACTCAGGAAACAACAGATATTGGCAAGGATGCAGAGAGAGGGGAAGCCTCTTACACTGCTGATGTGAGTGCAAACTGGTGCAGCCACTCTGGAAAACACTCTGGAGGTTTCTCAAAAAATCAAAAATAGAGCTACCCTACAGCCCAGCAACTGCACTACTAAGCATTTATGCAAAGGATACAAAAATAGTGATTCGAAGGGGTACATGCACCCCAATGTTTATAGCAGCAATATCCACAATATCCAAAATATAGAAAGAGCTCTGATGTCTATTAATGGATAAATGGATAAAGATGTGGTATATATACCACACTCTTTATTTACCACATATACCAGTATATATCTATACATGCTTCTTTATCTATATATACCAATGTACAAACATATAATATTATTCAGCCATCAAAAAGAATGGAATCTTGCCATTTGCAATGACATGGATGGAACTACGAGTTATTATGCTAAGCAAAGTAAGTCAGTCAGGGAATGACAAGTATCATATGATTTCACTTATATGTGGAATTTAAGAAACAAAAGAGATGAACATGGGGAAGGGAAGGAAAAATAAAATAAGATTAAAACAGAGAGGGAAGCAAACCATAAGAGCCTCTTAACTACAGGAAACAAACTAAGGGTTGCTGGAGGGGAGGCGGGTAGGGGGGTGGGGCAATTGAGTGATGGGAGTTAAGGAGGGCAGTTAACGTAATGAGCACTGAGGGTTCTGTGCTACTGAGGAATCACTGAATTCTATACACTATATGTTAACTAAATTAAATTTTAATTTTAAAAATTAAAAATTAATTAAATAATAAAAAATAAAAATAAGCACAAGAAAGGAAATAAGTAAAGTGCATAATAGAAATCAATGAAATATAAAAATAAATAAGGTTTTTAAGATGATTGATAAAATGGATAAACTTCGGGGCGCCTGGGTATCTCAGTCGGTTAAGCATCTGCCTTCAGCTTAGGTCATGACCTCAGGGTCCTGGGATCAAGGTCTGAGTCAGGCTCTCTGCTCAACAGGGAGCCTGTTTCCTCCACTCTCTCTGCCTGCCTGTCTGCCTACTTGTGATCTCTCTCTCTGTTAAATAAATAAAATCTTTAAAAAAAAAAGCAAAAAAATAAACATGGATAAACTTCTAGCCAGAATGATCAGAAACAATGAGAAAAAAAACAAAAAGTATCAAAATTAAGGAGAGCGGTAACATCAGTACAGACTCTATAGATAGAAAAAGGGTAATAAAAAAAAACTATTAATAATTTTATGCCAATAAATTCAACAATTTAGGGCTTGATGTGGGGTGGCGATGATTCAGATTCACTTTCACTTTCTGTAGTTTCTAGGGGCTGCATCCAAAGTGACCAACCATCCTGGTTTTCCTGGACTGAGGGGTCTCTTAGGAGGAGACTTTTCAAAGCTAAAACTGGAACAGCTGGTCACCCTAGGTGGCATCCCTCTTGTAATTCCACTCCTCCCCCTTGCCAGTAGGTCACCCAGAAGCCACAGCCACCCACAGAGGGAGATCACTTACCAGACTTGACCCTGCCCTTGTGCTCTCTGGGTCATCTAAGTGGGCAAGGGTCTTTGCTTGACCTCCTCTGCAGAGCTCCTTGGGAGGCGTTAAAGTAGTGACTCCCAACTGCCGGAGCTGGAAGTGGCTTTGAAGATATCATTGCTCTTTTGTCCTGGTCCACCTCCATCCCCTCCCACACTAACCATTGAGCCTGGGGGTTCACTTCTGTTCTTTTAAAACTTTTCTGTGTTTCTGCCTATCCCTGCCATATTGCAGCCACTGAGGCACTCTGGAAAATCAGACTTTATAGCCATCCCTGGCCCTATGGTACCCTCATTCAAGCACCCTAATGGCTTCCTGTTGTCTAAAGAATAAAATACAGTTTCATGATGCCCAAGTTCAAGGTCTCCTATAATCCATACTTCATGCAATGCTCTGTACCCTGTAGGTTCCCAACTCTGACCTTTGTGTGCTCTATTTCCATTTCTCAGAATTCCATCTCTCCAGCTCTTCATGTACAAATCCAGCACTTCTCTTTGTACTCACCTCAAATGCTATATCCTCCAGGAAACCTTCTCGGAGGCCCGCAGCTGGAAGTGTGATCTTTTTCTCTGAATCAACTTTGTGCCTTTCGCACTTTCTGCTGTGTGTGGGAGTTAATCACACACAGTTCTCTTGACTCCTAGATTCTAATCATATTTGACAGCAGGCTTCCCATCACCCAACCCTTGCCTAGGCCTAACCCAACCATAACCTTGTCTTATAATTTACCTCAAAAAACTCTATGCTTCAGCCATCGCAAGTGGCTTGTCAGTCCCCCGTCTCCCCCCTCCCCCCACCAAGCTGTGCTTGCTCACTTAAGATTCTGGGATTTTGCCTATGCTCTTCCTCACCTGCTGTGTCTTTCCTCCTGATCTGCTTGGTAACTCAAACATCATATTGCAATCTCACATTTCCTTCCCGAAGTCCTCAGGCTCCCACCCGCTGCCAGGGAGCACTTACTTCCCTGTACTGCATCTCTGTCCCATCAGAATACTGGTGGCCCCTTCCAGATGCTTTATCTTCATCTCCCTGATGCCCAACAGAGGACTTGGTCCCCCAGGAAGCACCAGCAAACATTTATCGAATGAATGATAGTGCCAAGTCATGGTTACATGGGGAGCAGGCTGCTCACCACCTCCACAGTCTGTTCCAATTTACTTCATCCTGAACTAACAGCTGATTGACATTGTTCTGTGACCTTGGGAAGTCGTGTCTTCTCTCTGCATCTTCAGTCCATTCACCTGTAAAATGAGGGGGTAGGACCTGGTGGAAAAGGAAGGCCCTGCCAAGTTCCCCCTTTTCTGATCCTTTCGATGACACTGAGCGTTTAGCTTAAAATTTTCAACATTTTATGTCTGGTCTCCTCAAATAGCCCATGAGACTATCCTTCACCCTCCCGCTCAACCCCAGCACTGGGCTGGGTGTCCCCAGGGCCCCACTGACCGCCAGCTGATTAAGTATTAGACTGGTCACTCAAGGGTCCGGGATCTCACCTCCTGCAAGCGGGGTGAGAATTCATACAACACACGTGCCAGAGACAGCCATGGTTCTCCCAGGTGCCACCTGGATGTGTCGAGTTATTCTTTCGAACCCTCCTGGTTCATTCATGAGCTCCCAGCTCAAGATGTTCTTTACCGAGGCACCTGGTGGCTCAGTCAGTTGAGCGCCTGACTCTTGATTTTGACTCAGGTGGTGATCTAATGTTTGTGAGATCAAGCCTCCAACTATCATCTGAGTAGTAACAATTCATCCCAAGGTTTTTAACAGATCTAGAGGCCCAACTATGTGCTGTTAATTTTAGTATTTAATTCACCCCCAAACAACCCTATCTGATAAGTGTGGGGTGTCCCCATCTGAGGGATCAGATGCTGAGAGAAGCCAGCCCCAGACCCTTAAGTGACGGGGTTCTCATTCAAATCCAAGTCTTTCAAATCTACACTTTGAATCACTGCCTGTGGCACTCCACCAAGGATTTATCATCTTTCCATCTGTAAACTCAGAAAAGACAGAATAGAAAGCATAAAGGTTTAATAACCAAAAGACATCCTGAATTTAATACTCTGGAATATTTTTTTCAGGTCTTTTTCTGCATGTAGATTTCATGGGTTTGAGGTGTGTGTGTGTGTGTGTGTGTGTGTGTGTGTGTGTGTGTGTTTACAGCCATAATCATACAGTATAAGAAGATGTGTATCCCCACTTATTCTTTGTTTGTTTGTTTTTGTTTTTTTAATTTTATTTTTTTATTGTTACTTAATTTTTTTTCCAGTGTTCCAAGATTCATTCCCCATTCCCCACACCCAGTGCTCCATGCAATAGGTGCCCTCAGTACCCACCATCAGGCTCTCCCATCCCCCCACTCCCCTCTCTCCAAGTCCCTCAGTTTGTTTCTGTGTCCAAAGACCCTGTTGTTTCGTTTCTCTCCCTGGATTGCCCTAGTTCCCATTTACTTTCCTTCTCCTACTGTCCTCTAGGTTACCCCTTATGCACCACAAGTAAGTGAAACCATGTGATACTTGACTTTCTCTACTTGGCTTATTTCACTCAGCATAATCTCTTCCAGTCCAGTCCATGTTGCTACAAAAGTTGGATATTCATCTTTCTGATGGAGGCGTAGTATTCCATTGTATATATGTACCACATCTTCTTTATCCAGTCATCTGTTGATGGGCACCTTGGCTCTTTCCACAGTTTGGCGATTGTGGCCATTGCTGCGATGAACATTTCCCCACTTATTCTGTTGAAAGCATTTTCTCCTTCTCACTTATGCTCTATACCCATCACTGTAGTAGTTCCCTCAAATCAACATATCAAAATTTACTTATTATCTTGCTATTGTTGAGATCTTGATTGGCTTATCTGTTTTTATGTTCAGCAGATAAATAATACCCTGCTGAACATCTTTGTGCATGGAGCTTTAAGATTATTTTCTTAGCTAATTTTAATTCTTTCCTTGGGCCAGTTTTCTGGAAGGATGAGATTACTCAGTCAAGGGAAATGAGCGTTTGTAAAGCTCTTGAAGAATTTAGTGCCAAGTCGTATTTTCCCAAAGACTTTCATGTAAAAAAAATAATAATAAAAGAGAAAAGGAGTAGAAGACCAAAGAAAGATGGATGGTCCCCGGACAGCTGACAGCCACAAACAAGAGCCAACTGGGCCTGCCCACAATAAAGCTTCATCATGGACTGAGTCGTGTCAAGAAGAAGCAGTAACAAGAAGCAAAAAATGTTTCCTTACTTCTCAGGAAGGAAAAAAAGGCAGATATAAATACCTCATGTGGATTAGTGAAATAAAGATATTTTCAATCACTCCATAAGCACAAGAGGCATGTGCTTGAAAAAAATAGCACAGGGAAATCAACTCTTAACCCTAAAATCTCACCCACCTTTTGCAGTGGGCTGCACCTCTGTCCTTTGAGAAAGAAGGCCCAGCATTAGTTTGCCACTGAACCACTCTGCCTCTGCTGGCCTCCCTGTGCCTCAGTTTACAGGCCTGCCATACCCACTTCCCAGGGATTATTATGAGGATACATAAGCTCATGTATATGAAGATCCTTTTGTAAAATTTCAATCACTTATATGACTTGCTGATCACAAGTTAATTTCCTGTTCATTATCATTCATGGGATAAGGACCTTCACAGCTTTACAGAAGGCCTCCCAGCCTACTTTCTCAGAATGTTTTCAATATGCCAGTACACTTAATGTAGTTTCTATAAGATAGGCTTATATTGATCTCTAAAATTGACATATGCTTGACTTCTACAAGAAAACTCGGGTCATGCAAACTGAAGCACAGCTTCTCCATTCTGAATCTGAGCAGGCACGGCCTCTGCCCTGTGCCCCCAACTCCAACACCAGATATGATGGCGCTGGCTCATATGCACCCTAAAGCTGAGCTGACTTAACCACTGAGGACCCCAGAACCCTTCCAGAACCACCCCCCCCCAACCCTGAGTCAGCCCTGGAGGCAAGACCACAGCCAGAGGCTGTACCATTCAGTTCAATGAGCAACCCTGGCCCCTTTGCTTGAAAATGATCTTCCTTCTACTCTGCAGAGGGTTAGTCCAATGGGTTTGGCCGTCAGCGAGGCCCGCCCTGCCAGGAGCCCACATCCGTCAGCATTTTAAGCTCTCACACCTCTTCCACCTTGACTTCCAATTATCTCCTTCACAGCCACCTCCCTGGGCAGGCAGAGAAACACCAGGTGTTGAGAGCTGGGAAGACACCTCGGGGCACGTAGCTCTTCCCTTTGGTTTATGGTTGAGGTATCAGGGTCGAGAGAAAGGGTGTGACCTTGCCCCTATCACCCCAATATTGAGTATGAAATTTTCCTAAGCTAGTCATTCTCCAACTAGAACGTGTGTCCGAAGTGGAGAGAAGAGGTTAAGTGCATATTCCTAGGCCCAACCCCTCTTATGTTAGAGTCTCTGAAGGCGGGGTCCAGGAATCAGCCTTTCTAGCAAGGCTCCCAGTAACACAGCTGCGCCCCAAAGTTGGAAAACTCCTGAATGAAAAATAGGACCAGAAGACCCACTCTACCATTCAATGCCCAGAGCCCCAAGTTATGCAGCTGTTGGCCCTAATTTGATTCCTCCCCGGCACCGCTTCTCTCCCTCCCCACCTCCTCAAGCGCACACAAAAGCACACACGTTCATCGCGCTGGCCTGCTGATGGCTGGGGAGGTTAAGTGAACCGACAAGCTTCAAATCCAGACAGAGCCATGCACGATGTGGCCTGGGCCTCCCAACAGATGGTCAGCAGCTTTGGGAGGAGCTTTCTGGCTTCAGAAGCAAATCCTGGGCAGCTGGGAAGGGCTGAAAATAGACCCAGCTCCTTCCGACAAAGCAGCTCACCTGCTTGAAGATGTCAGCCCAATGGGGCATCTTCAGTCCCCCATAATTTAATGGCCTATCCTGCCCATTAATTCCTTCCTGAGGGCAATCCCTGATGGGAACTACATTGATTTTTGATGAGTCATTCATTGGCCAGTAAACTTTATGGAGCAGCCCAGGCCTCCCAGCCCTGAACATCTGACACTTGACAGTGGAGACATAAGGCTCTGATATGGGGACACTGGGAACGTAGAAGGAGTCCACAGATAGTCCCAAACATGGTTTCAGGACTGGTAAATTAGACCTATGAGCCCCGTTACTGTGCTTACTTCCCAGAGAAGGCTGAATCCTATCTGGGGGACTGAGAAGGAGTTAGACACCCCTCCCCAAAGAGTCAGGAGTGATGATCAAACAGCATCAAATATGTCCATATTTTACTTGAAATATTTGTATTTCCACTCCCTTCCAAGTTCTGCTGTTAACTTCTGCCTAGATTTTCCAACACTGAGAAGACCTGTTTCTCTCTCCCTCTTCTCTCCCATCATGGATGCCTCTACACGCGCACTCGCGAACCCCGGGCATGTGTGGTTTCTACAAGTACACCAGGGGAACTCTGCCGCAGAGTGTGGGTTGAGAACCCCCACCCCGGGTGATCCAGTTCTGCTATCCCATTAAGTCTGCCATTTATCAAAGAAGAGGCAAGGCCAATAGAAGATAGATAGCTGCCTTTCTTCTGATTCCCAGGAAGAGAGGCCAAGGGCGGAAAGGCTCAAACTGTGCCATCTGGGACTCAATTTAATTTAGGAATTTCCTGAATAGAAAGAAAAGGATGTTCTGAATATAAAATCAGACAAAGAAAGCCCTGGGCTTGAGGTTTCTTAGCAGAAATACGCTGCCAAGGGACAGGAAGGGATTACTCCTCATGGGGTGCATCCTGGGCCTCAGGGGACCCCCAGCTGTCCAGTGATCACAGGGAGACCTCCCTCCTTCGCCCTGGGCCTGATGACACTCTCTGAGCCCCTTCTCAAGCCTCACGGAAAAGTCCTTTTACAGCCCCTGTCAAGTCCTTTCTCTCTGCCCCTCATAAGCTCCTCTGTAAAATAGGGAGGGTGGGAGTAAAGGAAAATACCCTACCCCCTCAACACTATGTTGCACACTAACATTTCTGAAATTGAGGGGGTCTTCCGGTCGATGGCTTCTTACCGTTAACTGGCAGGATACTTTTTTCCAAAGTGGTATGGCCAGCATCTGGTGGTGGTCAGCATACACTGGGGAAATACATTCCAAGATTCCATGACTCTGTGGCCTTGGATCATACTTACCGTCAAAGAGTATGGAGAAATATCTGTTCCTGCTAGTTCTTTGTCATTCAGTGTTATCCACAGACCAGCAACATAAGCAGCATGAATGCATCAGAAACACTGGCTGGTTAGAAATGCAGAGTCTCAGGCCCCATCTCAGACCTGCTGAATCAGAACCTGCCTTTTAACAAGAGCCCTTCCTTAGTAGTTCTCAGGACATTAAAGTTTAAAGACTGCTATGATAGTTCACACTACCCCTCCACCAAACACACACACACACACACACACACACACACACACACACCTGTTCATCAGGAACACTCAGCCAGAGCCTCACTCTAAATAACCTCCATGGGGCTCCAGTCCATTCCGTGCTTACATACAAAGCAGTTTGTTTGGAGCCTGAGAGAGGAAGGAAGCCCCTGAGAGGATGTGGAGATGTACTCAGAAGTGGAGCAGGTGGATAATAGCACCTTTTTAAATGGCACAGTTGGGGCAGGGCCTGGGCAAGCACCTCTATTGTCCCTCTACTCCCTTGTCCTGATCGTGTGGCACCTGTTCTGCCCCTCTCCTTCCTGGGCCTCACCCTGAGAACCCTCCTTAACCCTTATACAGAGAACTCATCACTTTAGATCCCTGATACCCAGTCCAGTCCTGGCTGCTCATCTCAGCCCCTGGACCTCAACTTTACATCTGCATTTCCCATCTTCCTTGTGTCCCTCTTATGTCCAGCCTGGCAGGACTCCCCAGGGCCCACCATCCATCCATACATTAATTCAGCAAGTATTTACCAAGAATCTGCACACCTTGGGAACCCATGGATGCTTAACACATGGCCCACCCCTGTGGAGTCCACAGTCTGGTGAGGCCAACCAACATGGGAACCACTGTTCATAAGGCCTCGTGGTGCATGCTAGGAGAGGCAAAGCATTGGTGCCATAGGAGTCCAGAGGAGGGGTTCTCACTCAAACTTCAAGGTCAAGGAAGGCTACCTGGAAGAGTTACTATCTAAACTAGTAGCGAGGGATGGTTAAGCATTACCTGGGTGACGAGTAGGAGGAAAAGCATTCCAGGCATCATGAACAGCCTGAGAAAAGGCAAAGAGGAAAGAACCAGCTGTGAGCAATTTGTATTGCAGGGCATAAAGTCTAGATCAGGAAATGGAGAGAGAAGAGGTGGGGAAGCAGACAGAGCTGTATCAAGCAGGACCTGGCAGGCCAGGTTAAGCATTTGGACTTTAGCCCTGGGAGTTGGCTCTTCCCTAACTTCTGCCATGTTTCCATGCAACAAAAACTACATGAGAGCCTTCAAAGGTGTCCAGCAACACCTGAAGTTGGGGTCATAAAGAATCACTAGGTAGCCTCTGTTCCCAAACCCCTGAGGGGAGGCTTTGGGGACAGATATAGAAAGACCTCATACCATAGAAAGGTAAATGGTGGCACAGGGCAAAGCATCCCGTGATCAGATGAGAAGGTCTACTGGAGTCAAGAAGAGGGACAGTGGACAGATGAGCCAGGACAGCTTCCTGGAGGAGGCAAGACTTGAGATGCAAATGAGAAAACTCAGCCATAATATAGGATTGTGAAGTAGACAAGGGATTGGGGAGTTCCCAGAAGACTGGCTGACCTCAAAGATCCTAGGGAAAACAGAAGTGACTCTTGGGGAATGAATAGTCCTGTGGCAGGAAAGGAAAATGTGGCAACTGAGTCAAATAATTGGTGAGGAGGGGGACTGGGGTCAGAATATGTCAGGTGGCCGGAACTCAGTGGAGGACGCCCAAGGAATCCCCCCCCGGGCAGCCAGGAGAGGTCAAATCCCACATGCCCAAGGGCAGGCATTTGGAGGGGCGGGACTGCCAGCCGCATAAACATCCACTGAATCCTCACTGTTTTGAGCTGTTGAACATAGGAAGGTGACTACATTAGACACAGTTGACTCTTCTGTGGTGAATTCCTAGGTTGCTGGGAGGGAGACAGCCACCCAATGCCACCCTGGGAGATGCAGAAAGGAGAGCCCTGAACCAGGGACCAACATGGATTCAGTGAAGGGGGGAGTTGACCAAAGCCACGTGTCCAATGACAGTGGCACTACCCAAGCGTGCTAACAGTGTGCCATGAGGTGTGCGGAGAATTTCTTCCACCCACCCCGCACACGCCCTGGACTCCGAGCATCTCCCCATGCCAGGGCACCACTGACCCGCCCATTTGTCATCGGGGTCAATAAAAGAGGACATCCTACCCCAGTGTTTATATCTGAGCAATAGCTTATGAGCCAAATGACTGAAGTCTAACTAACTAAGCTGTGTTTACTTGACAAAGGAAGTGCTGGCACGCTGGAGATGCCACAGTGGCTAACCTGCACCGTAAGCTTTTCTGTAATGATAAATTCTCTCTGGCGTCAGGCAAAGCTGAAAGCCACTGGCACCCCCGAGGACCGTCTTCTGAAAAATTGTGGCTTGCACAGACACAGCTCGGGAAAAACTCTAAGTATTGATTTCCCTCACGTGACTATGCTGTGTTAGCAGTAAAATTATAGGATCCTGGAATGTTGAAGCTAGGAGAGCCCTAGGGGACCAGCAAGGGCTAGCCTGTGCCAAGCTGCCTCCCGGATTTGCTTTTGGAGAAACCGAGGCCCAGGGAGGAAAAGTTGCCTTGGTAACTATCTTGGCTACAACAGAACCAAGAGTATATAGTCAGTTGAGCCCAGCTTTGTGCCAACCCTGGGGAAGGGAAATCTGTCACCTCCCTCTAAAGAGCTTGAAGGCTAGTAGGAGACAGGCATGCCAGCCAATAACTACAATAAAGTGTTGGAGGTGCTGGGATAAAATCCAACGCTGGTCACCAAGGGTCCAAAGGCAGAAGGAATGGATGGAGAGGGCGTCTTGGCGGAGGGCCACAAAAGCCAATGAGGTGCTTGCAACTGAACAGCAGGAAGAACCATCCAGGCAGAGAGGCAGGAGAACAAATGTGGAGAAGCCATGGGGCCCGATGGTTCAGAGGGAGACAAGAGGAAGGACGGTGGATCATGCAGGGACTCCTGAAGAAAAGGAGCTTGGATTTCATCGGAGAAGATGGTGACATGGTCAAGTTCACGTTTTAGGAAGATCAGGTGGGGGTTGGATTGGAGGAGGGTGTGCAGGAGGCAGGAGGGCCACTTAGGAGATCGTTGCAATGGTGCAGGAGGGAGCTGGGGACAGTCTCACTTGAGAAGAGGGGGCTCTAACATGGATTTGGGGAGATAGAGTCAGACTCGCTCACCCATCTAGAGGAGGGGAGAGGGGAGAGGTCAAAGTCTTTTTCTAGAAAGACCATGTCGTTCCCTCCAACTTCCAGTAGGATTCATACGGTCTAAAATGAAGAATCTGTATTTCCAATGTTCTCTGAGTTACAAGTTGATGGTCTGCACAACAGTCATCAGAAGTGAGTTACAGTGAATTATCTGGTTAGGAGGAGCCACCCTTCTCACTCAGGATAAACTTCCACCGGGGATTTCCTTACATTGGACGATTTTGAGTCCTGCTAAATCAAATATTGCCTACTTACTGTAGGCAGAAGAGGCCAACTGCTATAAAATCTACCCTTAAATCTGAGTGGTTTGACACAATGCCCATGCTACAGCCCGCTCCACACGATTATTTAGGGATCTGCATTTCTCCCATCTGTGGCCCCATTCTCCTCTGGGTACCCACTCTCCACCGCCTCAGCCAAGGAGTCCCACGTCACTTCTCCCGACATCCCATAGGTGAGAACTAATCACACGCCCCACCTAAGGACAAAGCGGGCTGGGAAAAGCAACCCACCTGAAGAAGATGAGAACACCACTACGAGATCTCCCCATGGTCTCTGCCATACTGCCCAGACTTTATCTGTGCAGTGGATTCACAGTTTAGAATGGGACATTTTCTTAATCAAGATGCTCTAGATACTCACTGGAGCTCATTAGACCAGACTTGCCCTGCCATCCCTGACCCAGAGGCCCCAAAAGCAGGGGCATCTCATATCCTGGGGTGTCAGTGAGCCTGGATCGTGTCCTGCATCCCATGCCCCCCCCCCGTCCATCCTGAGGAGAGGGCTCAGCCGTCCACCTGCAGGCCTCCCCAGGAGCTCTCTGCTCTCCACGTGCTCCTCCTGACAGATAGCTCCTTTCCACACCTGCCTGAGACAGAGGCTCTAAGGCAGTTAGTTGTCAAGAATTACCGCAGCCCGGAAAAAGGACCTAGAGAATGGGAGTGATTCATCAAGAAGACGTATAAGCCGATTGGGCAACTCGTGATCAGGGCTGCTTAACTACCCAAAGGGATAACAGGATAAATTAGAGCCAGAAGAATTAACAATTACAATCTTGGCATCTTACACTGTGAAGTCATTCTGATCACCTGTCACTGGGCTTTTAAAGTTTAGGGGGAAATGTTTGGGGGTGCCTGATTCTGCATGTATATCTTGCTCTGAACAACTGAAGGATGGGTTCCCGGGAAAGATGGTGAGAGAGGTGTTTATAAATGAAATCTTCTTGGGTTGCTCTTTCAGACCCATTTTTTTCCCCAATCCTATTTGATTTCTAGTAGGCAATGGCCCCTAGCGCTGCCTTCCCATAACATGAGCTGTGCTCTTTCTCTCTCCCCACTGATGTCGCTGTCAAGTAGCTAATGATTCAAAAATGGGTGTGGCAGCAGGCACATGTAACTGACATTTAAAGGACCCAGCCAAGCCCTTTGTGAAAATCAAGGATCCTTGAATAATCAAAATAACCCTGCTATGACTCAAGTTTGAGTGCACCTTGCAGACTGGCTTTTCTTAAGACTCTGGACTCTTTTGCCAGTGACAGAAGACAGGATCTCTGCTATGTTAAGCCCTTGCTATGTGCCATATAACCCATGTGTTGGATTCTGTTCACACGTTATCCATAAAAACTCTCCAAGACAGAGAATAATATGCCAGTTCACAGAGGTAACTGATATTCAAAGAGGTTCAATAACTCACCCAAGGTCACTAAGCCAGCAGGTGGCAAAGCTGAGTTTCAAGCTTAGAATTTCTGACTGTAAACCCATAATTCTTTCTACTCTCAATACAAATCCCCGAGTAAGGTGTCTGCCTGTGGGCTTCTCTGGACAATCCCAGAGATCAGTCAGCTTACCAGAAACTCCCAAGAAGGGACAAAGCTTGAATCCATGGGGCTGTGGACAGTGTTGGTTGACTCCTTTTGTGGGATCAGGCTGCCCCTCACAGGTGGAAAAGAGTGCTGGGCAGGCAAGGGGAGAGGATACAGCTGGTTTGGTGTGGGGGCATAATCAAGGTCAAAAGACCTGGGTGCTTGTCCCAGCCCTGCCTTCAACTTGTTAGGTGATCTCAGGCAAATCATTTTGCTTCTGTGAATCTCAGCCTTCTCATCTGTAAAATGGGAACAGTATGGCAGTCCCAACTAGAGACATAGAAGAAGACCTACTATGCAGCATCCCGAGACAGGCCAGAATCTCCTAGCAGGGCTCTGATAACAAATGGCTTCTTTCCAGGGGCAGCAGCCATCACTGGGATTAGACCAGGAGAGCTACCTTGGAGTGGGATCCATAGGACAATGGTGCCGTACTTCAGCATCAGACTGTCCAAGTCTGAATCCCAACTCCCCCACTCACCAGCAGCGAGCCCTGAGCCAGTTTCGGCATGTTTCTGCCTCAGTTTCTTCCTCTGTGTACCAGAGATAACCATAGTACCTCCCTCATGCTTAATCAATGCAAAACACCTGACCAGAGGGCATCAATCCAGGCTTCCCCCTTCCTCTCTTCCTCCCCTTTCTACCATCTTCCGTGGTGGGAAGATGCCATCTCCCCACCCCCAAGCAGGACAGCCGTGAGCCTATGGGACAGCCTCTCGGAGCACCGCAAAGAGCTCCAACAGAGATTATTTGTTCCTCTTTGAAAGACGAGCACCCGGGACTTCCTCGTGGGCTGACAGTTTTTATCTGCTCCTCTGTGATGTTCCCCTTGCAGGAAAAGGTTCACTTCAAAGCCTACTTTACCAGAGCAGCAGGGGAAACATCTGAGTATTTTGTAGTTAAGTCAATATTGTTTATGATTCCTTCTGACACTCATCTGAGTCGGGGAGGAGGAGAGTGGGGTAGGCTGAATCCCATCCTGAGCACCAAACCCAGGTCAGACCCTATGCACATATTAACGTGGCAGATAAAGGCACTGACACCTGCTGAGGAGTGTCACGTGCCCATGGTCATCCAGACCCTCAGTCTACTTGAGCCCAGTCCAGACTGTGGTCTCTTGGAAACACAGGAGAAGGGATGTTTTCAAGTCATGCTGCCAACCAAAGGCTGCTCCGTCTTACGTCATGGCTCCATCACAGAGGGACCGTTCTGTTGGGAGGCCAGTGGGGACCAGGGATTAGCCACTCAGTTTAGTTCTGTGGTCCGGGCAGTTTTCCCAGCAGCCACATTCAGTATAAAAAAGAGAGAGAGAACCTCAGCAGGGCGCTTCATGGGTCATTTTTATGTTCTTGGCACAGTCTCAGGTTGGGCTTCAGGCTTTTGGTCCAGGTCTTCTCGCTAGGTGAGCAGGGTTGGCCACCACTAGATTCTTCCATAGCCTTCCCATGAGGTTCAGGGTGTTGTGCCCCATCCTGGGGACCTCAGGGGGGCAGCAGTGAGCAGGAGACCTTGCCAGGCGGGGCCAGAGAGCGCAGGCTTGGGGAATCCCCTGCCTACCAGCTCAGCCATACAAAATTGAAATCATTTAGTGGAAAAAATTTACTTTATGATTGTCAGGTACCCTGACCTGTGTGAGAAATACAGCCCAGTGCGTCAACGATGGTGGCATTTGTAGGGGTGGGGGCAAGGGAGCCACAGTTTGAAGGACTAAACGGTAGTGACGGCTAGGCTTTACCAAGATAATGAGCCCCCTGTGAATATTAACTATTTGGGGAATCACGGACCACATTGTGGTCTTATAAACAGCCCAGATACAGAGCATGTACCCCTCTTTGGCAAATTACATAAGATCCAATTAAATGGGGGGCACCTGGGTGGCTCAGTTGGTTGAGCGACTGCCTTCGGCTCAGGTCATGATCCCGGAGTTCCGGGATCGAGTCCCACATCGGGCTCCCCGCTCGGCGGGAAGCCTGCTTCTCCCTCTCTCACTCCCCCTGCTTGTGTTCCCTCTCTGGCTATGTTTCTCTCTGTCAAATAAATAAATTTTAAAAAATAAATAAATAAATAAATAATAAAAATAAAAATATTTAAAAAAAAAAAAAAAAAAAAAAAAAGATCCAATTAAATGGGGCTCCCGCCAAGCCAAGCTAGAAAGATCAGACCTGAGAACTCGGCCTCACATCTGAGAGCCAAGTGGCTCAAGGGCATAAACTTTTGCTTGCAAGTCTCACCCTTCCGGAATCCAACACTGTTTTATGGCTTTAATCGTCCGCCACCCCGCTGAAAAGCTACAGGAAGGAGGTGCACTTGGTGCACATAGAGCAGGGCCATCTCAGGCCCCGGGTTGGGGGGGCAGGGGCGGCGTGCAGCCGGAGCCTTATTCGCGCTGTGTCACAAGCCCAGGGAGGACAGCCATCCCGCGTCTGAGCGTGAGCTCCGGTACTAGCTGAGCTCCGGGACTAGCTCTGCTCTGGGACCCCTGCTGCGGCAGCGGAATCCCACAGGGAGAGGGCGGTTGAAGCCCATTCTGACCCCCTTGGGGCGTCTTCGGAGGTCTCCTGGGAGGGGGTAGGCCTGGGGCTGTTGCTGGAAGTCACTCGGGGAAGCCGCCACAGATGAATGGAGCCACACACGTGGTTGCTGCGTGAGTCAACAACATCTGGGAAGTGTGGTGGGGGTGGGAGTGTGCAGCTAGACCCCTGTGGTGGGGGCTGGGGGTGGGGAGGACCACAGCAGGACTGCGGAAGCCAGACTGGGTACACTTGCCTTACGGTTAGCCCGCCCTACACCCAGCACGGACTCTGTTGGGCTCCCAGCCTGGGCAGAAGCCACCCTGAGATGATGGGCCACTCCCCCCAACCCTGCCCCCACCCAGATATGTGCAGGGTGGGTTTTGAAAAGAGCTAGGAGCCAACAGTGTTGCAAACGGGTTGAGGGTCTTCCACTTTAAGAAAGCTAAGTGAACATTTCAACCTGGACCCAACTTCTGTTTCAAATATACCCATTGAAAAAAGCAAGGTCATAAAGGGCCCCCATTCCAAAAGAGATTGTGAACAGAGGTCAATCTGTAAAGGGAAGGTATCTGAAGGGGAAACAGTGGGGTGACGGGGATTGAAGCTCGATGGTTAGCCAAGGAGTGAGTGAAGCCCCAGGTGGGACGGCAGTAGAGGGAAACAGACTGCTCAGGGCTGCCCGTGCACTCTCTGGAGGCGACATTCATACTTCAGTCCCTGTGAGCTGGAACCTCCTGCTATTGTGCAGTGCACGCCCTGCACAGCTGTCCTCAGCAGTTCTGATAGTCCGATTCAGCATAGAGGGAGGTCAGTCTGCTCGCTTCTTCCTGACTCTTCAGTTGATGATATTCGAGGATGGAAGCTGGACTGGGGTTTTCTTAGATGGAAATGCAGCCAGGAAAAAAAAGGAGGAAGAGGTGGAGGAGAAAGAAGAAGAAAGATTAAAATACAGGACAGAGATGCAGTCTGGAACCCAAATGGCCACTTTCCAACTTGCAGAGCTGAGAGTGTGGGTCAGAAAAGGGGTTGGGGGAGTCAGGGCCCTCTAGTTCTATACCCTAAGGACTCCAGCAGCACTGACAAGCCAGAGAGGATAACCTGCCTGGGCCCTGGACAGCAAAAGACAAAGGGACACATAAGGCAACAGCCCGGTCCAGGGTTGGAGGGATGGAAGAAACCCCGAAGGGGAAAGGCCCAGCCTACAGTGGCCTGTAAGTGGCTCAGCCAGACCTGTGTGCCTCCAAGTTCCTTCCTCTGAGCAAGGCCGCCTCCCCGCCTACATCCCGGCAACACTTTCCCTCTCCCTGTTTCCACCAACAAATCATGCAGCAAGGCGAACTGCGGAGAGCACAGTGCCCGTGCCAACTGCGCTTGCCCAGGAGGTCGTACCCAGAGGGAGAGGTGACTGTAAAGGCCGTTGGCATGCACGGACACACTAAGAGCCTTCTTCTTCTGGGGCAACTCTTACAGCAGTGGCGGGGGGGGCAGTTAGCAGGGGTTGCCTCCCACTAGTGACGTGTATTTGCTGGGCACATAGTGCTCACAGTAACGATCATGGAGAATTTTCAATCACCCAGGCCACAGAGCAGTACAACCCCTCCTGACACTCACCCCTGTGTTCACCTTGCTACCTGTCTGAGGTCCCCCTGCCAGGCCAGGCCTCTATTTTCCTCTGTGCCTTTGCCCAGGCAGTTCCCTCCACCCCAAACGTCCTTCCCATTTCTCCTCTGCCCGATGAACCACACACTCTTCTTCGACTCAGCTCGAAGGTGACCACCCCCTTCATAAAGTCCATTCTGATCCCCCCCTACTCTGAGTTGCTCTGGCCATTCTGTCCTCAGTGCCCCCACTACCTCTGTACGATGTCCCCCAATCTTTTCTGCTTTGACCTTGTGAGTTGAAGTGTCACTGAAGCCAGCAGGGCTGGGGGATGGAGCCTCCTTCCTTCTTGTGTGCTGCCTACAAGGACACGTCTCCCCTGAGACCCCATTGCTGCCTCTGTGACTGACTGATTGGTAGATTTGATTTTAGTATTTTACTTGATTTTAGTAGTGTTTAAAAAGGAGCGCAGTATAATCATTTTGAACACACTAAATCATTCAGCAGTGTTCAATAAAAACATCAAACTGAAAATTATGTCTCAAAAGCAGGCTCTGAGTTCCCCTCCATCTGGGTGGGCAAGGCAGAAGTTTGTTCTTGGGAGTGGGACGTGGAACAATGAGGGGGAGATCACAGGGCCTGGATAAGAGGTTGGGGACTTCATGGTCACCTGATCCTGGAACCTGGGACCTATCAGAGCATAGTGCACTTAGAGCCCTACCCTTTACAGATGGGACAGAGAAGCTCAGAGAGGTTGAGTGGCCTGCCCAAGGTCACAAAGGAAAACCTGCCATTGAGCAGCCCAGGACTCAGATGTGATTTGGTGCTGAGCCTGCTTCCGTGAAGAGCCTATGGGAACCAACAAGGTGGACCCTCTTCTCCTATGTGACTTGGGCAGGGCAGCCCCTTGCCTTCATCTTCTGTCCTCAGGCTAAGAGAAAGCAGGAAGGGGCAGTTCGTTCAATAAACAAGTATGAAGCATGTACCATGCTCTGGACCCTGAGATCCAGGGGGCGGGGAGAGAGATGGATATGGTTGAAGAGGGGATGCCAATTAGGAGGCATGTGGGACCAGCCACCAGACTTCCACCTACAAACACGTGTAAACACTGTGCCAAGTGCCACGCCTACTCTCATCTAACCCTTTAGGAAGCCCTGTGAGTTGTAAATCATTAGTTCTGTTTTGCAGATCAGGAAGCTGAGGCCCAGAGTAGTTAGGTAACTTAGCCCGTCAATGATAGTGCTGTATTCTGCCCACTACCCTTCAGCTGTGCAGGCTGGGGGAAGAGGCAGAGGACAAGCACCCAGAGATTTGGGGACGTTCTACGATGCTGGCAGAAGCAGGGCTTCAGCAAACAGGAGCCCCATTTTACTGGCCTCTCCAGCCCCAGTACCCTCACAGCAGCATCTCAGCCAAGGCCTGAGTGTGGGCCGCAGACACATGGAAAAGGCCAGGGAGCTTGGCAAGGGAGACCCACGGACTCCCTCCCTGTTATTCAAACTGCAGACAGGCCTGTGGGCAACTGCCTGACTGCAGCGCCACCTGCTGGCGTGCCTTGGGATCTCCGGGCTGGGGACGCTGGGAAAGCCCATGACTTAGGAATAACAGCATAGGATGTCCCCAGGCAAGGAGGCAGAAAACACAAGCTTCTCTCTCTATAAAGTGAAAACGACTGCAGACAGAAGCCTCAAGACAGTGGAGCAATGAAAGGCAAGCACCAGAATATTCAATCACAAAAGTGCTGAGTTCTTTTCTCAGTTCATAAATTCCAGCGATTATTCAAAGCCCCAGTTCCATGGTAGTGGGAAAACACAGGAAGAGAGGGTGAGATGTCAAGTACACGCAAGAGCACTTCAAGGCTCCATTCCGGGCGTCTCTCCTCTCTCCCAGCCCCAGACCCAGTGGCTTGGCATCATCTGGACTCAGCAAGACTCCTTATCGTAATAAACCCAATTCAAAGTAACTTAACCCAAAAAGGACGGAGTTCGCTGGTCTACGGAAATGAACTGTAGGACAGTAGAGGGGGAGCTGAGCTGCTTGTTGCATGAATGAAGGGGCAGAGAAACATGAGGGGGTTATTAGGTGAGAGGGGGCTGGTAACTAAGTCTTAGAGAGCACCTGCCAGCTGCAGGACATAGGTCTCATTTGATCAGTTGAGGGCACTAACAGCTGGGGTGGGAGAATTACCAAGGTCATGCCAGCTGGCCCAGGAAAGAGTGGGGCTCAAGATTCTACCTCGCTCTTTCCACCGCCTCTAATTCTTCCAGTAAAAGTATAGGTTTAGGATATATGATTAGACATAAGGACTTAAGAGACCTTAGGAGCCATCTCATTCACTGCATGCCCAAAGCTTGAATCTCTCTCTTCCCAACCCAGCCAGGGCTTCGAGTCGCTTGTGCTTGAACACCCTCCGGATACGGAATTCACTCTCAAGACAGTGACTTTGCTATGGAATCATGCTAGTAGGTTAGAAAGTTGAGCCAGAATTTATCCTTCTTTAGGATTAAAGTAATGCATGTAATGTGCCTACCAGAGTGCCTGCGACATGAATAAATGCTGTCGTCTTCGTTTCCTTTATCACTGCTATGCTTGTATCTGTGTTTCCCTTGGGAAGCCAGAAAACAAATCTCATTCTTCCCTGAGACAGCCCTTCAGATATCTGAAGACAGTGCTTCGGGGTTCCCCTGAGGCTTTGCTTGCCCAGGATAAACAAATACTCCAACCCACTTTCAGAAACTCATTGGTAAGCAAGAGTTGATGCCGTTCGTGCTATGATTTTCCAGCTGCTAACCTGTGTGAGTCTTCAGGAAAGCTGATGGGACAGACGACGAACCAGCCACGGCAAGGCAGTGATGATACGCGGGTCATGACCTCTGCAGCAAGAGGGAGGTGGTTGACCCAGAACGAATTTCGGCTCATCACCATCAGAGCTTTATCAGCCACATTCTTGGTCGAGAATTGTGGGAGCCTGTTTTAACAGGAGAGAAAGAAATGAGCTCCCCCTCCAGAGTTAATTTAGATCATCTTAGACCCCTAGCCTTGCCAAAAGTTGTGATTAGTTTTTCCCAAAGCCAGTTAGTGTGTTTAATGATCCAATATTTAGCAACATGGGGGACCCAATCCATTCTAATCAGAGAATAATTCCTACCCCCCAAACTTCCCTATTTACAGATGGGAAAACTAAGGTCCAGAAGAGAGCAGTGACTTACCTAAGGTCATATAGGAAATTTGTACAAAAGCCTGGTCAGCTCATGACCTTCAAAGAAAGATGAAAGAGTAAAGCAAACCATGAGAAAGGAAGAAGAAAGAAATCCTGAGATTAAAAGAAAGAAAAGAGCTCTGAAAAAGTCCTTCTTGGAGTGTTCCTCCCTCCCTCCCTCTCACCAAGTTACTATAGTATGTCACTATAAAGAGTTAGTCATAATGTCCACTATACAATTAAAAAGGATTATGTCCCCCATATGTAATCAAGAACTACTAGATAATTGAAAAAAGAAGGAAAATATGAGAAGGAAGAAAAATAAACAACCAGTCAAAACAGATCCACATATAGCCCACGTTGGCATTAGAAACAATAACTTTAAAATAACAACGATGAGCATGTGAAAAAATTATAGAAAGAGATGTAATGAGAAACTTTTAGACAAGATATGAAAACTTTTTTTTAAAGATTTTATTTATTTATTTGACAGAGAGAAACACAGCCAGAGAGGGAACACAAGCAGGGGGAGTGAGAGAGGGAGAAGCAGGCTTCCCGCCAAGCAGGGAGCCCGATGTGGGGCTCAATCCCAGGTCTCCAGGATCATCACCTGAGCTGAAGGCAGTTGCTTAACCAACTGAGTCACCCAGGCGCCTGATATGAAAACTTTTTTAAAAGGTCAGCCTACACGTAAAATAGAAAAACTATTGGATGAGATTATCAGAAGACTGGAGAGAAACAATAAATGAACCCCAAACTTGAAGGCAGTTTGACAGAAATTATTAAATGAGACACAAAGAGAAAACAAAAAGACTGATGAAAATAAACAGAGCCCCAGTAATTTGTGAAACACTATCAAACAGACCAACATATGTATAAGTAGGATCCCAAAAAGAACAAAGAGAATGGAGGAGAAAAAATAATTGAAGAAATGTTGTCTAAAAATTTTCTAAATTTGTTTAAAAGCATCATTTCACAGATTCAGGAACCTCTGTGATCTCCAAGGAGGATGAACACAAAGAAAACCACACCTAGATACAGCACAGTCAAAATTCTGAAAACAAAATAACAACAACAAAATCTTAAAAGTAGTCAGAGGAAAAGAAACATAATACATAGAAGAGAGCAATGAAAAAATTATGACTGATTTCTCATCAAAAACAATAGAGGCCAGAAGACAGTGGAGTGTCTTTCAAATGGTGAAAAAAGACACTTAACGAGCTGGGATTCTATACACAGCCAAAATATGTTTCAAGAATAAAGACAAAACGAATACATCTTACAGATAAGTGAAAACAGAGATTATTTGCCACTAGTGAACCCATACTAAAAGAAATGATAAAGTTCTTCCACCTGAAGAGAATTGATTGATAGCAAATGGGAATTCAGATCTACACAAAAGAGTGATGAACAGCAAAGGTGCCTGGGTGGTGAAATCAGCTAAGCATCCGACTCTTGGTCTTGGCTTTGGCCCTGATCTCAGTGTTATGAGATGGAGCCCCACATCATGCTCTGTGATCAGTGTGGACTCTCCTTGAGATTCTCTCTCTCCCTCTCCCTCTGCTACTCATGCTTTCTCTCTCTATCTCAAATAAATAAATAAATCTTTAAAAAAAAAAAAAGGAGAAGAAGAATGAACAGTGAATATGTGAATATGGTATATATGTGGTTAAATTTGAATATAAGCTTTCTGAAAGTCAGTGGGCTATTTAAGGCAGAAATAGTAACAGTATATGGTAGTGTTTTAACAAACGTAAAATATATGAGGGCAATAGCATAAAGAACAGGAAGGGATGTAAATAGAATTACATGTGGAGTGGTATTATATCAATTCAGAATAGATTCTGGTAAGTTAAGAATGCATCTTGTAAATCCTATAGCAACAACTAAAAATAATAATAATACAAAGAGATATAAATCAAAAGCCAATAGAGGAGATGGAATGATCTACTGAAACAATACCAGGTTAACCCAAAAGGAGTCAGGGAAGGTAGAACAACGGAAGAAATACCATGGGAGCAAATAAGAAACAAAGAGCAAGATAGTAGCCTTGAACTCAAGCATATCCAGAATGATATTAAATGTAAATGGATTAAACCCTCCAGTTAAAACTCAAAGATTGCCAGATAGGGTAAAATAGCAGCATTCAGATAGGCTGTTTATAGGAGATGTACCTTAGAGATAAAAAATATTCTGATAGGTTAAAAGAAAAGGGTGGACCAAACAATTAAAAGAATGGGAAAAGATAAGTAAGCATAAGAAATCTGGTATGTCCATATATACAAAATAAACCTCAAGACAAATTATTGCATGAGATGAAGAGGATTACTTCACAATGATAATGGAATCAGTTTCTCAAGAAGATATCATGATCTTAAATATGTATGTGCCTAAATGAGAAAGTTTCAAAAATGCATGAACTAAAAAATAGATGGACCTAAAGGCAGAAACAGACAAATCTATAGACGTAGTTAAAGATTCAAACACTTCTCTCTCAGCAATTGATGAATAGTAGATAAAAATTCAGTAAAGATATAGAAGATTGGAGGACTACTATGCAACAACTTGCCCTAAATGCTATTTTATAAAACACCTACACCAACAATTACAGAATGAACATACTTTTCAAGCGTATGTAGAACATTCACCAAAATATACTATATACTGGACTATAAATCAATCTCAGTATATTTTATTGGCATGTAACCAGGGAGCGTATGTTTCCTGATCAAAGCATAATTAAATTAGAAATCAAAAGCAATAAGGAAAAAGAGGTAATACGTGTTACCAGTATCAGGAATGAAAGAGAGGGCATTACTACCAATTCTACATACATTTTAAAAATGTTAAGAGAATATTATATACAAGTGTATGCTAATAAATTCAAAAACTTCGATTAAATGGACAAATTCCTTGGAAAAGAACACAACAAAAACACCACAAGAAGAACTGGAAAGTCTGATTGTCTCTAAATCTAAAGGAACTGAATTTATAATTAAAAATCATCTCACACACATGCGTGCGCACGAGCACAGACACACACACCATCAACAAGTCCAGATGGCTTCACATTTAGGACAGGAATGTTACCAAGGCTACACAAGCTGAGAAAATAGAGAAAAGGGAAACACTTCATAAATTTTTTATGAAGTCAGCATAACCACACTACCAAAACCTGACCAAGACATTATAAGAAAAGTAAAATAATCAGTATCACTCATGAACATAGATGCAAAAGTCGTCCACGAAACATTAGTAGTTCAAATACAGCAATATATAAAGAGGATAATAAATCGTGACCAAGTGGAGCTTGGTCAGAAATGCCAGAAATGCAAGGTGGCTTCAGCATCTACAAATCAATCAGTATTATTCACCACATTCACAAAAGAAAGGAGAAAAATCATGGGATCATCTCAGTAGAAACAGGAAACACATTTGTCAACACTCAATACCCATTAAAGATAAAAGGGCTTGGCAAACTAGAAATAGAAAACTTTCTCAGTCTGAGAAGAAAAAAACCATATGCCTAACATATTTAATAGTGAAATAATGAACCCTTTCCCCCTACGATCAGGATCAAAGTAAGAATAGCCTCTCTCTTTCATTTTTTCCGACATTACCAAATATACAGTTTCTGGCCAAGGGACCGAAGCAAGGAAAAAAAAAATAGACATCAGAACAGAACGGAAGAAGTAAAATTCAGCAATAAAAAGGCATGAACTACTGAGACAAGCAAGAGCATGAATGAATCTCGAAAACATTCTGCTGAGAGAAAGAAGGCAGACACAGAGTGCATGCTGTGTGCTTCTATTTATATAACACCTTAGGGCAGGCAAAACTAATTTATGACAGGAAGCGGATTGGTGACGGCCTGAGGATTGGGATGAGAACAGCAAAGAGGGGATTTCTTAGGGTTAATAGAGCTGTTCTGTACCTTGGTTAGGATGGTTGTTACCAGAGTGTACACACTTGTAAAAATTTATTAAATCGTCCATTAAAATTGATGTGTTTTATTATATGTAAATGACACCTTAATGAGGGATTTTAAAAGCAGGGAAAAAATACACCACTCAGAAAATGAAAAAGTAAGCCAAAACTATAGAAGCTATAAATAAATTATTCTCAGACCACATATCTGACAGAGGACTTGTATCCAGAACATCTGGAGTCTCTTACAGCTTAATAATAAAAGTAAAAAGTAAACAAGTTTCTTTAATGGGCAAAAGACTTGAAAAGACATGTCACAAAAGATAATATATAAATGGCCAGTTAGCACTTAAAATTGTACTGAAGATCATCAATCATCAGAGAACTGCAAAAAGAAACAACAGTGAGTTATAACTATACCCCTACAAGAATGTCTACAATTAGAAATATGGACAAACTCAAGATTAGGCAAGGATGCAAAGTAACTAGAACTCTCATTCGCTCCCGGTGGCAATGAAAGATAGTTTGACCACTGTAGGTAACGGTTTCATAGTTTCTATAAAGCTATTCCTAGACCTATCTTGTGAGTCAGCTCTTCTAGCCATTTACCTAGGAGAAATTAAAATACCTGTCCAGGGTACCTGGGTGGCTCAGTGTGTTAAAGCCTCTGCCTTCAGCTCAGGTCATGAGCTCAGGGTCCTGGGATCGAGGCCCGCATTGGGTTCTCTGCTGGGCGGGGAGCGTGCTTCCTTCTCTCTCTCTGCCCGCCTCTCTGCCTGCTTGTGATCTGTCTCTGTGTCAAATAAATAAATAAAATCTTCAAAAAAAAAAAAAGACCTGTCCAAAAACTGAACTGACTTGCTTATAAATGCTAATCAGGACTTTTTCATAATCACCCAAAACTGGAAACAAAGTGCCCGTCCACAGGTGAATGAATGCAGACTGTGGTGTATTTATACATGGAAAACTATTCAGCGATTTTAAAAAATGAGCTAATGCACATGACCATGCGGATAAATCTAAAACATTTTGGGGAGCACAAAAGAAGGCAGACACAAAGATGTGCTTAGTGTAAATTTTCATCTATATGAAGTTTGAGAACAGACAAAGCCAATCTATGTTGGTAGAACCCATAACAAAGACTGGCTGGGTGGATGGGGGTTGACTAGAAAGGGACGGGTAGGAACTCTCTGGGGTGATTTAAAAAGTCTTAGGTCTTGGGGCACCTGGGTAGCTCACTAGGTTGAGCAGCTGACTCTTAAGCCGCTCAGGTCATGATCTCAGGGTCCTGGGATGGAGCCATGTGTTGGGCTCTGCACTCAGCAGGGAGTCCGCTTGAGAGTCTCTCTCTCTCTCTCCCTCTGCCCCTCCCCTGCACTCATGCTGTCTCTCGGAAATAAATAAATAAATAAATAAATGTTTTTTAAGAAAAATCTTAAGTCTTGATTGAAGTGGTAGGTATACAGGTGTATACATTTTTCAGACTTCATTGAACTGTGCTCTGAAAACATACACCTTTTATTGCTTTTTTATTCTGCAATTTTTTTTTAGATTTTTTTTTTATTTATTTGACAGAGAGAAACACAGCCAGAGAGGGAACACAAGCAGGGGAAGTGAGAGAGGGAGAAGCAGGCTGCCCGTCGAGCAGGCAGCCCAATGTGGGACTCGATCCCAGGTCTCCGGGATCATGACCTGAGCCGAAGGCAGTCGCCCAACCAACTGAGCCACCCAGGCGCCCCTATTCTGCAATTTTTTTAAAAGATAGGTATGAAGGACTTCACTTGGGGCTTAACACATCATAAGTGTTCACAGCCGTCGGTTTTCCTCATCCTTCACTTTCCTCATCTCCAGTAAGCACATACCATAGGCATGACAGCGTTCTATGGTCATTGGACCTCTGAAAATAAGAATGACATTTTCCCCAAAGGAGTCGGTTTATAGCATGATCCTGGAGAGTTGCTCTAGTGTGAGTCATGGATTAAAAATAACACTGATTATGCCATTTCTTCCTGGACCATCCTGCAGGCTTTGGCCCCCAAGCCTAAGTCTAGAGTCTCAGTGTTCCCAGCCAAAGGGGAACATTTAGTTGGGTCATTCCAAGGGACTCAAGATGACAAAGTACAGAAGTAGAAAGACACGGGGCATGTGTAAGAGACTTTGAGGTCAGCATTTAGGGGAAGGTTACAAGACAGGAAAACTAGTATTGGAGCCCAATGCTGAACATCTCTGAGGTCAATGGAGTTAGATCGGTATGTGGGAGATGCACAATAATTGTTTGTGATTGAGTAAGTGAATGAATGTGATAGTGTCCATGATGAACCTGCAGGGCTGACTGCTGCCCCCAACTTCCTGTCTTGCAGCTCACATACTTGCCCCCACCCTGGGGCGAGTGCCGATCCTCAGAGATGGGACTCGACTTCTTTCCTGTTTACAGTATCACCGCCTGTCGGATTGACTGTGAGACGCGCTACATTGTGGAGAACTGTAACTGCCGCATGGTCCACATGCCAGGTCAGTGCCAGGGGACAGCCTGGGACCTTCTCTGCACTTCACACCCCGGTGGGAAACACTGTACCCACTCCACGAGGATCCACAGGGAGGCTGTTCTGGGAAGGCTAAGTATTTCGTCCCAAACACTTAAGAGGGCACATAGAAGCTTCCAGACTAGCAACCAAGGCAGCATCCTGGTGTGCAGAAGTGTCCAGATGTTTGAAGAATGTTCCTCCCAGTGCTCAATATGTGTGCTAATTGTTATACTGCTCTTACTTCCTAGAGTTCAGTGTCCAGGTATCTGAGTGCTCACAATTCTTGAATCCTCGCATGGAATCTGTCCAAACATCCAGGTGTCTATTGCTTTCAACCAGATGCTTCCCTTCTTGCATCCAAATCTCTAGCACTCCTTTGAATGAGGCAAAAGTCCATCAGCCAGCAAATAAATGTGCGTGTGCTGAGATTTCTGTTGTCAAACTAACAAGGCATGTAGCCATCTCATTAGACGATCTCATTAGAGATGGTCAGCTAATCAGAAGCAGAAGTGCAGGGAGTGGAGGGTGGGAGCACTGATTTGAGCACAAAGAGTTTGGTATTGCAGCTGAGAAGGAAGAATGACAGGCTGGGGGCAGGGACGTTGGCTTCTAACTCAGATTCCTCCATTCACCTGCTGTGCGACCCAGCACAAGTTACTAACCTTCTCTGTTCTTACCTTCACTATCTTAAAACACAATCATTAGTTGTTATGAGGATAAAATTAGGCTAAAATATAAAAGTGCAAAAGTCAGTGGTCATTGTATTAGCACATGGGGAGAGGAAACCAAAAGTACTATTGACTGATGACCTACTGTGTATTGGGAACATCGCTATGATATTTCATGGCCATTATTTCATAGTTGTAGCATGCTTTCTTTTATATCATATATTTAGTTCATTATCAATTATCTCCTGTTATAGTCAGCGCTGAGATGAACATGTTTCTAGCCAAATTCTGAATTATTTCATCAGTAATCAACAATTTTCCTAGTATCTAAATGGGTAATTGTTGATCTTTGAAATTGCCTCTGAGATGCACAGAAGACAGAGCAAAAAGGGAAACATATCAGTTAAATTGTTACTGTTGGAAAGGAGGAAGCATATCAGATCTCAGCTCTTGAAAAAGGTGTTTAGGGAAATAGCAAAGAAAGGACATTGGAAAAAGAGAAAAAAGGTGAAGGTGGGGGAGGGGTCTGGATTTCTACAGAGAGACCACTGAGAAGAATGTCACTGATGCATGTGACCTGCCTGGTGCTCAGACCGGGTCAGCAGCCAGTGACGTTCCACCATGGAACCTGAGCCAAAAGCAAGCAGTAGATTTTAATCATTCCACTCCTGGCGCTGTTACTGGCATCTCAGTTACTAGTGTGGCATTAAGGGCACAGCACAGGAGACTAAGAAAGCAGCCCTTGCTCACAGACGGCAGAGTGCTGTGTTGGAAAGAGCCCTGCCCTCAGGGTCAGACTGACCTGGGTTCAAAGCCCGCCTCCATCCCTGCTCCCTCTGGTGTCCTGGGAAGGCAGGATCTGGAAGCCTCAAGTATCCCGGGGGGTAAAAGAGACACAGTGTTTCCTATTTCAGGAGGTACCTGTGTGAGTTACAGGTAATGATGCATGCCAGACGTGCCAGGTGCTTCCCACCACCTCCCTGCTTTCAGCTATCAGGGCTTTCTCACCTATCACCCACCTGAGCTGGTTGGACCAGCACAGCAATCTGGGAGAACAGGTGGACCCTATTATTGCCTGTGCAAGCTCGTAGAGCAGAGCAGACCAGACCCAATCCCCTGACTCTGGGTCTATTGTGCCCTAACTTCCCTTCCGTGGAAGTTCCCCTCTGAATGCCTGTTGGGGACGTTGCCCTTCCCCAGACCCGGAGGGAGACTTTGCTGCCTGAGGACCTCTCCCTGTGTCTCTTCTTTGCAGGGGATGCCCCTTTCTGTACTCCTGAGCAGCACAAGGAGTGCGCAGAGCCTGCTCTAGGTCAGTACTGCGGGACAAGTGGAGTGCGGGGCTGAGATTGAGATCTCAGAGGCCTTCTTGGTGTAGGAGAAATGGGACAGAAGGAGGAAAGGAGGAGGAGGAGGAGCTGCCCTGGCAGGGCACTGCAGGGACAAGAGAGGAAGATGGAGATGAGGGAGAGAAGTATGGGGAGGGAACAGATGCAGGGAGGCAGGCAAGTGGATGAGGACTGACCAGGCACTGGAGGAGAAAATGGGAGTAAAGGAATGTGGGTAGAGATGGGTGGGGCTCAGGGGAAATGGAGAGCCCTGGGGAACGCAGTGGAGGGGGCAGAGATAGAGGATGGACAGTGGGCATCCGGGTGGGCACCGAAGGGGAGGGGGGAGTGGAGGAGGGGTGGCCAGCGTGTGTTTCCCCCTTGTCCTCCTCCCGCTGGGTGCTTGCAGGTTGGAATAAACTGCTGGATTCCCCCACTGGAAAATTTCGTGTGTGATATATCCCACAAACTTAGGGTGCGGGAGATCCCACAACCCCAAAGCTAGACCTACTCCACATGCCTGCCTCTCTCCGGACCTCGGAACTGATTTATAATCAAGACAAGCAGAAAGGGTGTTTAAATCATATGGACTCAATTTCATTCAGCAGCTACACTTGCTGGGGCTAAATGGGGACCTCTCAGGACTCCTGCATCTAGATGCTTCCAGAAGGACGGGGGGCGGGGCTTAGAGACAGTGAGAGACTTCTGAAGTATACAAAGACATCTCTCTTTGGAACACAGATTGGAGAAAACCCATGGGTAACACTGCGATGATCAGAGAGACGGAGGGAGGAAAGTGATGTCTTTAGCCAACAGGTCCCAAGAGAAGAGGGGAACTTGAAGGAAAGAAGTGTTCCAGAAGCACGGAGGTTGCTTCTAGGGACAGGAATTGGGGGATCTTCGCCGGCTGTGGCTAGGAAGGAGCCATAGAGGGAATACCATGGGGGCTCTGGGTTTTAGATTAAAATCGTCTCCCACATTTGCCCCTGACAGGAGGCGCACTTTGTGGATGAGAACACTTGAGGCTAGGAGCAGAGAAGAGCGCTCTGGGAAGCTGAGGGCGCCAGGACTCCCTGGGAGTGGCGCTTTTTCCGTAATTTTTAAAGGGCAACATAACAATAAGGGACGTCAAAGGAGAACAGGACCAAGAGAAACACAGAAAGAGGGGGCACTTTTTTATGAGAGCTCACACCCTCACCAACCTAGAGCCCAAGCCCAGCTCCCCTTCTCTCCGCAGCGCCCCAGCCCTCACGGACCAGGCACGGACCTCCTCCCACCTCCCCTCCCACCGCTGGGACTCGGGGCCCGCCCCCGCACCTGACTGAGCCCCGCCCCTCTCTCCCGTCCAGGTCTGCTGGCGGAGAAGGACAGTAATTACTGTCTCTGCAGGACACCCTGCAACCTGACCCGCTACAACAAAGAGCTCTCCATGGTGAAGATCCCCAGCAAGACGTCAGCCAAGTACCTCGAGAAGAAATTTAACAAATCAGAAAAATATATCTCGTAAGCCAAGTGGGTGTGGTAGGCAGAGGGAGAAGGGATGGATCCAGGAGGAACTGGGGACGATTGAGGAAGAGGGCAAAGCGAAGCAGTTAGCGCCATTTGGCAGACATTAATTGAACTTGGCTATGGGCCAGGCTCTGTGTTTAGGGCTCAAAAGCAGAGACAAAGATAGTTAAGACGCAACCCCTGGCCTCTAAGGAGCTTGAAGGAGTGGGGGCAGGGGGCTTGCACATTCCCTTCCCTCTGCCTGGAATGCTTTTCCTCTCACACCTTACCTAGCTGGTTCCTCATTGTGCAGGTCTCCATTTCAACGTCATCTCAAAACACTAAATGAGTGCCCCTCCATTTATTTTTCTCTCCCAGCACTGTGGTGTTTTCCTTTAAAACACTCACCCAGGTGTGTAGTTCTATATTGGTGTGTGTGTGTGTGTGTGTGTGTGTGTGTTCCCCGCTAGACTGAAAGCTCCCTGAAGGCAGGAGGAATCTTTCCTTTGGTTCTCTGCTGGAGAGGGTCTGGCACATAGCATGCACTCAAAAAAATGTCTTCTAACAGAATAAATGAATGAAATCCATGGGAGAAGCAGTGTCCCAGGCGTTGGGGGGGGGGGCGGCTAGCAGAAAGAATTGACACAGGGCAGACAAGAGACCCGCCAGAGGCAGCCAAGGCGGAGGCCATGTGTCATCTTGGAGGCTGAGCTGGCCGTGGGGTGGGGGACAGGGAGTGACTTTCCCCAGAGAATAGGCAGCCCGCGAGGAGCTTTGAGTGGATGGCTGACCGTTTCAGTTACATATTTTTGACCGCCGCCCTGCAACAGAACTTTCTACCCAGATGGAAATGTTCTGTGTCTGTGATGTCCCACATGGGAGCCACTAACCACATGTGGCTGTTGTGCATTTTAAATGTAGCCTGTGCGACTAAGGAGCTGAATTGTAAATTTTTTTAATGTGACTTAGTTGAGCAGTTTTGGAAGGATCCCTCGGGCAGCAGGTGTAGAGGACAGAAGGGAAGCCGGAAGAAAGGGTGGGAGCGTGGTAGGAGGCAGGTGCCATCACCCAGGCAAGGGATAGTGACCCTTATGTTGGTGCCTCCAGGAGCCCTGCGGAGGAGGCGGATTTCCTTCTCTCTAACCAGCCCCCCCCTCCTGCCAACACCTCCACCAAAGCCCAGCCTCGGGCAGCTTTGGCTTCAGCAGGTTGAGAACAAGGGGCACCGAGGCCATTGTGACCAGCAATGGGAACTAGGGGATGCCAGGCGCCGCTGTTGAGCAGACGTTCTGCCAGCAGCAATGACTTTTCCTGCCAAGATGTGTCTTGTTAACGCACCTGCCCAAAGGAGCAAAAGGGAACCCCCCAGCCAGATCTAGATTTGCTCCCTAAAATCCCTCCCTGACCTTGGCGGCTGACTTGACAGGGCTAGAATAGGGGGCTTCCACTAGGAGAAGCTTGTTATAAATCCAAGTAGGGGGGCGCCTGGGTGGCACGGCTGCTTAAGCGTCGGACTCCGGGTTTCAGCTCGGGTCATGTTCTCAGGGTCATGAGATCAAGCCCCACATCAGGTTCTGCACTTGGTGTGGGAGTCCGCTTAAGAGTCTCGCTCTCTCCTTCTGCCCCTCCTGCTTGTGCTGTCTCTCTAAAATAAATAAACAAATCTAAAAAAGAAAGAAAGAGGAAAAAAAGAAAGAAAGAAGAAAAGAAAAATCCAAGTAGGAACATGGGGTAGGGGGGCTCTCAGGAGTCGTTACGGGCTACCTAGGAGGTCAACAGGGGCAAGCAAAGCCAAAGAGTGAAAAGCTTGTCATGAGAGTACTGAGCTCCTCTGTGGGCGAGGAGCCAGGCAGACCATTTGGGACCCCAGAGACCTGGACACCAGGCAGGATTCATGCAAAGGACACAAAGAGGGGAGAGCTGAGGGACAGAGGGGCACAGCTGATCCGTGCCTCTGGTCCTTAAAGAGCACTGGGCTGGGGGTCAGGACTCTTGGTTCCAATGCCAGCTCTGTCACCAACCAACTCTAACTTTGGTCCATTTGTCACCCTTTCATGGGCTCAGCCTCACCTCATTGAGGGGACAGCTGTGTCAGATGGTCCGTGTGGCCCCTGAGGGTTCTCACCATGTATCGTACTAAATATTCCCTCTGCAGAGAGAACATCCTTGTTCTGGATATATTTTTTGAAGCTCTCAATTATGAGACAATTGAACAGAAGAAGGCATATGAAGTCGCTGCCTTACTTGGTAAGTCAGTATCTGCTGCAGGAATTTCCACGTATCATGGCGGGGCATGTGGGAGGGATGGGCAGTGGGGTAGGCAGGCAGTTGAGTAGTTAGATACACCCTCAGAAGAGTCTGGCCTTGTCATGTTCTGTGTACTCCCTCTGCCCCAGAACAGGAGGGACTTCACTGTGGTAGAGATGTCTCTCCCAGTTCATGCCCCAGTTTGTAGGGGCCTCAGTTCCCCAATGACACCATGAGGCAAGTGAGCTAAAAGGTCTCTCAGGGCCTTCCCAGCACTGCCCTGTTGGATTCCGTGGTCTTCTGCCCCCAGGTTGCGGTGAGCCTCGGGGCCACAGCGGGGAGAAAGAGCGGTCCAATGGAGGGAAGGCTGTGCTGTGGGTGGTCCCCAGGCAGTGAGGGCCCCAGATGGAGCCCAGCCTGGAAAGCAGCATTTTCGCATGGAGGCCAGATGTTCCCCATGGACTGAGAGTCCTTTGTCAAACACAAAAGAAGGGCCACATATCCCCAGATGTCTACTCTAGGAAAAGACCAAATTGAACATTTACCTTCAGGTGGGGGAGTAAGGCTTCCTATGACCTTATCCCAAGGATGAGAGGTGCCCTGAGTTAGCCCTGTAGGCCTTGTCATGATTGGGTGGGGGAGGGGGGGTCTCTTGGGTCATTGTTCCCAAGACCCCCAACCAGGGGACCCAACCCATGAGTCTTGGGCTAGTCTGCCCTTGCCCCAGGCAAGGACCACACACTTCTTGTTCTATTCCCAGCCCAGAGCCAAAGAAGGGCCCGTTCCTTGTGGTTCTGAAGGTAACTGAATAAGCCCGTTAGCCTGTGAGGTCTGCTCCAGGCCCACCAGTAAGCCCTGAGTTCGTTCCCATCACCACTGTGTCCTGGGCAGTGAGAGAGGGAGTTGTCCAAGGCCTGACCTGCCCCAGGCCCAGGCTCCCCATGGAAGGGGAACCATTCCAAAGGTCTGGCTTCTGAGTTCGTCTGTTCACCCCTTCCTAGAAACACTGTGACTAAAGCCCAGCTTTTGATCTTTTGTCTCTCTCCAGGTGATATTGGTGGTCAGATGGGATTGTTTATTGGTGCTAGTATCCTAACAATACTAGAGCTCTTTGATTATATTTATGAGGTAAGATTGGGGTTGCTCATGGGGAAGTGACCCTGTGCAGGGACTCTTGTCCTGCCCCGATGCTTTCAGAACCAAAGCATGGGGGAGAGCATGGCCTCTTTCCACCCAGAGCCTGCCTTCTCCTCCCTGTCCATGGAGATTGTCTATCACTAAGTCCCAGGCAGGGAGGAGAGGTGGATCCAAGAGACACTGAAGCCGGCTCCTATCCTCAGGGAGCTGGAAGAGCTGTGGGCCGTCCACACTCAAAGGGAGGGAGGGGAAGGGTTGGGAAGGAGAAGAGCCAAACCTGAGGCCAGTTCTGAGCCCCGACACACACACACACAAAGCTGGCTGTGGCAGCTTCGTACATGTGTGTGCCCACACGCTCACAGCACCTCCACACGGGTACCCTCCCGTACACACACACTTCTGCTCCACTCACATACATCACTCACAAGCACACATGTACACCATACACATACTACTCACTCATACACGCTACAGCCACACACACACGCACACCTGCCCTCCAGGTAGCCCATCACCCGAGTAGTGCCCTTCCGGCCACAGGCAGGTTTAGAGAAGGGCTGTTTCCTGGTGGTGTCCTTCAAGCCTGAGCAAGAAGAGGAAGGGCGACGGGCCGCTCTGGCTGTGCAGAGCCTGAGATGTCTCCCTCAACGGGCAGCTGGAACAGAGCTTCTGGAAACTTCTCCGACGAGGGCAGCAGACAGTGGCTTCTGGCTCTGAGCCTCACTGTGCTCCTCAGCCTATCCTGCCCCCCCCCACCCCTGCCATCCCCTAGAGTCAGGCAGGCTCCAGTGGCTTCAGAATTCCAAAGGGCGTTCTTCAGCATCCCCAGGACCACCTGAGTATGGGTGCCCAGATCTTATGAGAAAGGGAGGCCTCATCCCCAGGCCTGCCCTCAGAAATGGGCTCCCAGGCCACTCAGGCACACCTTCCGTCCCCAAGAGAAGACAGGCCCCATGCCAGGTGGGGCCCTCCTCTGACCTCCAGGTCCTGGCTTCTGTAGCAAAACCTCATGGAGCCCAGGGAGGTCCCTCTGCCTTCTGCCCCCATCCCCTAGCCTGAACAACCCCATCCTGACTCTCTTGCAGCTGATCAAAGAGAAGCTCTTAGACTTGCTTGGCAAAGAAGAGGACGAAGGGAGCCACGATGAGAACGTGGTAAGGGCAGCGCCCGTGCTGTACGTTGCTCGGTCCCCTGGCCTCTGCGGGCCTTATGAGACCGGAAGTCAGGGCCACGGTGGCAGGAGGGACGCCCCTCACAGCACACCTTACCTGGGCCCTTCAGAGGACACCCCCACTGCACCCCGGGGCCCGGTGGCGAGCACTGGATGCAGCAATCCCTGGAGATGTTCCTAAGGGGAGGTCCTGCCTGGCCCGGTTGGGCTTGTCTCGGGCGCAGAGGGCTACTGCTCTCATCTCATGCCTTGGGAGACACAGGGAGGCCCTGCGCCCTTATTCCTCGGGATAGCAAGGCTCAGGTAAGGACGTCACTGGAACTCTGTTCCATTTGAAGGGGACAGGGAGCTCAGGGCCCCACGAGGTTGGGAGCAGCCGTGATTCCCATTCCTAACTGCCAACTACCGTGGGCCACTGTGTATTTGACACCCTTGAGGACCAGAAGCCCCAGGTCCCCCCACTAGTGAGTGGCAGAGCTGGACGTGGAGCTCCCTGACCGCCGGCCTGCTCTGCCTGTCTTCCCTCAAGCAGCCACGGACGCACCACCTCTTAGGGCTGTGCGCTTTCCTTCCCAAACTCAGTCAGCCCCTGGCCCCCTCATGCCTCGGACACCCACCAGACAACCACCCTCTCTGCCCTCCCCTCCAGCCCGAAGTCAGCAAATCCCAACTGAGGCCAGCCCCTTCCCCCAGATAGACCCCCATTTCTGTTCCAGACACTAGTTCTCTAGCCACCTCCCAGGCTGAAAATCTCTGCCTTGGTTCTCTCGGGCCCCTGCAGCACCTGGTGAATGGAAGACAGCACCTGTGGAGGGCAGGAGAAAGGGGTCCAGACCGTGGACTCGGGTCCCTGATCTCGGGAACCTCAGGGTGTTATCATTGGGACTGAGTGGCCCATGCCTCTGAAGCCGGCAGCAATGCCTCATTTATAGGAAGTGCTCAGCAAATGGAGGTTTCCTCCTCTATCTCGCCTTCCCTCACTCTCAGAATGTCTCAGAGTCCCGGCCTCCCCTCTGCCGTCGCCCCAAGCCCCATCCTCACCAAGTCCCCCCATATTCGTGGCACAGCCTTGTAGATGGTGTCTGCTCCCCTCACTGCCAGCCTCCAGCCCTCGGCAGCCTGGAAGTCACTGGGGAGACTCAAGGCCCTGCCAGCCAAGCCCTGCTCAGGGACCTGAGACTGCTTTCCTCTGGGGCCAGCCTGCCCCTAAAGGTCCACTGGAAAGCCATGACTACTCCAGTTCTGTCTTTTAGGGGCCTCCCCACTTCCTACTTGGCCTCAGCCAGTGGCACCCCGTGCCCCAAGCCTAGAGCCCCAGAGGCTCTACCTCCTGCACCCCAGGAAGGCAAGGGGGAGATCCCCCAGGATGCGGGCAGGAGGGGATCTCCTCCTGTCTTAGAGCTGGAGAGCAGGCAGATGTAGCTTTGGGTGGTACCTCAGGGGCACATCTAGAAGTTCAGACCAGCTTCTCAGCCCCATCACCTCCCCCCGCCCTGGGGGCACATAGGTGGGCATGGTGAGGACTCTGAAGGCAGCGAGGTCCCCTCACAAGTCTCGTGCCCCACAACAGCACACCAGCCCCTGAGATTCCTAGGGCAGGAGCAGCAGGGCATGCCCCGGGAGAGCCTACTGGAGGGGGGCCGCCGCTCCCTGGGCCTCGGCTGGGCTGCCAGGGGCATCGTGACACCATTTTGCAGCATGAGTATCAAGCTCCACTGTCCCCTTCCCTGCAGAGCACTTGCGACACGATGCCAAACCACTCTGAAACCATCAGCCACACTGTGAATGTGCCCCTGCAGACGGCCCTGGGGACCTTGGAGGAGATTGCCTGCTGACAGCCCTTGGGTCACCCGGCGCCTCCAAACAGGCCTGGAGGCCCAAGACCCAGGACGGGGACAGCAGGCGCAGGTGGGATGGCCCCTGATGACAGAAACAAGCAAGAGCCCCCTATGCACACATAGCAAACTCTCTGCCAAAACCTCGCTGCGGCCACGTCTGACACGACGCGTCCTCGGGCCCCGCCGTGCGTCCCTCTTGGGCGAAATGAGTCACGCTCTGGAACTGTCCGAGAACCCACCTGCCATCACATCTCACTGCCAGATGTACAAAGCACCTGCATGCTGAGACCGCTCACGGCACCACCTCCACGTCCGTCTCTGTACCTGACTCTGCTCCGCGCGCTTCCCCGCGGCCACTCTGCGGTCACACAGCGGGACCGGCTTCCAGCCCCGAAGTCACCACCCCGTGGCCACACCGGGATGGCAGCTGCACAGTCGAGAGGGAAAGCGCAGAACTCTCAACCACGTCCGGTCCTTGTGCACTTTGTGAAGGTCCTGAACCTGCCTACAAACCCCTGCCCCCCCCCAGCTGGCCCCTGGGCTGTCCAGGGCCCCCCGCCCCTCAGCCCCCCACTCCCGTCCCAGCACCTGATGGAGGCAGGGTGGCCTGGGTGACTCGAGCACTCATCCATGGGACCCACGTCATTCTGCTGTCCCCGTGACCTAGCTTGTACAGTCCGATTCTGTTTCTTCTTCGGGGGGCTTGTTTTGTCTGTCTGTCAGAGATCTGTTTTGTTTGGTTTTTGCTTCCCGAATCTGGGTTTCGATGTTCTGAGTTTGGTTTGATTTGGTTTTTCCATTTTCTCTGGCGTTTATTTATTCGTGCTTCCAGTCACGGTCATATTAAAAGCTGGTCTTGTGGAAACAGCTGAGTGGGTGCTGCCTTGCCCCCCATTCTCAGGTCTCTCTCCTCCCAAAGCCTTTCGAAAGGCCCAGGCCCACCAGGTGGGAGCCCACAAATGATATACATGTCAAGTCTCCTGCCCCAGTGCCTGCCACTACAAAGTGTCTCGAGGGTGTGCACTTCTCCTCTGTTCTAACTCTCTACAAACCATTGATTGCAACCTTGTAAATGATTTCCTGACCATTCACAGGTCATGATCTGAACACTGCCACCGACCACAGGCGTGTGGCTTGAAGAGGGCGAGGCAGAGAACGCTGCCCAAACCTAAAAACCATGAAGGAAGCCTTCCCACCCCTCTGCTCCTCCATCCTCCATCCCGACTCCTCTGATCCTGTCAGGGAAATTGGGCTGTCCCACACAGCAGTCTTTCCAGGCCCTCTCTCTGCACCCTTCCTCCTCATCCCCACCAAACAGACCTCTGCTTGTCCCTGCAGAGGTCACATTGGCTTTCTGCCTGGCTCCCCACCACAGCTGAGAGGATGGCCAGGTGGGAAAGGAGTGGGGAGGTGTGCCTTGTGGGGAGAGGGGGGTGCCCTTTCAAGCCCCTCTTGCAAAAGGTGGGTTCCTGTCTGGGCAGAATCCTTGTCCTCGTGGCATCATGATGACCCCCCACTTCCCCTATTCAGGGTCTGCCCCCAAAGCCATGAAGAAAGGCGTCCTGTGACGTGTGCCTTCCCCTCCATGCACAGGTGCACGGAAAGCACCAGCTGGACCGGAAGTCCGGGACTCTCTGACCCGGCTCTGCCGTCGGATCTCTGTCCTGATCTCAAAGCCCCTCAGTCCCTCCCCCTCTCCATCTCCTCCCCATTTGTTCACACACGGAGACTGGTATTTCCCCAGTGACCAGCTGGAAGGAGCCTGTCCCCAGCCTTCCCATAGTAGCGGTGTGATGATGGTCACCTGCTCCTCTCTGGACTCGGTTTCCTCAATCTGAGAATGAAATTAATAGCCTATCTGTGTCTTCACACATGATCTCCAGAGGCCCCTTCAGACTCAAGGCACATGACAGCAGTGCTGTCCCCACTCAGGGACATGTCAAAGCAGCCACACCCAGGCACACGCGGTGGTGGGGAGGGTGAGGCTGGGACATGGCATCCCTGAGATGCCTCCTCCCAAGCACCCTCTCAGCCAGACTTGCCAGAAGCTGTTGGCAAAGCTAGGATTTAATCCTTAGGAACTGCGTGCAAGGTTGCTAGAAGGCATCCTGTTTTCGTCTTCTACTGCGGATGTAACAAATTACAACAGACTAGTGGCTTAAAGCTCTAACATACTGCCTTCAAGCTCTGGAGGTCACAAGGGTGGCACAGATGTCACCGGGATAAAATCTGTGTCTGCGGGGCTGGATTCCTTCTGGAGGGTCTAGAAACCGTTTCCTCCCCAGTCCAGCTCCTAGAGGCCACCCACATTCCGTGGCTGGTGGGCTCTCCTTCCATCGGCCAACCCAGCAATGGTGGATGGAGTCCTTACCTCACTCAGCTGTGACTTCTGGGTCACCTCTCCCTCTATCCCAGACCCTCTCCTGCCCCTCTCCTCCACTTTTGAGGGACTCCTATGATTAGACTGGGCCCTCCTGATAACCCATGATATTGTCCCCATCTCGAGGTCACTAACTGATTCACAAATGTCAAAGTCTCTTTTGCCACATAGGGTAATGTATTCACAGGTTCCAGGGATTAGGACGTGACCATCTTTGGTGGGGGGCATTATTCTACCTACCAAAGGCCATTTGGACCGTATAGCCTACTGCTCTCATTTTCCCAAATGAGCAGACCCAAGAGAGGAAAGGAGGGACTTGCCCAGTGTCACACGGTGAGTTGATGGCCGTGCCAAAGTTACACTCCCGAGCTCCCAAGCTCATAATTCTGTCTCTAGACCCACCAAGATGACACAAAACAAAAAGCACCGAAAGTGATCATTTTTTCCAGACTTTGCCAGGACACGGAAGTCCCTCTCCACACAAACACATGCCTCACGGCATCAGGCTGGAAAATGTCCTCTGCTGCATGGACTGTCGGATGCAGAGGAGCCGTGAGTGTCCTCAGACCGCTCCCACTGGAGACAGCAACAGATGAAATGGCTGCTGAGTTGGGAATCTACGGGGGCCTTCTGCCTTGTTCCAGTTTGACAGTTTCGTGGATGTTTTAAAAATCTATAGCTTAAGTTACAATGTAAACTGCTTCATTGGATTTCTGGCTTCTTTTGAAAGAAAAAAGGAAGGGAGGGAGGCAGGGAGGGAGGCAAAGAGGGAGGGAGGAAGGAAGGAAGAAGGAAGGGGCTTTGGATTGTTTCGGGTCTCATATATGTGCATGCCCCTTCCGATTTGGAGATTCTGGTTTTGTTCACCTTTGAGCAGGTCTACAGACTTCATATGTTTAAAGGGGAAAGAAAAGAAATTCCAGAGAGCCAATTAATAGCCAGTTAACCAAAGACACAATTGTATGCCTGAATGCTTGGGAGCGCTGAGATGTTTTTTTCCTCTCATTTCAAAAGTAGGCATGTGTGTAATCATTGCCTTAGTGAAGACCTGGAGATCTCTGCTAAACGGAGACTCGGGGATGTGTCACATTTTCGAGAGGGACCCCCAGAGATACAGAAGGACCAGGAATGTGGAGCAGTCACAGGCCCAAACCACAAATCATCAGTCATCTCAAAGAACCAGATCAATCAGTCAATCAGTCAATCAAATAACAGCACATAACCTCAGAAACAGAATCAGAGGGGCTTGTTGCAGTTAGGGGCGGCGAAAGGAAGGAACGCTTCCCTGAGCGGCCATGACAAGGACTGAGCCGGCTGTTTGCGCCCTGTTGCTTCGTTGTTTTTGGCAGAGAGAAATCAGAGTACTTTTATTTCCCTCTTTCCAGCTTGAAGCTATTTTTATGAGCCTAGCCAGAACACGCCTAGCCAGAAAGGTTCACAGAGGGTCTCTGGAGAGCTGGGAAGGAGGAAGCCAGGGCAGGCACTGCCCAGGGATGCGATCTGGTGGCTACCGTGATTGCTCTGGGAGGCCACGGAGGCGACCAGCCCCGATCCACTCACAGCCAGGGCAACCCAACGCTGCCTGACAAGCTTCCTGGCCTAGTGGGGAAGGGGAAACACAGGAGGGACACAGGATGACTATTTATTTCAACTCCCATTGACTGGCTGTCCATTATGCGCTGGGCACTTGCCCCCAAGGAATTTATCATCTAAGCAGGGATACTGACAAGTAAACAGATGACTACAAAGATGAATCTAAGATCAGATGCCCAAAATGATCGCTTAGAGATAGACAGGTGAAAAGGATGAGGGGCGGATCACAGCTGATGCCCTTCAGCTCCTTCCCCCGGTCTCCAAATATCTGTGAAGTTACTCCCCAGCCAAGGGTTGGTTTATTTAACAAATAGTTTTCTCCCCATTCATCTGAGACTCCTGCCACGTGGAATCATTTTATATGTGCATTTGAATATTCCATGGGTTAGAAATTACTGGGGCCAGAAAATCCCTGGGGACCAAGAAACAGGTCAGTGGGAAGCAACCCAGCCTGAGGACAGATGGGAGGAGGAGAGTCTCTTACTAATTCAATTTAACATTTGTGGAAATCTGTGCTGTCTGTGCGAGAACGAAGCAACGGTGGCAAATGCTTTGGACAGAGAGTCAAAGGATTGGCTTTCCAAATCATTTCTGCTATAAACTGACCATATAACATAGGACAATGTACTTCACTTCTCTGGGCCTCAGTTTCCCCTCTTTGTAAGAAGAGGGGGTGGAAAACAAGCAGATAAGACTTTGGTGTGCCCCAACTCTAACGGTCTATGAGTGTAGGCCGAGAATGGGGGTCAGGCATTCCTGCAAGTCTTTAATGATGCTGGGTTTGGGGGGTAATCATGAGAATTAAGTGAGCTAAGGTCAATACCTTCTCTCTTTTCTTCTTTTCTTTTTTCTTCCTTAAAACACTGATTCTTCATCTTGTTTGGATTCAAAATAAGGTGAAAGGTAGTCTCTCCCCAGGAAAAAAAAATGCACACGGTTATGGAGATATATAAGCGATTTTGCATTTTATTTCAGGAGGGCTGTGGACCCCTGGAGCCCATCAGTGATCTTCCAGGGGTGCCCTGAGGCTAAGCACAGGCTCCCTGGTCCAGAAAGTGCCAAGCTCTCCTCCACAAAGGGGCCACCGAACCACAAAGAACAACCAACATTTCTTCTAAAATGACATAATGGCTGTCATTTTTCAATTTACAGGAGGGAAAAAGGAAAGAGAGATAGGATTTGATCAATTTCAAGTTTTTCCTCCCATAATTTTTTTTAAACCTTCGGCACCTGCCGTAGCTTGTGTGCTAATGAGCTCCCACAGATGGCAAAATGAATGAGCGAGCAGAAAATGAATACGAACAGAGAACCTTGAGATGTGATTTCATAAAAATCATTTTATGCATGCAATGATTTTGAGGGCCGAGGAGACCTGCATACTAGAAAGCAACCACAGCATCGCTTGGCAAACCTCCCCGAGGCCTGGTTCTTGGAGCGTGATGACCGGCCCAACTGTGGACGAGAGGGAAATGCATGCCTTGCCGTCTCCGGCTGCTGTCGAGCCCCCCACACACACCACTGTTGACATCTCATTCAGTTCTGAGCAGGAGGGTAATGGCGGTGCTTCTTTAAAACACAAGCCACCACCACCAAAACAGCCTTTGAAAACGGATGTGAGCAATGCTTTGGGATGGGGAATTTGACTGCCTTGTCTCCTTGAAGCTGCTCACCACGCCACGCCTTTGAAGGAAGGGGTTCACGTGGCCCACTTCTCACTATTGTGGGCCATTTGTCTTTCGTGGAATTCAGACTTCGTGGTTTCCGTTCCAAAGGAATCATAAAAGAGGCCCAAGGAAAAGTGATTGGTGGGCACCAAAGCATAGGCAACTGAACCAGCCTGAGAGGGAAGAGGTCAAAGAACAGCCGGAAGAAGATACCCCAGCACCTGGAAGCATCTCTGTCCAGAATCCCTCACTCTGTGGGCATTTTCCGCATATGCCCACCACGTGCCATGCACTGAAGAAGGCACAATCTTGGGGGGCTCAGAGCCCAGGTGGGCACAGGTGGGCAACAGATGTACGTGTAAGAACCCGAACAGCAAGAGAGCTACAGTGAAGGTGCGCAAGGCACGGACGCTGGGTCTGTCGGCCAGACTGAGGCCAGGCATGTTTTGGCCAAACCCTTGAGAGTTGGGTGGGAATTGCCTGGCAGGCAAATACCTGAGCCACGGCTTAGAGGTGCTAGAGAACTTGGAAGATCTGGGGGAAGGACAGATCCCTGCCCAGGGGAGGGGACTGTCTCTCTGCCGCCCTCCCTCCACTGTGCCTTCCCATCCCTCCACTCCCCCCCCAGGGTCCAGCCAACTAGAGTCCACATGCTAGTTCAGCTATGAAGAGTGCACCATGCTGAGGACAGAGCACAGCCTTTGGAATCCAACAGCTCCGTTGGAATCCCAGCTCCACCAACCGCATGACCTTGGGCAAGCTCTAGACCTTCTCCGGAACTCAGTTTCCTCCTAAAGATGGGGGTGACCTAACTCCTAAGCGTGCTGTGGGGTCGTGAGATTTTATGGAAAGTGCCAGTGTGATGTCTGACCCATGGGGGGATGGAGACGGGGAAGGTCCATGGTACCCTCAGTTCCACGGGCAGTGGCTGCCACCAAAGCATCAGGAAGGATCCCAGGCATGTGGTGGGAGAGAGGCTTGTGTTCAGTTTGTGATGTTGGCCATAAGAAATGGGGACACATCCGCCACCCCAGAGAAAGTGTCCACTAAACCCTGGACCCCATCAGACCAGACAAACCCCTTGTATTCCAGAAACTTCAGGCCAATGTCTGGAGTAGAAAAAAGAACAAAACCTAGCCATAGCCAGCTGAAAGGATGAGTCTTACATGCAGAGCACAGGGATCTGCCCAAGGCAGTCTCTGCCTGCCCCACCTGGGCCTCCAGGTAGGGAAACAACAGCACCTAGGTAGCTAATTAGCCCCCGGAACACTCGCCTCTCCTCTTCCTCCTTCTTAGCAAACTATGTTAGGGCCACGGCACAGGCATCCCAAGTGCATCCCAGTCACCAGGACAGAAGGACATGTGCCTACCATTCCTCCCCAGGGGAGGGCCCCAGGGCTCAGGAAAACCAGACAAGGGGCCCCCACGCTGTGCCAGGCACTGTCTGGGTGCCTCGCTGCTCTATATTATGTGATCAACATAATGTTGTGAGGTAGTCTTTATCAGCTCCCCTGTTTCTGAGGACCACAGAGGCTCAGAGAGGTGGAGTGACTTTTCCAAGGTCAGGGAGCCAGGATATTAGGGGAAAAAACAAACAAGACCCAACATTGTGCCAGCTCTTCCCAAATCATGCTGAACTTCCTCTCTAGGACATGGCCAAGGGGGAAGTAAGTGGGACTTGGATGAAAAGCAGCCAGGTTGGTCCGCCTCAGAGGTAGAAAGCCTCCCCAAGAGGGCTCAGGAGGGGCAATGGGTCCATCTGGAGGGATGCCTAGGGCCTGACACTTAGCTGGTACTTAATACCATTGCATGAACTGTTACTCTATTAAAAAGAAGGTATCAAGGCTCATTCACTCCCCCAATCTGCAAACATTAGCTGACTGCCCACCATTCATTCTGTCATGCATCAGTCATGCATGCAACAGGTTCATTCATTCACTGAGAACCCACTATGTGCCAGCCACTGTTCCAAGTGCTGGAAATAGAAGAACACACCCATTCCCTGCCCTCATGGTGCTTACTATCTAGTATAAGGAGACGGAAAATGGGATGTACGTAAATTCACTTCTGCGTGAAATAATCTCCGAAATTAAGTCACGCTACGGTGGTAAGATCGTGACAAGAGGGGAGAGAAACTTCCTTCAGCTGTGGTGGTCAGAGAAGGTAATCTGACGATGTGAAGTTGAGATAAGAGCTGGCCAGAGACAGAAAGATAGCCACTCACGGACCTAAGGAAGTGGTGTTCCAGGAAGACCTGAGGGCTTCGGTGAAAGCCATGTGGTGAAAAGAAGCATCTTGATTGTCCGGAGTGCGTGCATGGGGAAGAACCGCAGGGGTGACGACAGGTATGAAGCAGCCAGGGATAAAGCCATCAGGGCAGAAGCTTCTGGACAGTGAGAGGATGTCGGCTGAGCCTGGCTTGGGAAAGATCATATGCACCAAGCCAAGGAGCTTGGACTATGACTGAAAGTCATCGTGGCCAGGATGCAAGGGAGTAACAAGGTGGAAAGCTCAAAGGAAGGAGGAGGCAGGATGGCAAGGACACCCTCATGAGGCCATTGCCCCAGGAAAGAAGTAATAGGGTCTTGAGTTAAAGTAGTGGTATCGGAGACGGACAGGAGGGACAGTTTCTAGAGATATAAGAAAGGTAAAAGAGGCAGAAAAGTGAGCAGTGGAATGTGGGGTGAGAGTGTGACGTGGGAGCAAGGAGACACGAGGAGGCACCCTGGTTACTCTGTTCTGTCTGAGAGTATCGCTTAGAACCTGGGACTCCAGGTGGACCTATGGACCATCTAACCCTCTTGCACGGTGAGGGTTCTCCCCTGGCTGCTTCTCTTCCATCTCTGCCTGCCCTTGTCCACCCCCAGCCCAGGTCTCCAGGATCCCTTTGTCCAGACCTGTCCCTGCCCAGCCCTATTTGGGGGGGGGGGGGCTGAGGCCAACACGCCAGCCTCCACGTCCTTTTAACAACTCTTGCTTCAATGCCAAGGACCACCCATTCCCGAGTGAACGGGGACCTGTGGAGCAATCACCTGCTTGCAGGCAACAGAGAGCTAAACAAGCGGAAATAGAGGGTATACATCACCCAGAGATAATGGGCCAGAGGCCTCAGGCCAGGTGGGGGAGAGCACAGACTGCAGGGGACCCAGAACAACTATCTCTCAGCAAAGTACAGCGACCTAAGATCACGTGGAATCATATTGACCGGGGTGCAAATTTATCTCTTCCGAGCCTCCGTTTCCTTATCTGTAGAATGGGGATAGCAAGGGGAGCTCCATTACAGTAATTGTTCCAGGGTCTAGGTTAGATGATGCATGACACATGGTAGGCACACAGAGTTGCTTTCATATTCAAAAGAGAGCAGTATCTCCCTATGATTTAATGAGAATGGACCCATTTGTCATTGGTCCCCCAGGTGCCCAACTCCCAACAAGGAGCTGCTCCTTCACCACTGTCTACGTGTATGAGCAGCCCTTGCATTTTAGCATCACCTTGACATGGATGCAAGAACTCCATGGGGGGGGGGGGGCCAGAAGCCAAAGCAGGGGTGGGACACGAGGCAGGGCTTGCCGTGCTCTGGCAATGCGAGTGGCCCAACACCAGACCAGCGGCGGAAGGAAACTGGCCTGCCTTGCCAATTATGGGCACTTAGCCACCCCTCTCTGCTGACCTCTCTTTGCTTGGAGATGGCAGGTCGGTGGGGAAGGGTGGTCGACAACAGTCATCTCTCCTCCCATGGAAGCACCAGCCATGCCTCAATCAGAGAACTTCAGGGTTCTCTGAGCCCTTTCCCGAAGAATCTACAATCTCATCTCAGGGCTCAGCCTCTCAGTCATCACCTCGGTTGCTTCCTGAGACTGTCCACCTTCCTCCTTCACACACAGTCCCTCCCGAGAGATCTGAGACACTGAGGTCAAGGTTAATGGGAGACAGTGCTGCTTCCTTTCGAGCTCCCCATATATTGAGGAAGGCAGAGAGGCACGGTGTGCTGCCTGAAAGCCGTCCTCTACCCAATGCTCCTGCCTCCCAGCAACATAAGCTTTACCAGGGGAAACTTCCTTACCAGCCTGGGATGGCCACCAACACTTGAATTTCCTGGCACTAGAGGGCGCCGGAGAGCAGGGTAAGAGTCTAGCGGAAGCCAAGCGGGGGGTCTCCACTCTGGCTGAACCTACCCCTTGCCTTCTGCTAGTGTGTTAGCAGTCTCCACTGTGGCCACCCTCTGTGACCAGAGCCACAGAAAACAAATGTCCCAAGGACCCCCCCAAACAGGCCTGGGGTACAGCACAGCAGACCCAGACAAGTTTGCCAGATAAAATACAGGATGCCTAGGGCGCCTAGGTGGCTCAGTCGGTAAGCGTCTGCCATCAGCTCAGGTCATGATCCCGGAGTCCTGGGGTGGAGTCCCACATGGGGCTCCCAGCTCAATGAGGAGTCTGCTTCTCCCTCTGACCTTCTCCCCTCTCATGCTCTCTCTCACCCTCTCTCTCTCAAATAAATAAATAAAATATTTTTTTAAAAAATATATAGGATGCCTAGCTAAATTTGAATTTCAGGTACACAACATATTGCTGTTTTTGTTTTGTTTTGTCGAGAGACAGAGAGTGTACACAAGGAGCCTGAGGGGCAGGGGGCAGGGTGGACAGAGGAACAAGGAGAGAGAGAATCCCAGGCAGGCTCCACACTCAGGGCAGAACCCAAGGTAGGGCTTGATCTCATAACCCCGAGCGGAAATCAAGAGTCTGACACTTGGAGTTCCTCCGTGGTTCAGTCGATTGAGTGTCCAACTCTTGATTTCGGCTCATCCAGTCGCTGAGGTCCTTGCCCTGGCTTATGACCTCAAGGTCATGCCAGCCCGCTCTCATCGCTCAGAATATACCTCCCTACCCCCAATCACCTGCAATTTTTCCATTCCTGTCTTATGCTGCCCCCAAATTCTCCCAACTGGAAGCTGAATCAAGTTGATAAGAATTCTCTTACATTGGTGTCAATTGGCTCGATCCTTTCTTCCTCGTGCCTAGATGAGATCAGTTAGGGGGAGGGAACTGAGAATTTCATTTCATTTCTGAGAAATAACTTTGCAGCACATAACAGTTCAGGGATAAGGCAGACCTGGGATGGAGAACTGAACTCGGGGAAAAGGGGGAGGACAGGAAGGGACAGGACATAGAGTGAGCTCATTTCATTCTTGGGAGCGGGCTCTGAGGGCAGGGGCTTGTCCCAGAAAAACTTTGCTCAGTTAAATTTATGTGTGGGGACGCCTTGGTGGCTCAGTCAGTTAAGCATCTGACTCTTGATTTTGGCTCAGGTCATGATCTTGGGGTCATGGGATCAAGCCTCTGCTCAGCACAGAGTCTGCTTGAGATTCTCTCTCTCCTTCCCCTCTGTCCCTCCTCACTGCCCCCCAAATGAATAAGTAAATCTTTAAATTAAAAAAAAAAAAGAGCCAGACATGTAACCAGCTGAGCCACCCAGGCTCCCCAAACACACCATTTTTTAATATAAGTGTGTCCCATGCAATATCTGGGACATATGTATAGTAAAATTCATTTGTTGTCTATCTAAATTTCAAATCTAACTCAAGCAACCTGTTTTGGTTATTGTTGTTTGTTTTTTGTATGTTTTGCTAAATCCAGCAAACCTAGATCCAGGTAAAGGGTCTAGGAAACTCTGCCAGGTGTGGGCAAGGAGGCACTGAGCTCCCGCCCTCACCTGGTTTGGGAGCCCACCTGGATCCCAGCCCAGGTGGACAGGTGAGGAAACTGACGTGCCACTGGGAAACACAGTGATAGCTGAGAACCACACTTATGTTAGACTATACTTTATTTGTTGGCTTGTCTTCCCAAGCCTGGATCAGAAACCAAACCACATGTTCCAGCCTGCTGTGCGTGACCTGGTCCATCCAGAGAGGGTCCTACAAGTCACAGCCATCCACCCAGTCGCTGAGGTCCTTGCCCTGGCAGTGACGCCTCCAGGCCTCCCTGAGGATGGAGGATGGGGAAGAGGAGAGACCAAATCAGCTGCAGCCTTGAGTCCCTGCTCAGAGAAGAACAGGAAGGAGGCGTGGGCTCTAAACTATGGGAAGGGGCTAGCAGAGCAAAGAGGGACTTGTAAGAACCCCTAGAAGAAGTAAAAAAGGGAGAGCATGACCCTTAAAATGTCATTATCTAGGGGCACCTGGGTGGCTCAGTCATTAAGCAGCTGCCTTTGGCTCAGGTCATGATCCTGGAGTCCTGAGATCAAGCCCCGAATAGGGCTCCCTACTTGGCAGGAAGCCTGCTTCTCCCTTTCTCACTCCCCCTGCTTGTGTTCCCTCTCTGGCTGTGTTTCTCTCTGTCAAATAAATAAAATCTTAAAAAAAAAAAAAAAAAAGTCATCTAGCCAGCCTCCGTATTTTACCATTAGAGATACAGGATGATTTGTTCAAGTTCACCCAGAAGTCAGTGGCAAAGGTCCAGAACCCCAGTTCAATGCTCTTTTTCCACACCGTGCTCCTTCTGACAACCATGCGGCCTTACAAGCATACAGCCCTTTACAGTCTACATAGTACATCCCATCCATCATTCATTTGTCTGCACCCCACTCCACCCCGACAGCCCTGTGATGTAGATAAGGCAGATATCACGTTCCCTATATCCCGAATGAAACCCTGAGACTCAGATGCAAAATTCCCCGCCCATGGTCCCCAGCTAGTAAATGACAAAACTGCGATCACATCCATTTCTCCATGGTCACCAATCCAGGTCTTCCAATTGTTGGCAACTATAGTTTATAGGCTCCTTCAGGACCATTCCTTGTTCCCTCATCACCCAAGCATCTTAAGGAAGACAGGCAATGGGGTCCTAGGGTCCCAAGTTCTCAGGGGTTTCAGACTTTGGTAATTCCGTGATGACAGTGTCAAAGAGCCCGATGGCCAAGAGTGCCCCTAGAGGACTTCTATAGATCCACCACTGGGTGTGGTCAGCTGGCTTATTTGCTTTTCCCATTAGACTGTAAGAGCCTCAAGGGCAGAGACTGGGATCTCAGCCTCTCTACAGCCCCGTCCCCAGCACAGAGCCAGGCGAGTTCCCGATGTGTGCAGGCAGAGGGAATAAACAGTACACTTTCTACTTCATGGGACCACTGCCTCTTACCAGCCCCAGCCACCTCTCAGGGCTTATACTGGCCACGAATTTACACGCAGTGTACAAAAGAGAGCCGTTCTTTGATGTAACCCAAAAGGACCTATTTCCTCCATGCCAGAGTAGCACCCCCATGACCTCAAGCCCTTAGACTCCTGCCAAGCCTGCATTCACCCTTCCTGATCTTACAGCTATGCATTATGTCCTGCTGAGCCTGCCTCACTCCACACTCAGTTCCTAGGGCATCAGCTGTTCTTAGACCAACACACCTCCAAAGCTGTGGCCATGGTCAAGGCACATCACTGACCTTCTCTAGATTCACAGTCATTTCTGCCTCCTCCTCTCCCTCACTGCCACATATCACCTGTCCCCATGCCTCCTGTACAGCCCCCTCCCAGCCAAGCCCCCTCCTGTCCATCAGCTGAGCAACCATTTTAGTGCAGACCATGGACCTCTCACCTGGACTCCTGTAAAGGCTTCCCCACCGTGTCCCTGTCTCTTGTCTCCCTCCCCCTTTCCTCTGCTCCTGGGCTGATACTCACTGCCTCCCAAATCCCTTTACCTTTTTTGTGACAGTGACATCTGTCTGTAGCTCCAAGAGTCCCACAGAGTATTTCGCCCTCCCCACAGCCTGTTCCTGCTGGTCTCTCATTCGGAAATGTGAGGAAAGGGAGGTTGGAGACTCATCAGTGAGACCTCCTTTGGAAGAGTTCCCCCAAGAGCCATCTGGGAACCAAAGATCTAGTCCAGCACCCTATGGGAGGCTCACCCAACTCCTCTCCCTGTGAGCATCTTGCAGGAAAGAGGCAGGAAAAGAGAAGGCCAAGAGTGTGAGGCTCCAGAGCTCCCTACCCCCACCCTTCACCATGCTTCAAGCCCAGAATCGCTTCTCTGATCTGTTGTACAACTTGGGCTTTTCTACAAAAGTTAGTTTTGATGAAGATGCCACCATTTAACCAACAAACAAGGTTGACCAGACCTTGGACCTGTGGACCTGGAGGCGGGCGTCCTAACACAGGCATATGGCTGCAGGCGCTCCAGGGAATTGCTACCCTCCCTGACACTCAGTGTCTTGTCTGTAACTACTCCGGGGACAGTAACCGCTATGGCTGTACTTCGGTACAGATCAGACTGTGAGGCCATGGAATGGTGGCCAGGACAACGTGAGCACTCAGGAAAGATTCATTCCCTGCGGCTGTCCACCAGTCTGGCCACATCAGCCTGGGGGGTGGGAGGGCTCTAGCCCAGGTTACCTACCAGCTGGCCAGACCCTGGGGCTGTTGTGTGATCTTCATGGCACAGATAACCGTCTCCTTAAGGTTAGGATTCAACAAGTCTGGGTTAGGAGACAGAGACACATGGTGAGGGAACAGTGGACAGAGCTGGACATCCAAAGTCTGTGTGTCTCTTACACACACAAGCACACACATATACATACACATAGACACGCCCTTTTCTGCCCTAAACCCAACCTTGTCTCTTGATCCCTCTGGAAACGCAGATACCACTCCCACTCCCCTCCCCACCCTTGTACACACTCAGAATAGTCCCCCATCAGATTCTTGGTGGACCCACCCTCATGCCTTGCCCCATCCCACTCTCCTCGGTAGGCCCAGAGGGGCATGGGGGATCCCCACTCAGAGACACAGGCAAGGGGCGCAAACAGCAGCGGGGGGGGGGGGACAAAGCTCAGCCAGGGGCAGAGGCGCGGCCCCGGGCCGCCCCCGGCTCAGGCCCAGCCTACCGGAGCAGTACATCTGGCACAGGTTAGGGACCTCAGGCTTCAGGTTTTTGCACCACTTCCGGCTGTTGATCTGGAAGATGCCGTTGTTGGTGCTCCCGTCGGCTTCGTGGTCCACAGCAGCTGTGTTGAAGCCACTCGTAAAGTAAGCCAGACAGACCCCTGCGTAGGGCGGAGACGCAGGACCGAGGGTCGGGTCACTGAAGCCAGCTCCGGCCAGGACACTCACGTGCTGGTGCGGGGGCCATGCGCGAGCCCCCCTGAGCCTCGGCTTCTGCTCCCAGGGGACCAGGGCAGCTGCCCTCCCGCCTACTTGCCCAGTGACTCCAGCCAGCCTCAGGGGGGCAAGAGATTTGTTCGGGGTCACCACAGCTACCACACAGCAAGAGTCAAGTCTGTCAGGTCTCCTTCCTTCCTGCTCTCTCACTGCTCAGGGCACAGTGGGGCCCAAGACATCTTTGTGGAATGAACAGACAAGAGTTAGGTCTTTAGAGGCAAAATGAGGATGACAGAGGTGAGAGCTGGCAAGGGGTCTAGAAAGAGAAATGAGTCCAGATGTAGCTGGACCTCACAGCTTCCCAAAGCTGCCAGCAGCTTGAGGCGTCTGCTCTTCCTGGTTTGCTGAGTTTACCCTAAACCTCCATGGGAACGTCTTATCGTCTTGGCTGCCATTGCGATTAGGGAGCTAAGCTATTCTGTTTCTTTGGCTGTTGACTTCAGCAGCAGGGCCAGGGGTGGGTAGGGGCAGGCTGATGGGGCTGCCTGTGGCCAATTAGGTGTTTAACTTGCGCTGCACGCTGCCCACCTTCCGGGTCCTAGAACCTTTGATGAACAAAGGAGGGTTGAGGCTGAGGAAGCTTTCAAGACCACAGCCCCTGAGTGCAAGCGGCGAGGGAGGGGAGCAGGGAGGGGCAGCTGCGGCCGGGGGAGTGGTTCTCACAGTCAGCCAGGGTGGATCCCCGGTACCCCTCCATGCCGAAATCCTGGAGCACTCTGGCCAGCTCACAGCGACTGTAGACCTTGGCCTGGCTGGAGGCGAGCAGGCAGCCGAGCAGAGAGGCGAAGGCCAGCAACATGCTCCCCGGCGGGCACAGCTGCTTGCTGGGAGCCCAGCTCCTGGCTTCCATGCAGGCGGCGGAAGCACAGCCCCCTCCACGCTGGCTCACGGCTGGGTTTTGAGACGGCAGGCAGTTCAGCAGCCCTGTCCACCACTCACAGAAGGTTACCCTTGGAAGACGAAGAAAAACGAGATCTGAGCAGACCTGGGGAAAAGGGAGAAAGGCACCAATGCTGCCAACCAGCTCCCTCGCAGTAGCCTCGTCCCGCTTGTCTTCACCCCTCTAGCGTGAAGATGCGGGCCTCAACGCTTGTCAGGGCCCGTCATGCCAGTGACGGCCTCACCTGAGGCCTCCTTTCCCGCCTCTCAGCCTTGCCCACGGGCCATCAGTCCTCTCCCGGGGACTCAGCACCTGCTCCTAGAACTTCTCCTGATTCATGGATGCACACAGGCCTCACCATCATCTATGCTGCTCAGTCTCTCTCCCTCTCCTCTCATGGAAACTTCTACAGGAAAAATTACTGCTTTCTCACCTCCCCGTTTGTGTTCAGCCCAAAGAAATTTAGCTTGACCACCATGACTGTGAGCCTGACACTCTTCTGCCCTGCCTAGTGGGCTTGTCAGTTCCTGACCCACAGGGGGCGCTCAGCAGCCTTTCGCGCCCTTGTCCAATCCACCTGTTGAATCTCTTGCCTCTCTTGGCTTCCAAGATTCCCCCTCTCCTGGGTTCCCTGCTTCTTCTCGGGCTGTTTCTTCTGATTGCCCATGTCTCGAAAGCTGGTATGCTTTCCAAGCATCTCTACCCTCTACCCTGAGCCCATCTTCCTCTCTCTCTCTCTCTCTCTCTTTCTCTCTCTCTCTCTCTCTCTCCCTCTCCCTCTCCCTCCCTCCCTCCAGAATGCCCCTGGGTGGCCCTACAGTTACCTGCCACCTGCAGACTGGTGACGCTAAAGTCTGTCTTCCCCAGGGCAGCCGAACTCACCTGCAGCTGCTCCCTGGACTTCTCCACCTGGATACCCACATCACCGCAGACTAAGCATGTCCAAAACAGAACTAATGTTCCCACTCAAATCGGCTTCCTTAAGCCTTTCCTTTCTGAGTTTAAAACATTCTTTTTTAAACGCATAATTGGGGCTCCTAGACGGCTTAGTCAGTTAAGTGTTTGCCTTCAGCTCGCTGGTCATGATCCCAGGGTCCTGGGATCGAGCCCCGCATGGGGCTCTCCGCTTAGCAGCAGAGCTCTGAAGCTCTGTTCTCCCTCTGTGATCTCTCTCACTCTCTCTCAAATAAATAAATAAAATCCTTAAAAAAAAATAACTCCTAGCTTTTTTGGTTTAAACATATTTATCCAAACTAGAAATGCAGATGGCCTTCTCACTCCTTCTGTCTCTACATCCTTCACCCATTCCCAAGCCAGTTGATCCCCAAGTGCTGTTGATTCTGCTCTCCCTCCAAGAGCAAGTCTTCCCCTCAGTTCCAACCACCACGCCAGCATGCTGATGTGCTCCTTGCAACCGGTCCTGACTCGTTTTCCAAACTTTTCTAGACACACTTACCACCATGAGTTTTTTAAATGAAAAGCCCGACCACCTGCCACCCTGGGATGGCTCCCTTCATGGCTGCTTCTAGGCGTGCGGACCCCTCCCTTCCGCAAACCGGGAGTTCTAGTACTGCCATACTGTTCGCTCATGACGATCCCACTGTCCGGACCACCGACCGCTCTTTCCTCAACGTGGCGAACACTTACTCTTGCTTCCTGGGTCACACCAGGTAAGCTCCCAGGCTTGGGAAAGCGCTGAGTTGATAGAGGGGAGACCCTGCTGACAGGTGGCTGACCTCCGAATCCTGAGCCCTGGGCTTCTAGCCGCCCCCCCCCCGCACACCCCAAGCACTCTGTGCTTCTGCCGTCCATCTGTCCCACAGGACTGTGATACCCAGTAATTGTTCCCACCAGAAGAGAACGTCCAAGGAACAATGGGCATCCTGTGTGGTTTCACGCCCTCAGAGCTAAGCCGAGTTGAGGATGCGGAGGGGCTGCTCAGTGGTTGCTGCTTCCACCTCCAGGCCCTCTCCCCAGGAGCACGAACCTTCCCCATCAAAGTGAGGGGCAAGGGGGTTATGGGGGTGGGGACCTCGCTGGCTCTTCACTCCCAGCAAACACTGTGGTGGGCCTTTGCTGAATGTTTTTTAATTTAATCTCATCTAATCCTCTCAACAACTCAAGGGGCATAGGAGTGATAGCTCCCATTTCCAAATGAGGCAACCAAGTTCACTGCTCTACAGAGACTGTTTTTGACTTTTTGTAGCAAAGTGACTTGAAACAAACTTCATCCTGAGGGTGTCACGGCCGGGCGAGGGGTGTATGGAGTGAGGGCTCGTGATTCAGAGGTCAGCCACCTGTCAGCAGGGTCTCCCCTCTCTCAACTCAGCACTCTCCCAGCCCAGGACTCCCTCCCCCCCATTTTTGACCACCCCCTTTCTTTTTCCATGCCCGTCTCTGGCCAGGAAGAGGGGAAGGGGGCTCACTGATCAGGTGTCGTCCCCACCAGAGCTGACACGGCAGTGACAGTGGCGGCGGCAGCAGGGACCCAACACCCTGCTTCAGCTCAAGACACCCCCATGATACCGCTAGGGCCCAAGGCACCCAGCTTTCAAAGAATAATTGGGGAGGGCAGCTCCAGACTGACGTAGAGCCTTCTGGAACTCCCCAGTTCTGTGAGCTCATCTTCTAGAACCATCTTCACCCACTGAGCTTCGACTGGTCTCCTGAGCCCCTCAATTCGGGGTTGGGGACGTGTTAGGAGTGTCTAAGCCCTCCTTGGCCACCTCCACACACACTCACACACACAATACGTTGAAGGATGACTCTTCTGCTCCCAACAGATCCTTTAGGTGGTTGCCCAGCGATGACCATGGCCTCCCCAGGCAGCCCACCTCACCATCAATCTCCTCAGACTGGCAAAATGTTCTTCCTTAGAACCACAAAAGGCCCACTTTCTGTACCGCATGATGATAGGGCGGTTTGGACAAGCCTGGGACGAAGGTAATGCTCTTCACCCTAAAGCTTGAGAGACAAAGCAGTGACCTGGAAGGACGCATGACACCCATGTCTGTGTCTCACAGGGGCCCCTGCTTGCAGGTCACGTGGCAAAGCAGTTGGAGCATGGGCATTGAAGCCACATGGATCCGGGAAGGAACACAGGCACTAGCGACTACCAGCTGGGTGACCGAGAAGAACTGGCCGAACCTCTTAGTTTCCTCAGTCCTCAAGCGGGAATAACAACAGCAGGAGTATTCAGGGTCTGGTACTTGGGGAATCTGATACCTGGGAGCAGCGGCTGCTAAGAACAGAGGACAGCCAGAAACGTGCGGCCTGGCACCTGCTCACCTGCTCTGCTTCGGCCCGACCCCAGACCGACCAGTTTAGAATCAAGGGTTGGCCCAGATCACCTTCCGATTTCTTTTTTTTTTTTAATTTTGGTATGAACTGAACGTGAGATTCACCATCAGCAAGTCTGAAAGTGCCAAGCGGAGCGCTGGTGACCATCGGAGCAATGTTGTACAGAAGAGCTCTAGAATTTAGTCATCTTGCTTAACTGCAAACTTTATGCTTATTGATGAATAACTCCCTGTTTCTCCCTCCCCAGCCCCTGGTAGCCACCATTCCTCTCTCTGTCCACAAACTTGACTACTCTAGATGCCTCATACAAGAAGTATCATGGCGTCTTTATCTTTCTGTGACCAGTTCATTTCACTCAGCATGATGGCCTCCAGGTTCATCCATGTCGCATATTACAGAATTTCCTTCTTTCTTAAGGCTGAATAGTATACCGTGTGGGAACCTACCACACCGGCTGTGACCATCCATCTGTCCACGAACATGGGGTTGTTCCCACATCTTAGGTGTTGTGAGTAATGCTGCAGGGAACATAGGAGTGCTAATATCTCTTTGCAATCCTGACTGCAATTATTTCAGATAAATATGCAGAAGTGAGATTTCTAAATCGTACATAGTTTTATTTTTAATGCTTTCCCCAGTGACTGTCCCATTTTGCATTCCCACCAACAGTGCACGAAGTTTTCAACCTCTCCTCGTCCTTAGCAACCCTTGAGGTCTTTTGTTTTTTTGATAATACCATCCTGACAGAGATGAAACGATGAAGAATTTTTCTTTTCATATACCTGTTGACCATTTGCATGTCCTCTTTGGAGAAATGTCTCCTCGGAGTCATTATTTCTTAAGCGCTCCCCAAACAACTCCATCGGGCAACCAGGCTTGAGGCTTCAGAGTCCTGGACTTCAGTTAGGTACGCCCAAGTTCAACATCTTGCTCTGCCCCTAACTGGCTAATGACCCCGCCCTGCCTGCTGGGACCACAGTCCTTAATCTCCCCTGAGCCTCATTTTGCTCCTCTGTAAAATGCAAATAATCCTCCTTCGCTTTCCCAACGCATGAAGACATCTGTCACTTAGTTCAGTACATTTCAGCTGTCGTGTTTATTGTCTGGCCCTTAGTGGTGATTCTGCCTGGTTGACTTTGGGGGTTTTTACGGCATCAGCCTGCTTTTACTATTTTATCACTCGTTTTTATTGAGTAATCTTTCAGCTTATTTTATTTTATTGTATGTTTTGTTATTTTCCACTTGACTTTCACTTTTAAATGGCGAACAAGCAACGGCAGCTCAAAAGGAACAGTTATGAGGGCAAGACGAGACCCTAGTTGGGGACTGACGTGTCTTTACATCTCTGCTGAGCTCTGCGTGTGTCTTTCCTGTTTCCCCAAAGGCAGCTTGGATTCTTGACCTCATCCTAGCAGAGACCTCCACCGCCCTACCCCCTGGTTCCCTGCAGGTTTAAATTCTCCGGTGCAACTTCTCAGCCCCAGTGACACATTGGAGAAAATAATGATCCCGATCCCAGGTTAATCACATCAAAATCTCTGGGGGTGGGGCTCAGGCATCAGTATCTTTTTTTAGTGTTTCCAGATGATCCCAAAGTGCTGCCTGGGCTGAGAACCACCCACCGTTCTAACCAGACTTTCTACACATCCCTCGACGTGTGACAGTTCCCTGGGTCCATGTCATATACGCTCTGCGCTGTACTATTCCCCATGTCAAACACGCCCCTTGTGTCCAACTCCGTGGCTGGCTCCTAGCCCTCCTGAGAGCATCACCGAAGCTGGGCCTCCTCCCCCGGGCCCCCTGGGCTGAGTTCGGAGTCCCCCACATCCTTACATAGCATCTGAAGCTAATCTGTCATCTCAGCCTCCCATCCCGTGACACCAGCGCCTTCTTTTTCCTTCGCTCTTGGTAGACTGGGAGCTGCCTGATGAGTCCCTGTGTCTGTTTCCCTTATCAAGAACAAGATTGTTTAAATGCTATGCAAAGAAAGGAAGAAATGAATGAAAATCACCCAGTTGATTCAGAAGAACTGTAACCCGGGGGGACTCCATCAGGGAGCATTGAAGCTGATCGCAAACAGTGTGCGAGGGACAGCTTGGATGATGGAAAAACAAGTCCTCCTCTGGCTGCAGGTAGGGAGAGCCTGGAGCCCCTAGAGAGAGACCTGCTCACTGGGTCCATGGCAAACTTACTGCATTGAAAACAGAATTCACCTCTCGTCGATAAGTTATGTCTCTGTTATTTATACCGTTGATCGTAGTACAGAGCTGGAATTGCAAGACACGGTTATCGGGGCGTCTGACGCACGTGAAGTCCCTAAGCCTACACTTACTAGTCTCACAGCAGCATGTTCTTTTAGTTTTGTGCCTCCTTATTTTTCTGTCTTCCTTCTTAGGATGGTTACTCTTATGTGTGTAATTGACTGGGTCACAGGGTGTCCAGATATTCGGCCAAATATCTGCGTTTCTCTGGGGGTGTTTCTGGATGACATTAATGTTTTTTTCATTGAAAAATGTTAGACATGTAACATATAAATTTAAGGAGTAAAACATGTTAATTTTGTATGTATTGTAATATGATTGCCATTGTGGAGATAATTAGCACCTCTACTGTGATACATAATTATGTATTTCTAGCGGATGGAATAATTTCTAGTCTCCTAGCAAGTTTGAGTATTATAATACTACATTTTGTTTGTGTTCGCTATATTGTGAGTTAGATGAGATTAGCATTTAAATCATATAGACTGAGTAAAGCAGATCCGCTGCCCTAATGTGGGTGGGCCTCGTCCAATCAGTGGAAGGCCTGACTAGAAAAAAAGGGCTGATCCTCCCTGAATAAGAGGGAATTCCTCCTGCCACAGATCTGGAGATGTGCCTACCTCTATAATTGTATGAGCCTTATTAATTTTCTAAGACGTGTGTGTGTGTGTGTGTGTGTTCACTGTTGCAACCAAACTTTGTTAGGGCTGTACATGTACATACCTGTCCTACTAGTTCTACTTCTTGGGAGAACCCTAACCGATCCCCTCCTCGTGGGAAGTTGCTAGAAACTCTCTGAACAGTTGTGATGTTGCTCAGTCCGCGGCATGCCCTTCGCCACCCTGCTGCCGCTTCTGGCTGACACTGTCCCCACCTCTTCTATGATGTGTGGCTTCTACAACACGGAGTGGCTGGCTGAGTGCAGCCAGACCTGGGCTAGAGTTCTATGACTACAAAACTTACCAGCTCTGTGACCTTCATGGGTCACTTAGCCTTGCTGCCCCTCAGTATATGTGTGCAAAAACATCTTACGCTGAGCCTGGCACCAAGCAGACCGCATAAAAAGGTAGTTCTTACCTATTATTATATTGGCAAGAGGATCCAAGTAACCATTCTTTTGAGAAGCGTACTTGAGTTGTCAAAAACAGCTCTTCGTGAACAGATCGAAGGATACTGCAAAGCAAAAGCTCAATCTTGTTTTAACTGATCAGAGGTTTTTTCCTCATCCAAGTCTGTGCTGTGTTGGCCCCTCACCAAAGTCATAAGATCTCTGTAAGCAGGGAATTACTCTAGTAGCATTTGTCTTCTTGGACTTATATCCCAGGGATGTGCTCCCAAGGAAACCAAGATAGCCCGAAGAAAGAGGGAAAACATTCATCTTCAAAGAAGTGTCTGTTAATTCCTGTCACACTCTCCCTTCCCCATCCCACTGTGCCTCAGAGGTCAAAAATGGGTCCCTATCTCTGTTCCCACCCCTCAGCGCAGCTGATCTGGGACTGCCGGGATTTCCTAACTGGGCGCTGTACACGTGTAAACCTCATGGGGCTCAGAGCAGCCACCACATGATCCTTGACCATCTGACCTCTCCCCAAGTCTGCAGCCTCATCTCCCTGCATGCTCCCCTGGAAACACCACCTGGGGGCCTCCACGGTCCCAAACCACCAACTCTTCCCCAAACTTATCTACCCCAAATCTCTCCCCATCGAGTGTCAGAAAGCCTCAATTTCATCCTTCAAAATCAGCCCAGCCTTGCAACCTTGCAGGGAGTATTAATGGGACACACACTGCCTCCTGACCCCTCCCATCCGTTTTCTTGCCCCAGCACCTTTTCTATCACAGAACAACTGCTTTACACTATAATTTACAGTGTACATGACTGGAGTTCTGTCTGTGAGCTCTTCGTGAGCAAGGAGTAGGTTATATTTATCTCTGTATTTCCTTAACTCTTAATGGGTAAGGCACACAAAACGCGTGAGGAGGTGCATTCAAAAACACACTGGTTGGGGAGGAAGAAAGATGAATGTCACTATAAGGAGACTGCACAGGGGGATTCTGTGGTGGGACTAGATCTTTCCACTGGAGTGGTGGGGACACAGATTTACACGTTGTGAATCAACAGAGGCCATGCAGGCCCATGGTAGCAAGGCTGATGTCCTGGTTTTGATAATAGCAGGAAAGGGAATGAAGGGTCCGATGAATCTCTCTCATGTTGCAACTTTCTGTGAGTCTATAACTATTCGATAATAAAAAGATCTTGAAAAAGGCAAAATGCATAGGCTAATTTGTTCTGACTAGTAAAATAATAGGAAATAAGGGGTGGTCAACTCTGAAATTTTTCACAAAGTCTAATTAAAGATTATTTAAAAGTGACTAGCTGGAGGGTGAATGTTAGAATATAAACATAACCCAACTGGGCTTCAACATCTGGTTTATTTAGAAATTACACCAAGTTTCTGCTCAAAAGGCCTCCCAACCAGTGTCTAAGTGGTTAGAACCCCGAGCTGAATGAGTCAGGTCCGTGCAGCTGTGGAGGCTTGAAGGAGGTCACAGAGGATGAAACCCCTTGGGAAAACCTAAAGCTTCAGTTATGCTAGCTGACCAGCCCAAAAGAGGCTGAATGGGAGGAAGACACATGCATGCCTGACACATGACTATGGGAAGCTGTGGGACCTAAAAATATAGGTGCATATCCTTAGCAACCTGGGACCTTTCACAAGCTGGAGATGTTGAAAAGCGAGGTTTCCAGTAAGCTGACACCTCCAAAAACTTAAAGCCTCTTCAAACCCACGGCCTCCCAAATCCTGAGATTCCTAGCAACCAGGCTGGGCTAACAACATGATGGTTTCAAGAGCTTCGAGCCCTAGAAGCCCAGGGCCCTGAATAACTGATGACTCTAATAACTTAGGGCCTTTGAGAACGATGAAGCCTTTCATAAACTGAAAAATTGAATAACGTGGGGCTTCTAACAACCCAAGACCTATAATAAACTGAGACTCTTAGCAACCCAGGTCTCCTAGCAACCTGGGGACTCTAATTATCAGCGACTCCTAGCAACCAGGGAGATTGTACAACCTGGGGGTCTGCACACTTCCAACCCTGCCCTGCCTCCCATTCTGCAGGGACCGCACATGGAATCTGGAGAGGCAGTGTGACCCAAGAAGTAGAGGCAGACTTGGGAACCGATGGCCTGTGTTGTGCTTTTGCCACTCAGGACCCATATACCTTTTGGCTTAACCTCCCTATCGGTTTCTCTACATAGAAGATGAGAATGATTATAGTATCTTGCTCATGAAACTATTGTGGGGATCAGGTAAGAGGGCTTATGGGAAAGCATCTTAATAGCTATACATATGCGGGTTGCCATTTCTGATGGCACACTCTTCCCTCCCATCCCGACACCCACCATATTCCATCCGTTCTGGTCCAAAACACCTCTCCCTTCTATTCCGGCTCCGTCATCACCACCAAAGTCAGTCTTCATTGCCAACAGTTATCTTCCCAACACACAAGCGCTACCATGTCACTTTTGCCTGTGGGCTTCCACTGGCTCCCTCGCTCTTGGAGTCAAGTTCAAACTCTTGGCCATTGTACCTGAACTCTTCATGATGGGCCTCTATCCTCCCAATCTCATCTTCAATTGCTCCCCCAACCCCTACTTCCCTTGTTCATTCCTAAAGCAACCCTGAGCTGTGGGGATTAATCATCTCAGTTTCACAGATACAGAAAATGGGACTGACAGAAATAGCCCAAGTGCGTACAGCCTGAAAGCTGGATTTGAAGGCCAAGTCTGACTCCAAAATCCAAGTTCTTTGATTGCAAAGCCATCACCGCCTCCTGAAAGCTTCCAAAAATGAGATTCTCTGGTTACCCTCTTCATAAACCAACTTTGGTCTTGTCCCAAAGCCTCCTCCCCCCTTTCCTGCAGGGCAACTGAACCCCTTTCAGCTTTGGTGGAGCTCAAGGAGTGACACCAGGGGGCGCTACCCTTGCACAAAAGAACAGTAAAAGCACCAGCCCTCTGAGACCATTGAGACCACTCCCAGTAATGCTTAACCTGTGACCCTTCTCATTGGGCCACAGGGCTCATGTGTAATTCTAAAAGAAATGGTTAGAAACCTGCCTCCATGTTGTTACTCCTCAAAAAGACCCAGTTATTAATAATTTAGGGGGTTTGGGGCGCCTGGGTGGCTCAGGTGGTTAAATGACTGCCTTCGGCTCAGGTCATGATCCCTGACCTGAGTCAGGGATCGAGTCCCACATTGGGCTCCCTGCTCGGCAGGAAGCCTGCTTCTCCCTCTCTCACTCCCCCTGCTTGTGTTCCCTCTCTGGCTGTGTTTCTCTATGTCAAATAAA